>PYHX02000494.1:55004447-55541621 GCA_004302925.2 Cochliomyia hominivorax | reverse complement strand
GCTAAAACTACAAATGTTATAGTCGGTCAAGCCCGACTATGTAATACCCTACGCCAAATTGTTAGTTGTACGAAACATTTTTGAACGGTCCTTGTACTATTAAGTGTAAAATTCAATGGGCATCGACTTCTGGCTAAAATAACAATACGTGATAAATTTCATTGAGATATTTTCAAAACTGTGTCCTGAACTTAGCGATCAATCTTAACATTGACAAACTGGACGGACGGACATGGTTAAATCAACTAAGAAATAAATTCTGATACCCCTCCCACCTATGGTGTTGTAGGGTATAAAAAAGCAAGCTTGGAAAGAAAATTTATTCCGATCTTCTTAAGAAATTAATGAAATCAATGTTTGACCATAATATTTGATAATCCACAACAGAGGATCATCCAGCTAATATTAATAATGCTATCGAGACTAATTTACTTTAATGCGTTTGTAGGAAAATATTAATAAAAATTACGATAAAACTCAAAAATTAATTTAAAAAATAAATCAAGTGAAATTCAAGTAAAATGTTTAGTTAACAATATTTTAATTGAGATTTTAGTTGATTTAATAAAAATATTATTTAACCACTAAATAATTTCTTGTTTTATTTATTCCAATTCTTTATATAAAATTTTGTGCATTTATAAGAATATGCACCAGAGTATAAGTAACACATGAGATGTTAACTTAAAGTGAAGTTTAATGTGTAAATAATTGGAAAGTTGTTAAAAAATTTTAAGTCTGATGTACCCCATTTTGTAGCCCTTGAAAATCTTAATGCTGTGCATTATGCCATTTGGCCAGCTTGGGATCAATTCTGTCCTACTGTATAATGTTTTCTTTGATACCAAATACTAACCAAAAATTTTTATTGTTTTCAAGATACCGAAGCTAAAAAAAACTAGTCGTCCTCTATCCAAATTTTTATTAAGATATTTCTTACTTTTCCATTTCTTGGTTCTAGAACCAAGAGAAATTTTGATTCGATATGACTGTTGCTTGGTGTTATTAGATGTTTAGGATTATTGGTCATTTCATCTTATCACTTACCTCCTTTTGAAGCACTAAATGTTCTTAAACGATCTAAATCCTCATCATCGCTCACCCTCAGGTGATGCATATTCATGGTGGGTACATCAAGAAATGCATTTGATCTACGATGCGCTGTAAATGATGAAAAAAAGGAAATTTAAAATAAGTTCAATTAATTAAACTGATTAATAAAATTATTAGATTTAGATTAGATTAATTATTTTATTGTATAACAATTGTGGAAATATGTCACGCAATGTTTCAAATAAAAAATGAAATGAAAAAAAATAAAATTCGGTGATAATAGAAGTGTAGGTGAGTTTTGGTTTTGAGTTTGGACTTTGTGGATTTAATAGGTGTGGGTCCACACGATACCAACATTGATCACCTCGGATCATAAAAATATTTAAAAAGATACAGATTTCTTCTATCTGAACCGATTTTAATGTTTTAATATGAGAGGATTAGCTAGTGAAGACCTTTCGATTTATTTTCATTTAATTTTTCATTTGAATCCCTGTGTGTCCTCAAGATTTTATGGGAGATATACGACGTATGATTAATATTAATTAATAAATATTTTTACAAAATGTTTATTACATTTATTCTGCTCTACAGGATTTAAAGATTAAAAATAGATATGGAATATTCTAGTTACTCTTAACATCATTAGGACATTTTCTGAAATAAATATATAACTTTTGATGGGCAGGTTGGATAACCAGAAGTAATTTTATAACATTGAAAGTTTCGACATTCTAAGTAGAAGATCCGAAGACTGAATTATGTTACCTCCAATATTTTAAAATATTTTCATCTTTATCTAAACAGCCGATCGAAAATTACAGATTTATTTCCAAAAAATCGATGGTACTCCAGTGCTCAATGTTTTGAGAGACATCTAGTATAATTTTTCGAATTGAACCTTGTGTGAGAGATGGTCAATTATAGACATTTTATTCTTAAACTTAAACAGTAAATTTAAATTTTTGCTTGCGTTATTTACAACTTAAATTAAGCTGAACTATTTGAAGCATTTGGATAAAAACTAAAATTGTCAAATTTTTTAAAACATTCGTACAAGTAGTCTTGTTAAATATTTTTGTTTCGGGTGACGTATGATTAATATTAATTAATGAGTGTATTTACAAAATCTTTAATAATTTTTTTATTTTCTATTGGATTTTAAAATTTTAAAAAGTTCTAGAAAGTAAAAAAATCTGTTTAGTATTAAAATGTTTTATAAGTTTAAAATATCGTTAAGAGTGAATTGATTTAGATGACAAAAAGGATAAGGTCCTCATCAATTTCTAGATTTTTTTTTGTACCAGTATCAAACTAAGTAAATGTGATGAATTTGAAAAGTTATTTTTCAAAATCATATTGCAATAGAAAAAATATATGGAGAAACTTTTATAGACATGGAAAAATGGTTCAAGAGATTGGTCCAAAAAGTTCTAAAAGTATATGTTATATTATTAACTTTCTGGTGGTATAAAATCTGTATTATCCAATGTAAATACTTCGGTAATATGTCATACTTCATGCAAAATTGCTACTAAATTGCCAAAATAGTAGATATCAAAATCGGCTCATTATCATTATCTTTAACAATTTGTAGGAATTTATTATTATTTATATAAAATCTTAATAACTAATAATTTAAGCCCAGAAATTCGATTGATTTAGGATTAAACAAACTTATTCCTGATCCATCATGCGATGTGAAAAAAGAGAGAGTATAGGGTTCGATAACTTATAAACTAAATTAATACAAATTGCTTGGATTTGTTGAGAGAGGACTACCAAACGCTCTAAGCTTTCATATAATAAACCTCATTTAACTCTGAAAAAAGATATATTTTGGTAAACTTAAAAATATATAAAAAATATTGTTATTTATAAACTATTTTATATCTATAAAAGCTTAAATGATTTGGTTATAATTAAATCTTTAGTAATGGGCTTTTGTCCTTCCTAAATAACGGTAAAATTCGGACAATTATTATTAATAGTTTCCAAGGTGTCATCATGAATTTCGGACCAAATCTAAAAAATAATATGTTTTCTAAAAAGTTGTAAAACATCCTATTAAACAACATGCCACGCCCATAATTCCAAATATATTAATTTTAGTTTTTGACCAACTTAATTCCAATATGTTTTCTAATGAAAAGTATTAAAACTTTTAAAATCACAGTTAATGTAATGTGATAAAACAGAGTTTATGGTTGGATAACTTTGGACTTAAATCGGTAATGTTAATAAGAGGGTAACAAACGCTATTATCAAATCAATGGAAGTAGCAGACGCCCAGCTCACGTATTAATATCTAAGATACCAATAAAGATTTTTTAAATTATATGATTTTTTTTAATTTTTATAAAACTTTTTTATCATCTTTTCATTAACTTATTTGTTTCCCCAAATCAAGTTATTCTCCATTAAAAGTTATCTTTAATAGATTTTCTTATTTTTTATACCATCCACCACCACAAATGGTGTGTAACGCTTAAAAGGAACCATTTCAGGCTCCATAATGTTTATATATATTCTTGCATCAAATCAAAGTCTGAATCGATTTATCAATGTCTGTCAGTCTGTCCGTTTCTGCCTTTTCGTTCGTTTGTCTCTTGTTGGCACTCTCACAATAATTGGCAGAGCGCAATGAAATTTGGCGTAAGTATTTGATACAGTCATGAGAAGTTGGCTAAAAATTGGTTTAGTATTTTAAAATATATAGACCGATATCTGAGGCAACCTCTAAAATCAAGCAAAAAAATTGTCATTTATAATTCGACAAATACCGTTAACCATTACAGTCATTATAGCCAAATTATCATTTCAAAATTATCAAAATCGGTTCAGTAGAAAAAGAGTTATAATCAAAAATATAACTTATTTTATAACTCATAACGTGTTTCGTGTTATATTTAAGAAAAACTTTTATACATTTCATGCATCTGTGAGTGTATGTGTGAATGTGTATGTAAGAAAAATAACGTATTTCACACACATTTTTGGTAGAGGGTATTGAAGATTCGACATAGTCGATTAAAACATTCTTACTTGTATTTATTTTTTTTTATTTTATTTATTACTTTTTTATTGCTTCCAAATCTCATCAACTTAGACAAAAGTCAAATAATTCTCTTATAAACTTTTTGTTTTACTTTCGGCATTAGAAAGTAAATAGAAACAAATAAATCTTAAAAAGAAATTAACTTTTGATACTTCTACAACTCTTTCCATTAGGGAATTGACCCTTCTTATTGTTAACAATATCTTTAACAACACACACACATGCAGACAAACACACGCACAAGTTAACATAAAATAAATTATAAAATATTTGTTACACCCAATAAAAATGTATCAGCACCTTTAGATAAATTTAAGGAAAACATAAAGAAAAAGTTTCACATAACGATTAAGGACAAAGAGAAGAAATAGACATAAAGTCAATTTCCTTTTGTCCTTAATAATTGATTTATTTTTTGTTTTTATTTATTTTTGTGTTTGTATTTGTTAAAGTTAAAAGAGCAAGAAAAATGTACTTAAATTAATTTTTAAGGAACTCTGTTATATGTAGAATATTGGGGGTTTATGATAAAACTTGGAAGTTCAAATTTAATGTTACAAAATATATGTTTTATTAGCTGTTTTGGGGAAAAAAAATTAATGCAAAATAACTAGAGAAGCCGAGTTAAAGATGTCCGTCCTTCTGTCCTTCTTTTGTTTTATTTTATTAACATTTTTATTAAGGGTGACGTATGATTAATATTAATATGAGGAAAATGTTTAAAAATGTTTAAATTTACTAGTAAGAATGTTATAGTCGGTTGAGCCCGACTTTGTAATACCCTACATCACAATGTGGGTTATAAATAATAGTTACGACAAATTTATAAACGACACTCGTATAATTTAATTTTCTGATTTATTCTGTGCAGTACACTATTGTGACACTAACATTTATGGTAAATTTATGTGTTTTAAAATGAATTTTGCTAGAAGATTATATGAGAGTTAGAAGAAATTATGAATCGATCCTCGTATAATTTTACACATAGATTTTGATTTGATGCAAGAACATATATACATTATAGGGTCTTAGACGATTCCTTCTTACCGTTACACACGAAATAACAAAGATAACACATCCTCTTCAACACTTGTGGTGGTGGAGGGTAAATTTTGTCCTGATATTTTTGTTGTTTTATAAACAAATGTGATTTTTAAGATTTGGTCAAAAATTAAGGATCATTTGAGAGAACTTTTAATGAGGAAATTGTGACGATATAATAATCTATTATTCCTTCAAAATCAAAGCTATAAATTACCTCCCATTCTCTTGACCCACTAAGGACTTAGCTTCTAGACATCATTTTTGAAACACCTCAGCGATGCGTGTGAGAAATTTCATTTAAAAAATATTTTGTAGTTCCAGAGTTATACAATTAATGAAAAGACTTATGGGACCACAGTGGGTGCCATATGATTAATATTTAGAAGTATTTTTGCAAAAATGTTAACAACGTTTTTCTAAGAATTTGGAAATTATGACAGGATTATAAAGTAAAACTTTGGAAAATTAAAAAAATTAAATATTTTTAAAAAATTTTTAAATATTTTTTTGGAAAAAATAAAAATACAAAAAATATTAAATATACATTTTTTTTAAATTTACTCTAGAATTAACTTTCCTTAAACTACAGGAATAAAAACAACAATTTAATTAAACTGATTCTTTTATTAAAAAAAAATTCAGTGTTAAACGTTTTTGTTTGGGGTTGCGTATGATTGATATTAACTCTATAATTTTCTAAAGGATTTTAAAAGTTTAATAGACTTTTAAAGAAAACTTTTAAAAATAAAACGAAAATATTTTATTTTTTTTAATTGCATATTTAATTTTTAATTTTTTTTAATTTTTTTTTAATAATTTTTTTATTTATTTTTATCAAATTTTCTTTCACAATTTAAGATCAAAATTAAACTCTTTTTCCTAAAGCATTCAGTTAGTAAAAGAAAAATTAAAATCTATTTTAAAATTATAAATATTCATTTTTGAAGATTTTTGCTGAGGGTGACGTATGATTAATATTAATAAAGGATTTTTTTTTTAAATTTTAATAACTTTTATATTTTCTAAGAGAATTTAAAAATTCAAATTTAAATTTAAAGCCAAGATTTCAGAAATAAATAAAAATGTTTTTGAGGACTTTTTAAAATTTTATAAAAAATTTAAATTAAAATGTTTCTCTGGAATTAGTTTAAACTTGATTTATAAATAGGTTTTGTTATTCAATTTGAATTTTAATTCTTTTGAATTCCAAAAAATTTTTTTGGGTGGCGTATAATTGATATTAATTAAGGCGCTTATATTTTCCTAACAATAACTGTTTTATTTTTTAAAATCTGTTTAAAATTTTTTAAGGATTTTTTAAGTTATTTTAAAATTTGATTTTAAATTCATTAAATTTTCTTTATTTAAAATTTAAGTTGAAGGTGGCGTATAATTGATAATAATTAAGGAGTATTTCTACAAAAATTTCAATAACATTTTTATTTTCTTAAAGAAAGAAAATTAATAAAAATATTAAATTTCATTACTTATTTAAGACTTTATTATGTAAATTAAAGTCCCTAAAATATTTAACTAGAAACAGTATTTTAAAACATTTTATTATTATTTTTTTTTTGCTTCAGGTGACGTATGATTGATATTAATTAAAAATTATTTTGACAAAATCTTTATAACATTTTTGTTGTTAAAAGGATTTAATAAAATGAAAATGTTATGGAAAATAAAGATATCAAGTTTTATCGTGTTGTTTACTTGCCTAATTTTAGCTTCTTTAGGAGTTTTTAAATTTTGAATAAAATATATAATTAAAATTTGCGATTCCACCCTTTTTTAAGTGACAATTCTGTAGCGTATCACAATAGTCGTTGTAGTTTGAAAAATAAAAGTAAATAAAAGAACTAAAATCAATAACTGGGTCACAGTAAGAGCAAAAATAAAAATGTAAACATAAACATGTTTTAGCCTGTTCTATTTAACATGTGTTGTTGATTTTATTTGTTAGACTTTGACAGGTGTATTTAACCAGTAAACATTTTTGAAAGGAATTAAATTTCAATTTCTTAAAGAAACAGAATTTTAATAAAAATTAATCAAATGAAATGAAAACTTTAAAAATTTTAATAAAATTAAATAAAATTGTATCTCATCTTTTGGTATCACCTTTCCTTCTTTTTAATCTCTGAGTGAAAATATTAACGATTTGAAATGTTTGACAACAAAGTCAATAATAACATTTGTTGTTTTTATTGTTATAAAAATAGAAACATATTATTTTTTATACCCTCCAGCACCTTAGGTGGTGAGAAGGTATGTTAACTCCGTTAATACGTATGTAACGCTAAGAAGAAATCATCTCAGAGCCCGAAATCATCAAATTAAAACTTGAGCCGATTTAGTTATGTCCGTCTATCTGTCCGTCTGTCTGTCGGTCAGTCTAACTGTCCGTCTGTCTGTGCTTCTGTATGTCTGTCTGTCAGTCTGTCCATCCGTCTGTTTTTTGCATGCTCATCTCCACAATAAATTGACAGAGTTAATGAAACTTGGCGTAAGTATTTCCTTTATTCATGAAAAGTTTCTTATTTAAAACCAACGAAATCGGTTTAGTATATAAAAATAACTGAGGCAACCTCTAAGTTCAAGCAAAGATCTTTCATACGCCTGTGAGTGTATTTGTAAATGTGTATGTTTGAAACATAACGTATTTATTTCACACGCATTTGTGGTGGAGGGTATTAAAGATCCGACATAGCCGATTGTAGCAATATTTTTGGAGAATTGAATAAAATTCTGACAATATTTATTGATAATTTATGCATTTTGTATTTCTAAAAATAGAAAAAAATATTGTTTATTGAAACAAGTGTTCAATATAAAAAATCACGTATATATTTTTTTAAAACTTCTTATATAAATATTTCAATAAAATTCAGAATTCGGTGGTTTTTATTTTCTTAGGTTCTATAATGGATTAAAATTATAGGAAATATAGATTATAAAAATCTCAAAGATTTTAGTATTAAAAGATATAAATTTTTTCATTATTTTTAATTAAAAAACATTTTGCAAACTTTTTTAAATTAATTATTATTTTTTATTTAGATTTTTTTAGTTGTTTGTTTGTGAGAAAATAATTTTAATTTTTAATTTTTCCAATAAATCCCGTGCTCATTAGGAAATTTTTTGAGTTGAAAACATCACAGAGAACAAATGTTGACTCATATTAAGGAAATAGTAATGGCTGTCATTTCCTTCCTTTTCTACAAGTGATGATACTATGAAAGCCTATTTATAGCAGGAACTTAACGTTAAATATTAAGTCGGTTGCTTAAGAAAAAAACAAAAAATTCCATTTAATCAAAGTTGAAGGGTACAGCTAATTCGGTATGGCAGAATTTAACACTTCAACTTGTTTTGCTATAAGTTTGTTCATCAGACCAACCCATTACTTTTATTCTAATAACACGCTTCTGGAAAACTTTTTAAATTATAAATTACAAAAGTCACTATACACTCTTTGACACTAAATTGTTTTTACTTTTTATGTTTTTTTTCCAAGTATAATAGAAGTGGTGCTATTATTTTGCGAGGTCCCAATTAGATCAAACTTATTCAAAACTTTGTAAATCTTGTTAAAAACTTTGTTATACTTGACATTAAATAGCTTCTATTAGGTTCAATTTTTATAAATTTTTTAAAAAGGACAAAGTTATCTTTAATGTAGGACTATACAAATTTTCCTAATTTTTCATTCGGGAATATCCGAAGTTCCAATCCGAATAAAACTTGTTTAAAAAATTCATTTTTTTTTAAAGAAATTACTTAACCTGCAATTATTAGAGGTTTGGCCCACTGCAGATTTCTTGAGTGGGAAGCTAGTAAATATAGCTATATAATTCGACGATTATATAGTTCGACTATTCTAGTTTTGACATTTTTTTGCTCCTTAAAAAATCCAAAAAAAAAGTTTACAAAGACCCATAGGGCTTGCGGGAAAACTGTTTCCCCTAATGTCCTCCATTAGATTTTCTTTCAGAATTAAGAAAAAATGTTAAAGTTCAGAAGGAAATAGTTGAATTTAAAATAAGAAAAATGTTACCACCTTTTTTAATAAACCCATTTTTTCTAAATTCCTTATTCAAAATAATAGAACTTTTTAACGAATCCATATAGGTTTATGATACTGGCTCAAAAATTTAGTTCAGAAGCCCGTTACTTTGGAAATATTTTGAACCGAATAGAGCCCTAAGACTACTAAAAAACTATACTAAAATTTTACTTTGGTGAAAATATCTTTTAAACTATAAGAGATGTTCCACACATGTAAGCATGTTAAATATTTTTTTCTGGCAAATCGTTAGTAGTTTTGGCGATCTTTTCAATAATCCTTTGACTAACTTTGGAGATCCACTTTCCGATACCGGGACTCACTAGAAATAAATTTTAATTCAAGTCAATTGGAAAACACCTCAAAAATGTACAAGTAAAATTTCGTTAAAATCACCCCACCGCCCCCAAAAAAAAGTGTTTGGGACCATTGTAATATCTAAATTTTAATATTCTCAAGAATAAAACCCTTATGAAATACTAGCTAAGACCCGGTGCGCTTTGCCGACCTTATAAAGTGGATGATATTCCTGCCCAAGTCCTATCCGTCCTACATCGATCCTTTATATATTCGATAATTAGTATTTGCTTTGAATGGGAATCCCTTTCACCCTTGTCCTGCAGTAAGCTTTTTTTTTAGCATATGTTACTTTCGGGTATATGGCGATCATTCTAAAATTGGTCCTGTAGTTAAACTGACTATAAGTCCCAAACACGTAAACAAACAAACACAGATTCATTTTTCTATATAGAACTTGATGAATAAGAAAGTAAAAAAATGTAAAGATTCTTTGAAAAAGATATAAATGTAACAACAATAAAAAATTTAACATTTTAAAGGCAAAAAATAAATTAAATTTGAAAAAAAAAAAAAAAAAACTTTCAAAACTGTAAAAAAGCATACAAATTTAATTTAATATAAATTAAATTTAATTAATTATTTATTTTTATAATGAAAATGATAATTTTTATAAAAAAAACATAAAAATGCCACTAAAATTTGTTATAAAAAATTAATGCCAATGAAAACTAGTAAAAATGTTATTGAGGTTAAGCGCAACTATTTAATACCCTACACCACAGTGCTGATTTTAAATGTCTACTACGAAAAATTTATGATGACATATGACATTTATGCGATTAATGAGTTTCAAAATGATATTTGAAAGGGTCATAATTTGGCACAATTGTTTTTGAATATAATTAGACTTAGTTTTTCCAAATTTGGTAAATTTTGGAATTTCATAGGCCAGAAACCCCATTCCTATATAAAATAATGGACCATTAATTACCAAATTCAATAAGCAACGTCCTTGGTCCAATAAAATAGTAATATTTCTTTAAAATAATAGTTAGATGTCTTCAAAACTGCGACCTGAACAAGCTTTACATGGACAGCCAGCCGGATAGACTCAAGTGGTTCTGTATCGAACGGTATACTTAAAAGTGGTGGTAGAACTTTTTTTCTGTCCCTTACAAATACTTGCACAAACATACACTAACCCTACCACCTATGGTGGTGTAGGGTATAAAAAGAAACAATTTATAGAGATATAAAATGATAAAAGAAGAAATTACCAATGTGGAGCCTATAAAATGAGGACAAATAAAGTTTATTAAGTTTAGTAATTTTAAATTACATTTTAAAATACTTTTTATAATTAGTTCTCTTAAATTTGGCCACATGTGTATTAAGAGCATTTGTTTGATTAAACACTCAAGCTGTTATTAACTATAAACCTCTTGGGTTCTTAAATACACACGTAAACACTTATACATCTATGTCTGCCAGGGTATTTATACAGAGAGAGAAACAGCATGTTCATATATTGTTTTCGCAGGGAAAAATTTTTATACAAAACTCTCCTTTTAAAAACAAAATTACTATAAATTTTCTCTTTAGGAAATATTTTATATAACTTTTTTTCTTTAGATAAAATTTTCTACGAAATAGTTAAGAGAACATTTTTGAAAAGTATCGTTTTAGAAAAACTATTTTTTTATAAATTAACAGAAAAATCTCCATTTTAAGAGAAAATGTTCTATAAAATTCTCTTTTAAGAGAAAATATTCTTTAAAATTCTCTCTTAAGAGAAAATGTTCTATAAAATTTTCTCTTAAGAGAAAATGTTTTATAAAGTTTTCTCTTAAGAGAAAATGTTCATTAAAATTTTCTCTTAAGATAAAATGTTCTTTAAAATTCTTCTTTTAAGAGAAAATGTTCTATAAAATTATCTTTTAAGAGAAAATGTTCTATAAAAATTATCTATTCTTCTATGAAATTTTCTTTTTAAATAATACTTTCTCTTTTAAAATTTAAATTCCATTCAATGTGAAATTTTTTTATAAAATTCACTCTAAAGGAATAAAATCAATAAAATTATTTCTAAAGAGGTAATTTTTTATAAAATTCTCTCCAAACAGAAAATATTCTATATGAAAATTTGTCTAAAAAATAATCTTCTTAATAATAATTTATTAAAATTTCCAAAGAGAAAATTTAAATAAAATTTAAATTAAATTCCTTTAAAAGAGATAATTTTTTCTAAAGAAAACTTTCTATATACTGTTTTTCTAAAGAGTAAATATTTTCTTAAAGGAAAATTTGTTTCCTAAAAGAAAATTTTCTACAAAATTTTTTCCATAGAGAAAATTTTCTAACAGATTTTTTTAAAGAGAAAATTTGCGATAAAAGGAAATTTTTTTAAATGTTTTTTAAAAGAATTTTATAATTCTCTCCAAAAAGAATTTTTCTTTAAAAAAATTCTCAAGAAAATAATTTTCTATAAAATATTCTCTGTGAAGAAATTTTATAACAAAATTGTCTTCAAAGTGACACCTTCAAAATTCTCTCTAAAGTAAATTTTTATTACAAAATTCTCTAAAAATAAAAATTTATCTTTAAATTTTCTCTATAGAGATATTTTATTATTAATCCTCTCTAAAAAGAAATTTCTATAAAGAGCAATTTTATTATAAAATTCTCTCAAGAGAGAATATTTTCTACTAAATGTAGAAAATATTTTTCTCTCTTAAGTAAATTTTATTATAGAATTCTATTAAAAGAGAAATTTTGTAAAAATTTTTTTAAGAAAAATTGTTATTTATATAAAATAGAAATATTTCAGTAAAACTTTTTGCTTAGAGAAAATGTTCTCTTTTTGGAAAAAAGTCTTTAAAGTTTCCATTTTAGAGAAAATTACAAAATTGTTCACATATTATAGCCATTTTCTTTTTATAAGTTTTATTAACATTTATTCTCTATTAAATAAAGTTTTTTCTGCATTTTTTCTTTCAGTGTATTTGACTAACATTCTAAGTGATATGAAATCATCTACAAACAATATTTTTTAAGGTTTTTAGTTTCCGGAAAATGTGAATGAAACTACAAATTTCCTTTTATTGTTAAAAATCAAATCCCTTCTTTCGAATTTAAAAGTTATTTTCTTATTTTTAGCCTAAAAATATTTGTTTACTTATTAGTTAAACATTTAGACTAGAAAAGAGGGATCATTAAGGAATTTCTTTCGAAAAAAATAATAAACAAAAAATTTAGTTTTTGTTATATTTCTTAACAAAAAGGTCCTTGAAACCTAAATAACTTTTGATGGTTTGGGATTGAGTGTCTTAATATGACTGAAGGGAAACATGTGTTTGTTGTTTTCAAAGATTGAAAAATAAAACTTTATTGAAGTCTTTTTTCTGAAACACAATTTACTTAATTTAAGTCAATCAAATAAGGATTCCAAATCCCTTCTATTAAAGTGAATAATAAATTAGAAATAATAAAAAATAGTTTACAAAAGAAAATATACTCAAAATCCTTTTTTAAATATTTTCTTAAAGATTTTAAAAGAAATTTAATTGTAAAAATATTTTGCCATAATTTAAAGTGACAACAAATAAATTGAAGGATTAATTTTTTCGAATATTTAAAAATAAAATTTAAAAAAATATTTGCTTTTAAAAACTTTTAAATTTTTTAAATCCTTTAACAAATAAAAAAGTTTTGAAAGATTAAAAAAAATACTTTTTAAATAATATCAATCATACGCCACCTTAAACAAAATGATGTAGTATGAACATTTTATAGTGTTCTAGTATTAAATTCAAAAGCCTGTTCTCCGTTTAATATTTATATCCAAATTTTGTCAAGCCAAATTAATATTGAAAACTACGACTTCATTTAAAATCTTTTCTTGAAGCTGACAAGGTCACAGGGTTTATATAAGATTATCATTCCTGATTTAATTTACTCATTTTCATCTGAAACTCACAAAAGTACACATTCAGAACCAGTATGACAAGAATAATTGATTGAACCTTTGACGATGTTACGGGGAAATTGGATTATAAATGGAGGATATATTTTAGATATTTTTTATTACAAAAATATTTTTGAAAACTTTTCTTTAATACAGAAATTTTTTTACAAAAATTCTCTCCGTAGAGAAAATTTTCTACAAAAATTCTCTCCGTAGAGAAAATTTTCTACAAAAATTCTCTCCGTAGAGAAAATTTTCTACAAAAATTCTCTCCGTAGAGAAAATTTTCTACAAAAATTCTCTCCGTAGAGAAAATTTTCTACAAAAATTCTCTCTGTAGAGAAAATTTTCTACAAAAATTCTCTCTGTAGAGAAAATTTTCTACAAAAATTCTCTCTGTAGAGAAAATTTTCTACCAAAATTCTCTCTGTAGAGAAAATTTTCTACAAAAATTCTCTCCGTAGAGAAAGTTTTCTACAAAAATTCTCTCCGTAGAGAAAGTTTTCTACAAAAATTCTCTCCGTAGAGAAAGTTTTCTACAAAAATTCTCTCCGTAGAGAAAGTTTTCTACAAAAATTCTCTCCGTAGAGAAAGTTTTCTACAAAAATTCTCTCCGTAGAGAAAGTTTTCTAAAAAAATTCTTACTCTGTAGAGAAAATTTTCTAAAAAAATTCTTTCTCTGTAGAGAAAATTTTCTACAAAAATTCTTTCTCTGTAGAGAAAATTTTCTACAAAAATTCTCTCTCTGTAGAGAAAATTTTCTACAAAAATTCTCTCTCTGTAGAGAAAATTTTCTACAAAAATTCTCTCTCTGTAGAGAAAATTTTCTACAAAAATTCTCTCTCTGTAGAGAAAATTTTCTACAAAAATTCTCTCTCTGTAGAGAAAATTTTCTACAAAAATTCTCTCTCTGTAGAGAAAATTTTCTACAAAAATTCTCTGTGAAAAAGAGAAAATTTTCTATAAATTCTGCTTTTAGAGAAATGTTTCAATAACATGATTTAAAAAAATTACTGTTATGATATTTAAATCTTTCTAGAAAAATTTCCATAAATTTTATATAAAATAGATTTTATTAATTATGAAATGAAATTTTTCAATTGTTTTACTTTTTCTGGTGGAAGTAGAAGATTTAATTTTTTTGGATGCTTAATTTCAGGCAAATTTCCTTTAAATGTAAATCTTTAATTAATTTCACTTATTACATTTTACTGTGTTAACGCATCATCTTTAAATTATTGTATAAAATATTTGTATTCATTTTCAGAAGTTATCGGAGCATGAAATGAACACAATATCAGAACGTATGTTTGTGATTGATTTTTGTTTGTAGGGAATGAAGATTTTATTAAAGTCTTTTTTCATATATTAAAATATTAAACTTAAATTAAATGTTAATGAAGAATTGAAAGTTAAAGAAAATAAATTTTAACTTTTTATTATATAAATAAAAAATAAAATATTTTTAAAATTTCTGTTAAAATCTTAAAAGAAAAATTTTATTAAGTGTTTTTTAAGGCAAAAGGAAAAGAGGAAAAATTATATCTATAATAAAGTTATTTTCTTTGTAAAAGTAATTGTTAATGGCATTATTAGTTTTTATACCCTAAATCAATACAAATGGTGAAGAGGGCATATTAAGTTTTGTCATTTCGTGTGTAACGCTGAGACCTTATAATGTATATATTTTTGGCCAAATCAAAATCTCAGGCGATTAAGCTATGTCCATCTGTCTGTCTGTCTGTATATTGTTGGCACGCCCACATCCACAATTGCTGACAAAGCTCAATGAAATTCGGCCTGGAGTGTGTATTTCTAATGAAGGGTATTGAAGATTCGGCATAGCCGAATATTGCATTCTTACTTGCTTTTTTTCTTATTTTAATCATTAATTTTCGTTTTTCTTTTCGAAATCAATTAAGTTAACATTTTGTTGTATAATTAAAATGTGCTATAAATTACATACAATATTGTTTGTAAGAATAAAGTGCGTGTGTGTTTAAGTGTATTGGTATGTGTTTAATAATTACATGAAATATAATACTGATGGAATTTTTGTTGTATCTGATACTTAAAAGCACAAGAAAGAATTAAATAAATAAAATTATAGACATTTTAAGACATTTTAACTTACATCAATTGAAAAAGTATAAAAATTGTTATTTAAGAAGAAAATGCTCTTTCGATATACTTTCTGGATATCAGAAAAGTCTGTTATGGTGTGTGTAAGAGTATGTTATTAAGGTTTTATATTACAACAACTTAAAAACATATAAATACTCGTAAATGAACACTTAGAAACACAGATATTGATACTGTATCATTTTAGAATTTTAACAAATCATGCACAGTGGGACAGATTGGTAGATGTGTTTCAAATAGGATTTAGAAATATGAAGTTATATACTGCTGCTCATTCCAATAAGCGCATTTAAATTTTTCTCTACTTTTATTTTAAGGAGTGAGATCGAAAAATTCTTAACATACAAATATTTTAATAACGAAAACATTAAACTTTGAGTTTCAATTTTTATACATTTCACCACCACAAGTGGTGAATTGTAGATTCTATTAATTATATATTCTTGCATCAAATCAAAATTTCAGTCGATTTAGCTATGTAGCAAGTCTGACCGTTTTTCTGTTTGCCCGTCTTTCCATCTGTCTGTACGTTTGTCAAATATAAATCGATATATTAGAATTAAATTTCGCCATAATATTATGTTATATGTTAATTTCATACTGAACATGTAAAACATTATCAATTCGACATATGTTTCGTCCTCTATTAGGCGAATTTTTTTTTAACTTGACTTCAATTTTCATAATCCAGTTTTGATCTCTAAATTTTTAGCAGCGTTAGCTTTAACTTTTCATACCAAAAATTCCGAGCACTAAGCCAAACGGTCTGCTTTCCTACCAGATATGGTGAGAGCTCTTTTGAAAATACTTTCTACTTCTTGGCTTAAGACACTTCATGTCTTCTTCTACCTGAATCAGATGTTATATCAAGGGACAAGTTCTTATGGCATGCTGTCGCTATGGTAAACAAGTCTTTGAGTGGAATAATAACAGAAATGTGGTATTTGTACTAAGAGGGACAAATCCTTTAAACCGACCAGAGATAAGGTCAGTGGAGAGGTATTAGGCTTATAACTCTATCCCAATACCTCTCCACTGAGAATTGAAGAGCACTTGAAAGTGTAGACTACTTGTTCGAGCAAAGTTTTAAAAAGCACTATAAAAATGTTAATGAAAGGGTTTCCTAAAACGGTTCATTATATTATCACTAAAGGGATTAAAACTCTATAAATGTCCTTTTTCGTAAATTGTCATAAAAATGTCAATTATGAAAAAATAAAACTTGAATTTTAATTATTTCGTTTTTATAAACAAGTATGTTCAGCATGATAAGAATTATTCGATCCCACTCCTCATTTTACAAGATCTGTTTGGACCGATCTGTTGAGGATTTTCTCCGTTGGAATAAAGGCACATCCATATTATTCCGTTAGCACACATTTTCACCATTTGATGGGTTTACACTTGACCGGTTACAAGATATACCGGTACTTTTATAAAGTAAAAGAAATTTAAAGAAAAATATTTTCGTACTAAAATCTAAAGCAATTGGAAGTGAGCTTTACTCAAATTAGAAACTGAGTCCATCTTACAAATCTGTATATATATACTCCTCCACTATACATATATACAAAACTTCATGTAATTCCCTTCATTATGTCAAGTGCTACAGTAACATTTCCCAAATATTTCTTTCTACCCCATTGTTCCAATGTTTTTTCATTATTGTTGCATATTTTTAGGCAATTTTTTCTTTTTGTTTCAATTTATTTATGTCCATGTGTGTGTACAAAAGTAAACGAGTGCCTTTGTTATATTTACCGTTAAATCATGTATGTGGGTATATATTTCTTTATTTTTTGCTTTCTTTTTTTTGTCTCCTTCCACTTGTGTATGTTTTTAAGTATGTTTTCCTGTTTTTGCCAGTAATAGTGGATGAGAAAAAAATATCCATATTGTGTTACAAATATAAATTCGAATAATGAACTTACAAAAACAGATAAACATTTTAATATAGTCTGTCATGCAAAACCTACGCACACACTTAACATATCCTTTATACACATGTACTCATGTCCTTAATATAACAACAAAGTTAACAAAGGATATTTGTACTGAATTTATTTAAATTGATTTTGTAAATCTATTTTTTTATTGCTTTTGATTTTGATTTTTCTTTAAGTAAAATATTTTTATAAAATTTCAAGGGAAATATTGAGGAGAAAAGGAAAAAGTTTTTCTTTTGTGGAAATTTTGTTTATATTTTGGATTTTCTTCCTTAATCAAGGAAATTAAGCTAAAAATCATGATAAAAAGGTAAAATAAACAAAATATAGAAAATAATTTATTTTTACCTAAATTCATGTCAAGGCCAGTGACTACAATTAATAGAAGGAAAAAATTATGGAATTAAAGTTATTTTAAGAAAATACACAAACAAGCTAAACTGAAATGGGCTTTAATTACAACTGTTTCCCTTAATATTTTATCTAAAAGAAAAAGTTATAGAAAACATTTAATATATGGAGGATTTATCGATGATATTCGAAGAATGAAGAATTTATATAAATTGAGCATTTTTTCCTTAAATAGAAAAATTCTCGAAAATTTTCTTCAAATAAAAAATTTATCAAAAATTCTCTCAAAATAGAAAATTTATCGAAAAATTTCTCTTTATGGAGAATTTATCGAAAAATTTCTCTTAATGGACAATTTATCGAAAAATTTCTTTTAATGGAGAATTTATCGAAAAATTTCTCTAAATAGAAAATTTATTGAAAATTTTCATTAAATAGAAAATTTATCGAAAATTTTCTCTAAATAGAAAATTTATCGGAAATTTTCTCTAAATAGAAAACTAATCGATTATTCTCTCTTAATAGAAAGTTAATCAAAAATTCTGTCTAAATGGAAAATTTATCGAAAATTCTCTCTAAATAGAAAATTTATCGAAAATTCTCTCTAAATAGAAAATTTTTCGAAAATTCTCTCTAAATAGAAAATTTATCGAAAATTCTCTCTAAATAAAAAATTTTTCGAAAATTCTCTCTGATAGAAAGTTTATCAAAAATTCTTTCTAAATGAAAAATTTATCGAAAATTCTGTCTAAATGAAAAATTTATCGAAAATTCTCTGTAAATAGAAAATTTATCGAAAATTCTCTCTAAACAGAAAATTTATCGAAAATTCTCGCTACATAGAAAATTTATCGAAAATTCTCTCTGAATAGAAAACTAAACGAAAAAATTTTCTAAATAGAAAATTTATAGAAAAAAAATTTCAAAATAGAAAATTTATCGAAAAAAATTTCTATATAGAAAATTTATCGAAAGCTTTTTTAAATAGAAAATTTATCGAAAAACTTTTTCAAATAGAAATTTATCGAAAAATTTCTCTAAATAGAAAAACATTTTCTCAATATAGAAAAATCAAAATGAATCATTTATCAAAGAATATTTATAAAACTAGAATTTGTCGAAATTTTTTATGAATCGCAAACATATCAGGAGTTTTCAATAAAACAAAAATTCATAGAGGACATCGTGAAAACGACTTTGTGACAATATTTAATTATTTTCTTGTACCTGCGAAATTGTTGTTTTATTTCCTACAATTTTAAAATTTTCTAAATCTATTAAAATTTAATTTCTATTTCTTTCCTCTTCATCTCTTTGTTTTGCAATATTTTTTATTTAAATATTTCATTCATTCGTTCATTTATTCATTCGTTCATTTATTCATTCGCTTTTGTTCATGCACTAACACACAATAATCTGATTTAAGTATAAATTAAATGAGTTTGTTGTTCATGGTGCGTATGATTAATATTTAATTCATTTAAATAAACCGACCAACACAGATGCACACACAATTATATGTACGCACATTGAATGGTACATATGGCGTATGATTAATATTAATAAAAATATCTGTAACATATGGTGCGTAAAAGTATATAATTTTTCTCTTGTTTTGAGTCTGTATGTGTGTGTGTGTGGGAAAATAATTAATTTTTTTATTTTGCTCATTTATGAATTAAAAAGAGAACAAATGATGACCGAATGGTGAACAGGGAATTTTAACTTTGTCATTTTGTGTGTAACGCTAAGAAGCAATAATTTCAGATCCAATAATGTGTATATATTCTTGCACCAAATTAAAATTTGTGTCGATTTTGCTATGTCCGTCTGTCTGTCATTAATAGGTTTAGTATATCAAATGATATAGACGCATATCTGAGGAATTCTTTTTTATCAAAATCATTTAAGATCATTTACATAATTAGGAAGGGAAACTGTTAGTATTTTCATTTCATTATTAATTTAATTTATGTTAATTCTTAATAACTTTGAAACAATTTTGGGATGTTTTCCTCTCCGTTTTTTTTTAATTTAATAAAATTTACTGCGAACTTGTTTGAAAGAAACAATAACAATATTTGCATAAATGATGATAATGAAAACTTGTCAAAAACTGTTGCAAGTTAAAGTAATCAAAATGAACAAAAACAAAAAAAAAAAAAACAGAAGTTTAAGTTAATCAAGTTGGACCATGTGGTACCCTGTACATTAATATGCATTTCTAGTTGGTTAACTATTCATCGAAACTCAGTGTAGAGTATAAAAATATGTTCTTGTGACAGTGACATTTCAACCCAAATGATAGAAAGGGAGAGAGAGAAAGAGAAAACCAAAATTTAATATTAAAAATGAGACAAATAAAGATAAATTTTTAATAAGTTTGACAGCCACTGAGTGTTAAATGAAATAACATTTGTTGTCTTCATGACATTTCTAACTTTTGTTTTCTGCTCTATTCTCACTTTAATATAATGCACAATGGAGCAGCAATAAACATTTTAAAAAACTAGCAAGTAAGTTCATAACTCAGGAGAGGATTTGATAGGTTTATTCTAAAGAAAACATTTTGGGGCAATGTTTTTTCTATAGAAAAATTTTTCTCACAATTTTTTATAGAAAAATTTTTCTCACAATTTTTTATAGCAAAATTTTTCTCACAATTTTTTATAGCAAAATTTTTCTCACAATTTTCTATGGAAAAATTTTCTATGGAAAAAATTTTCTCACTATTTTCTATGGAAAAAATTTTCTCACAATTTTCTATGGAAAAAATTTTCTCACAATTTTCTATGGAAAAAATTTTCTCACAATGTTTTTTCTATAGAAAAAATTTTCTGACAATGTTTTTTCTATAGAAAAAATTTTCTGACAATGTTTTTTCTATAGAAAAAATTTTCTGACAATGTTTTTTCTATAGAAAAAATTTTCTGACAATGTTTTTTCTATAGAAAAAATTTTCTGACAATGTTTTTTCTGTAGAAAAAATTTTCTGACAATGTTTTTTCTATAGAAAAAATTTTCTGACAATGTTTTTTCTATAGAAAAAATTTTCTGACAATGTTTTTTCTATAGAAAAAATTTTCTGACAATGTTTTTTCTATAGAAAAAATTTTCTGACAATGTTTTTTCTATAGAAAAAATTTTCTGACAATGTTTTTTCTATAGAAAAAATTTTCTGACAATGTTTTTTCTATAGAAAAAATTTTCTGACAATGTTTTTTCTATAGAAAAAATTTTCTGACAATGTTTTTTCTATTGAAAAAATTTTCTGACAATGTTTTTTCTATTGAAAAAATTTTCTGACAATGTTTTTTCTATAGAAAAAATTTTCTGACAATGTTTTTTCTATAGAAAAAATTTTCTGACAATGTTTTTTCTATAGAAAAAATTTTCTGACAATGTTTTTTCTATAGAAAAAATTTTCTGACAATGTTTTTTCTATAGAAAAAATTTTCTGACAATGTTTTTTCTATAGAAAAAATTTTCTGACAATGTTTTTTCTATAGAAAAAATTTTCTGACAATGTTTTTTCTATAGAAAAAATTTTCTGACAATGTTTTTTTCTATAGAAAAAATTTTCTGACTATGTTTTTTCTATAGAAAAAATTTTCTGACAATGTTTTTTCTATAGAAAAAATTTTCTGACAATGTTTTTTCTATAGAAAAAATTTTCTGACAATGTTTTTTCTATAGAAAAAATTTTCTGACAATGTTTTTTCTATAGAAAAAATTTTCTGACAATGTTTTTTCTATAGAAAAAATTTTCTGACAATGTTTTTTCTATAGAAAAAATTTTCTGACAATGTTTTTTCTATAGAAAAAATTTTCTGACAATGTTTTTTCTATAGAAAAATTTTCTGACAATGTTTTTTCTATAGAAAAAATCTCTGACAATGTTTTTTCTATTGAAAAAATTTTCTGACAATGTTTTTTCTATTGAAAAAATTCTCTGACAATGTTTTTTCTATTGAAAAAATTCTCTGACAATGTTTTTTCTATAGAAAAAAATTTTCTGACAATGTTTTTTCTATAGAAAAAATTTTCTGACAATGTTTTTTCTATAGAAAAAATTTTCTGACAATGTTTTTTCTATAGAAAAAATTCTCTGACAATGTTTTTTCTATAGAAAAAAATTCTCTGACAATGTTTTTCTATAGAAAAAAATTCTCTGACAATGTTTTTTCTATAGAAAAAAATTCTCTGACAATGTTTTTTCTATAGAAAAAAATTCTCTGACAATGTTTTTTCTATAGAAAAAAATTCTCTGACAATGTTTTTTCTATAGAAAAAAATTCTCTGACAATGTTTTTTCTATAGAAAAAAATTCTCTGACAATGTTTTTTCTATAGAAAAAAATTCTCTGACAATGTTTTTTCTATAGAAAAAAATTCTCTGACAATGTTTTTTCTATAGAAAAAAATTCTCTGACAATGTTTTTTCTATAGAAAAAAATTCTCTGACAATGTTTTTTCTATAGAAAAAAATTCTCTGACAATGTTTTTTCTATAGAAAAAAATTCTCTGACAATGTTTTTTCTATAGAAAAAAATTCTCTGACAATGTTTTTTCTATAGAAAAAAATTCTCTGACAATGTTTTTTCTATAGAAAAAAATTCTCTGACAATGTTTTTTCTATAGAAAAAAATTCTCTGACAATGTTTTTTCTATAGAAAAAAATTCTCTGACAATGTTTTTTCTATAGAAAAAAATTCTCTGACAATGTTTTTTCTATAGAAAAAAATTCTCTGACAATGTTTTTTCTATAGAAAAAAATTCTCTGACAATGTTTTTTCTATAGAAAAAAATTCTCTGACAATGTTTTTTCTATAGAAAAAAATTCTCTGACAATGTTTTTTCTATAGAAAAAAATTCTCTGACAATGTTTTTTCTATAGAAAAAAATTCTCTGACAATGTTTTTTCTATAGAAAAAAATTCTCTGACAATGTTTTTTCTATAGAAAAAAATTCTCTGACAATGTTTTTTCTATAGAAAAAAATTCTCTGACAATGTTTTTTCTATAGAAAAAAATTCTCTGACAATGTTTTTTCTATAGAAAAAAATTCTCTGACAATGTTTTTTCTATAGAAAAAAATTCTCTGACAATGTTTTTTCTATAGAAAAAAATTCTCTGACAATGTTTTTTCTATAGAAAAAAATTCTCTGACAATGTTTTTTCTATAGAAAAAAATTCTCTGACAATGTTTTTTCTATAGAAAAAAATTCTCTGACAATGTTTTTTCTATAGAAAAAAATTCTCTGACAATGTTTTTTCTATAGAAAAAAATTCTCTGACAATGTTTTTTCTATAGAAAAAATTCTCTGACAATGTTTTTTCTATAGAAAAAAATTCTCTGACAATGTTTTTTCTATAGAAAAAAATTCTCTGACAATGTTTTTTCTATAGAAAAAAATTCTCTGACAATGTTTTTTCTATAGAAAAAAATTCTCTGACAATGTTTTTTCTATAGAAAAAAATTCTCTGACAATGTTTTTTCTATAGAAAAAAATTCTCTGACAATGTTTTTTCTATAGAAAAAAATTCTCTGACAATGTTTTTTCTATCGGAAAAAATTTCTGACAATGTTTTTTCTATCGGAAAAAATTTCTGACAATGTTTTTCTAAAAAAATTATGAGAATGTATTTTCTTTAGAATAATTTGGCATAATATTGGGGTTAAAAAAACGAAAATTTTGCAAATTTATTTAATTTTTTCTTGTTCTGCCCCATTGTGCTATGAGAGTATAACAAGTACTAAGTTTTTCTATTTTCAAGAATGCAGAGAAAATAAGAAACACAAAAAATTGAATATGATTTTTATAGTTTTAATATTACAGACAAATATCTGTTGGATTACAATCCACTTGGTGAAGAAATAACTGTAATTATTTAAGCAAAATGAAAAAATTTCCAGACTCAGTGTTGCAAACTTATAAAATTCTTATAAAAAATTCTCTAGAAAGGTCATATGCAAAACATTTAATATTTGCTCATTTATTTCATGAGAGAGTTTTTATTATTTTTTGCTTCCGTTTGCTCTATGAGTTCCAACTCTCCATATCCCGCTTAAGTACCGAAAAAAGAATGGAACTTTAATATTGACACATGTATTAAAAAGGAATGACTTTCTTAATAAGAAACTTGTTTCAAATGTTCCCCAAGATTGTAAATGCAATAATGCTAATATTATGGAAGTAATAACGGTAAAATGACAATGTCCTTTGATGTCCTGATGTTATTAAAAGACAGATGAAGTTATAAAAGAAATATTTTTTATAGTAACTGTAAAAGGAACTTCAGATAAAGTAGAATAATTATAAGTTAATTAATTTTAGGATGAATAACCTTGTGTTTTTCTGTTAGAAAATCACATTAATTTTTTATTGAAAATGTCAAAGAATGGCGTCCTTCGAGAAAACGAGGTTAATTTTTGGAATTTATTAGACAATGAATAGTCAAGATAAAATTATGACCTTTTTTATTTGTAAAAAATACGATACTTTTATATAGAAAAACTCGTCTGCTATTCCTTACCATAGAAAAAAAGAGAAAGTGACGACTTTTTCCAAAGCAAAAGTGACGACTTTTTTCAAAGAAAAAGTGACGACTTTTTCCAAAGAAAAAGTGACTACTTTTTTAAAAGAAAAAGTGACGACTTTTTCGATAGAAAAAGTGACGACTTTTTTCAAAGAAAAAGTGACGATTTTTTCCAAAGAAAAAGTGACGACTTTTTCGATAGAAAAAGTGACGACATTTTCGATAGAAAAAGTGACGACATTTTCGATAGAAAAAGTGACGACATTTTCAATAGAAAAAGTGACGACATTTTCGATAAAAAAAAATTACGACATTTTCGATAGAAAAAGTGACGACTTTTCCAAAAGAAAATAGTTTGTAACAATTTTTCCCTATAGAAATTACTTTCTGACAACTTATTTCCTATATAAAATTGTTTGTTGCAAATTTGTTTCTATAGAAAGTAGTTTGTGACAACTTGTTTCCAATTGAAAGTAGTTTGTGACAACTTGTTTCCAATAGAAAGTTGTTTGTGACAACTTGTTTCCAATAGAAAATTTTTAGTGACAACTTATTACCTATAGAAAATTGTTTGTGGCAACTTATTTCCAATAGAAAATTGTTTGTGACAACTTGTTTCCAATAGAAAATTGTTTGTGACAACTTGTTTCCAATAGAAAATTGTTTGTGACAACTTGTTTCCAATAGAAAATTGTTTGTGACAACTTGTTTTCAATAGAAAATTATTTGTGACAACTTATTTCCTATAGAAAACTGTTTGTGACAACATGTTTCCAATAGAACATTTTTTGTGAAAACTTTTTCCTTTAGAAAATTGTTTGTGACAACTTTTTCCTTTAGAAAATTGTTTGTGACAACTTTTTCCTTTAGAAAATTGTTTGTGACAACTTTTTCCTATAGAAACTTTTTTGTGAAAACTTTTTTGTTGAAACTCCTGCATTATTTTTGATTTGTTTTGAATCCTTTTAAAATCAGTCTGCGATTCTATACAAAAGAGAAAAAATAATAAATTATAATTTGCTTTTCATTAAAGCTGTAAGACTTTGACTTTTTTATGACTTAAGTATTAGATGTTGTTTTAAGTTTTGGTTTGAGTACTTGATACTTTTAGAAATTCTCCTTTGCTTTAAACAATATCGTCAACAGGAATGGAAAAGGAATCGGCGGCGAAAAAATGTTATTCAGTCTGTTTCTATATTTTCTTATTCTATTCAGTCTCTCTTTTAGGTTTCCAATAACGATATATTTTATATGAAATTTATTTTGTCTTCTCAAATGCAAAATAAACAAGTAAGAGTTTTATATTCGGATATACCGAATCGTCAATACCCTCCACCACAATTGCATGTTAATCTGGCAAAATTTCATTCTAATTTGTCAATTTATAATTTTACGAAAGTTCCACGCTTAAATTTGGAGGTTGTCTCAGATAACGGTCTATATCTCTTAATATACTGATTTAGTAGGATTTTTATAGGACAATAACAAATGCTCAGGCCTATTTTTATTGAGCTCTGTCAGTTATTGTGGATGTAAGCGTGTCTACAACAAACAAACTGACGAACAGGCAGACAGATAGACGGACATAGCTAAATCGACTCGGATTTTGATTTGGTGCAAGAATATATATATACATTATGGGGTCTAAGATGATTCCTTTTAAGTGTTACATTCGGAATGACAAAGTTCCCAACTTCTGGTGGTGGAGGGTATAAAAACACAAATATAATAAGAAAACTTACGGTGTTGTTGTGGTCTTCTTTGTGAAAGTTTTCTTCTTTGTGGTGGCGTCTCCGTTTCACTAAGTCTTGGTTCACTGGTGCAATATGAACGTGATTCTTGTAAATTATGTTGCATTTGTTGTTGCTGCTGAGGACGCCTTCGTACCTAAAATGAAATACAACAAAAATTCATATAAAAAATATTAAATTTATTATGACGAAATATTTTTTTTACAAACGAATTTAATGAAGAAATTAAATTAATTGCTTCAAGTAATTTTT
The DNA here is from genome assembly GCA_004302925.2 of Cochliomyia hominivorax. Lineage (NCBI taxonomy): Eukaryota > Metazoa > Arthropoda > Insecta > Diptera > Calliphoridae > Cochliomyia > Cochliomyia hominivorax. Next base: position 55,515,153 of record PYHX02000494.1, on the reverse strand, counting down.
TAATCAATTAGTAATTTTGTCATTATTTTTCTTTAGCAATTTGTTTATTATGTCGTTATTTTTTGTTACATTTAAACCATTAATTATTCAAAATAATCACCGAAGTTCGTTATTAATTTGATAACACATTTATCTAAATTAATAGATTTTTTTGAGAATAATTTTGAGTATTTTTTTGACCCACAAAAAAATACTTCACAAGTGGTAAAGAGGTTATATTGATTTTGTCATTCCGTGTGTAACGCTAAGTAGATATCATCTCTAACCTCATAATGTATATGCATTATCTGTCTGTGTGTTGTTGGCACGGCTCAATTAAAGGGCCTGCGTATTTGCTATAGTCCTGTAAAATGTTTTCAGTATATAAAAATATATAAACCGATAACTGAGGAAATTTCTAAGTTCAAACGAAGTTCTTTCAGTGTTTTACATATTTAAGACAAACGTTTATATAATGTATGTGTTCGTGAATGTATGTGTGAAACATAATCCTTCCAGACGCATTTGTAGTGGAGGGCTTTGAAGATTCGGCAAAGCCGAATATAGCATTCTTACTGGTTTTCCCTTTTTTGTAAATTTATTAATTAAAATCTCTAGTCACGTAAGAACTTTGACTCCTCTCCCTCCTCTCTCTCTCTCTCTCTGTTTCATATCCTTTTAGGATAATTTTGTATTGAAAGTAATTTTGTATGACAATTTTGTTTTTAATTTGTAGAAATGTTAATTTTGTAAACCCTTTTAATTAGTCTAATTTGCTATCAAATTTGTATTGGGAAATAATGCTGTTTATCTGTCCATAAGAATTGAGATTAGTAATTTGGTGTCAATATTTGAATCACGTATTTGTTAGTTGATTATAATGAACAAGATTTGTAATTGTTCTTTTATTAGGAACAGTTTTGAATAATGAAAAATGATTTTATGTCAGAGTCATGTTGTATTCTTTCGGACCGATATTTTAATACACAACATACAGTTTTTATTTATCAGGTCAAATATTTGTTTAAATAGATTTTAAATCTTAACAAGTAAGAATGTTATAGTCGGTTAAGTCCGACTATATATAATATCCTACACCACATCGTCGTTTTGTAGTTACGAAATAGTAATGAACGACTCTCGTATAATTTTATTTTCTGATTTATTTTTAAGTTTGCAGTTCATCTATGTGAAATTTATTTGTTTAAAAAGAATTGTGGTGGGAGGTTAAATGGGAGCTAAAAGAAATTTATGGATCTTTCTTGGAATAATTTTGAACCTCGATTTTTGCTTTTATTTATCGTAATTTTACAAAATTAGAATACCAACGTATATGTCAGATTTATGCCCTTCAAAATGATATATAAAAGGGGGCTTAAGAGAAGCAATGGACAGAACCTCGCAAAATTTTGCACATCGATTAAGAATATCGTAAGACTTATTTATATCAAGCTTGATTAAGGACTTTTAAGAGTTTTAAGCCTCTTTCCAGAAAGATATGGCCAAGTTCAATAGGCTTCCTTCATAATAACATGTACCAAATTTCCTCGAGATATCTAAAAATTGTGACCTGTAGAGTGTTCACAACGATTACACGGACAGACAGTCAGCCGGACGGACAAACTGACGGACGGACATCGTTAAATAGAGTTGGAAAGTGATTCTGAGACGAAAAATATATAAATTTGGATGTAACGCAATTCTTCTATATGTTACAAAGATCATCACAAACGCGTAAAGAAATTACTGATATCCCAGGTCTCGTAGAACAGGTCCTCCTCTAGGCGACAGTGTATCCTGATCGTCTTTTTTTTAAATAATTCTGTAGCTTTTAAACTGGTAGGGATATCTAAATGAAATTTCACGTGCTTAGAGCTGAGGTGTTTTCGAGTTGAGTTGGAGGATAATAAGTGCCTATATGGTTAGGTGCGTTGGTGACTCTCAAAACTAGTCACCTCGGTCTATAAAATATATTGTAAAAATGTACAGAAAATATCTTAATTTTAATTAAGGAAGTCCAATTTAAGTTGGATTTTAGTCAATGCATTTCTAAAAAATTAACAAACCCGAGTTGAACAATTTTGGAGGTCCATCGACTACCCTCTGACTAGATAGGTACTTGTGCTCCTCTAAATCATTCGAAAATAGCTTCAGAAATTTTACAAACGAGAAAACATTACGTGTTCGGTTGAGCCGAGTACTCTCCATCGTATGTGTGTGGTTTAACATATAAAGACTTTAGTACATCCAAATACACACATACAGACTGAAAAATACAATTTGTTTCTCATGTCATAATTTTTACTAGAATATTTTTTCTACTGAGCCAATTTTGATAATCGGCATTTAAGGACCGATTTTTGTAATGTACTGATATTGTTGGTTTAAAGTATCAGTCGGCATAGAAGCAACAATTGCGCTAAATTTCATGAGTTAAGACCATTAATGGAGAAGTGAACGTGCTAACAACGGAATGACGTACAGATGATGACCTTGTTGGAATAACACATGAAAAGACAAAGTTAATAAGCGTTAAATCTTAAAAATGGACATGGACATAGTTGATATAGTTGTGGATTGATTTTGATGATATGATGATACTCATTGCTTGTCTGGGTACAGTGGAGCAGTAATATTTTTTAATAAATCAGTTACTTTTGATCGGTTGGCTGGATTTGCATGAAATTAAACATGGCGATAGAAAAGGAGTGTAACCTTAATTTTGAGGAGTGTGACTTATGGTACTCAAAAAACTTATATAAATCCGAAAAGTGTAAATGCTCTTTTAAATCGAAACTTTTTGAAAATTAAATTTTAAGAAAAATCGGATAACATTTGAATCCGATTAGGACTAAAAACTTATTCAACATGCGATAAAAAACCTTTCTAAAATTTTTCAAAATTTCTCATAATCCTTAAAGAAATAAACCCGAGTTGTTTCACTTTGGGAGCGCTTCATGTTACAATGAGAAAGTCCAAGCTTAAAACATAAACTTGCTTACGCCACTGTGTGATATTTCCGTAATAAAGGACAAGCCCTTCAAAAGTTACAGATGTATTTCCATTTGAAACATATGAAACACTATTTCGTGTTTCGTCTCCATTCCACTGTCTCCATTCCACTGTGCAACGACTTTGTGGAAATATTTTCATAAAATTCGACAAAAGTTCATTTATGAAAATATGAAATCTAATTAAAACATCGATGAACAGGTTTTGGGACCACTGTGCAAACAGTTTTTTTTGTAACTCAACATATACCATTAAAATACATACAAATGCACCACTATAAGTATGTATGTGTTTGTTTATTTTTTTTTTCATCATGTTTATTAATTTACAAACCGCATCAAGGTTTTTCCTTATTTGTACACTCTTTTCAATATTCTTTTTACGAAAAACTATTCAGACTTCCTGCCAAAAGGCAAAAAAAGGGGGTGTTTTTCTATAATTTCCTTACAAAATATTCGTGACCATTAATAGACCTCATAATATGAATTATAGCGATTATTGAGTTTATATTTCGTTCAACTTGTTTTCTTTTTGTGGTTTTTGTGGCATTTTTATTTGTTGTGTTTTTATGTTTAATTATTATTGTTGTTGTTGTAGTTGTTTTTTGCGATATATATATTTTGTCTACCTGCTAGACTTATTAAGCGATAAAAATCAGTTTTATAACCTTCACCATTACAAATGGTGATGGGGGTATATTAACTTGGTCATACCGTGTGTAGCGCTAAGAAGGCATAATTTATGACCCCTTAATGTATATATTCTTGCATTGAATCATATTCTGAGTCCATTTAGCTTTGTCCGTCTGTCCATATATTCTTCATCATCGTACGAAAAAATCATCAAAATCGGATCAATAGACTTTGATACACCCAAAATCTGTCGACATATTTCTGAAATTCGCCACATATATTAATTCTGATGTAATAATAAACCCAGAAAAACTAGATTGTGCTGGGGTTATTATTTGACTTATCTTCCATATAAGTTCCCTTTCCGAAAAGTGGTTTATAGCTTCTCTATCTCTCAATATGAACTAATTTTATTGAAATTTGGTACAATTTATTTTCCCGAATTAATTAATTTTACTGTTATCGATAAATATTTTGCTATAGTTTCCATATAATGTCCTTTTCCGGAAAACAGCCTTGAGCTTAAAAGTGTCTAAAATAAAGGCCAATTCAATTGGATTATACATAAATGCTTTTGTAGCATTCCAAGATACATATTATTAATTTGATCAATATTGGTCCATATTTTGCTTTAACACCTTTATAACGCTCCTTCCCAGAAAACTGGCTTGAGCTTTTAAATCTCTCAACTGAAGTCTTATTCTATTGAATTTGACATAATTGCTTTTGTAGCTTTCTTGGATACATGTCATTAATTTGACCAATATCGGCCCATATTTTTCTATAGATCCCATATATTCCCGAAAACGGGTTTGAGCTACAACAATTAAATAAATAGCACTTTCACTGAAATTCGACCCAGTGATTTTTATAACTATATTTGATATTATTAGTTTAGACAGTCGCGGTTTATATTTTGTTGTAGCTTCCATATTCGCCCCCTACCCGGAAAACAGTTTTGAACTTACAAAACTCTTATATGAAGATGAATAACTTTAATTTTAAATCGTAACGATTATTTGTTAAGCTGTTTTGAATAAATGGTTTTGGGTCCTTATTTCGCTACAGCTTCCATTTAAGTCACGTTCCTGAAAAAAACTTTTAACTCAAATTTATATTTGATCCAACTGTTTTTAATACATGAATCTAGTTTTATAATTTTTTTCATAATGTTAGTGGTGAAGGGTATTTATGATTCAGCTCAGCCGAATATAACATTCTAAGCTGTTTAATCTAAAGTTACAGACCATTGATTATGTTTAACACAAGATTGTTAACTGGAAGGAAGGGGGTGGAAATATGGAATTTTAGAAAAATACAAATACTATGTAACCACTATGCCTAATGTTAACATTTATTCGAATATTATGCAAATCATAGATTTGTTGTTAAGTTATCACAAAATGTTTATTATTTATTTTTATAATCAAGATATGTGATACCTTGACAGCCAAAGTTCGTTACGATTCATTATTTTTTCTTTAAGATTCAAATATATAATTAAAATATATTTTTATAATAAAATGTGATTAATCGAAATATGTGTACGTGTATATGTGTTTATATTAAATATGTATTACAGATGTATTAATTTAATAAAACCAATAAATAATTAATTAAACAAGTTGACATACCAAACAAACGCGTTTTCAGTTGGTTTTTAGGGGCCCAAAACAGAAAAGAAGTGGGATTGAAAAAATCGTAATACCTGTTTCGGTTGCCGTTTTTGTGATCGAATTACACCCCGCATAGTGGTTTCAAATTATGTTTTTGGAAATAGTTCTGTGACTCTTAAAGCGTGGGAGATGTCTTTATAAAATTTTGCACTGTAACAGGAGAAATGTGTTTTCCAGATAATCAAATGACCAGTGAGTGGGCTGGCCTTCCAAATGTCACCATCTTGGATATGTTAATATTTTGGAAATTTATTTATCATAACGTATCGATTATCTCTTACAGTTTCAGAGATCTTTAAGTCTTGTGTAAATCTATAACTTTTGAACGGCTGGATCGATCTGCATTCAGTTTAACATAATAATGGTAAAAGGAGTGAAAAAAATATTAAGTCCAATATTTCCACCCCGTTCCAAAATTTTCAATAAATTTTCTATTTAAAAATTGAAAATAATACGGGTTTTTCGGCTCCGAAAAAGTGTTTTCACTTATTTTCATCCTAAATAAAAATTTTCTTCAAAACATACATCAATTTTATGTTATTTGTGAATGGAATCTTTAAGATATAATTTAGTTAAAATTTTGTATCGAAAAATCTTACAGGGCTAATTCCAGACCCTTTCGAATTTGATTTTCACATGCATGTTTTAAAATCCAAAAGCGTGAATTCTAAAAGGAAGTGTAGTTCTGGAAACGTCAAAGTGTCTATATTTGTCTTTTTCAGATCACCAATAGACCAAAACCAAAAAAACATTTTTGAGTATAAGTTACAGACTTGTTGTCCCACTGTGGTTCAGGTAGAAGAATGGTCCAAATGACTATTCTGAAACCGAAAAAAAAATTAAAGCATTTCCAAAAGAGCTCCCAAGACATCCGGTAAGAAATCGGTAAGCTCAGTGCTGGGACTATTTGGTACGAAAAGGTAAAGCTAATGCAGGTTTTAGAACAAACAAGGTTCAAAAGCTTCTTGACAGGAATGCTGCTGTACTGTAGAGGTCAAAAAGAGAGCACGAAAATTGAAACAAAGTTTTCTAAAAAAATATTTCTGCTGTACAATAGATGTCGAAACGTATGTTTTGGGAGATTGTTCGTAGCTTCATGTTAAAAAATTTTAATGCATTAATGTTTAGGACTCAAAGGTACTCAAAATTTTCCAAAAAGTTCTGTAAGTAATATGCTGTTGGGACAAATGAAATAAAAAAGCTCTTAAAAAAGGGCTGTTAATATATGTTAAGAATATTTCTGTCTCAATTCTTGTATAGAAAGGGGAAACACCGAGAATTGAGAATTTATCGAAAATTTTCTAAAAATCAAAAATTTATCGAAAGTTTTTGTTAATCGAAAATTTTTTGTATATCGAAAATTTATCGAAAATTTTTTATAAATCGAAAATTAATCGAAAATTTTTTATAAATCTAAAATTAATCGAAAATTTTTTATAAATCGAAAATTTATCGAAATTTTTCTATAAATCGAAAATTTTTTATAAATCCAAAATTTATCAAAAATTATTTAAAAATCGAAAATTTATCAAAAATTTTCTATAAATCGAAAATTTATCAAAAATTTTCTACAAATCGAAAATTTATCAAAAATTTTTTTTATTAAAAATTTTCTATAAATCGAAAATTTATCAAAAATTTTCTATAAATCGAAAATTTATCAAAAATTTTCTATAAATCGAAAATTTATCAAAAATTTTCTATAAATCGAAAATTTATCAAAAATTTTCTATAAATCGAAAATTTATCAAAAATTTTCTATAATTCGAAAATTTATCAAAAATTTTCTATAAATCGAAAATTTATCAAAAATTTTCTAGAAATCGAAAATTTATCAAAAATTTTCTAGAAATCGAAAATTTATCAAAAATTTTCTATAAATCGAAAATTTATCAAAAATTTTTATTATAATTTCTTTGACGCAAATTTGTGGTTTTCATCGCTTCTTTTCGCTCAAAAGGAATAAAGTTATAAAGTGTGTCAGTGTGACTTCCTAAAGTGTAAATTAAAGAGTTTGCGTATGTGCTTGTAAATGTGTGAGAGTGGGAGTGAGTGATTTTCAATAAACTTTTTATTGAGGGTCTACAACAGAAAATATTTCATACTTTGACATTATTTTTTTTCTGTTCACTTTTCTTTCCTTTCACTTCAATTTTGTTTGTTTTTGTTTTTCTTTATTAACTTTTAGTTTTGCTGGTGTTAGTGGTATATATGTAGTTGTATATTGTATATTTTAAGTGTGCTTGTGTGTGTGTAAGTGAATAGTTGTTATAAACCATCAATGCGGTTATATGATGGCAATAAGAACGTCATAGATTGCATGACATTTGGAAATTGTGTTGTTTTTTCCCCCTTTTTTAATGGTGGTAAATATGTGAAAATGTCCTTATTTTTGTTCTCACTACATGTGGGAAGAGAGTGTTATTGTATGCGTATAAATGAATATTTATTGTATGTTTTTGACTTGTATTTGTTTTCCGTTTTTTCGTTTTTTATATATTTTCATTTTGTGCTAATTTGACCAGAGAATGGACTCGTGTTTTGTTTTCATCTGTGGTTAACACTCAGATAAATTCACTGCATTCAGTTTTTTGTGGAAATGACTTGTTAGTGAAGTTAATGGAAATTTTGTTAAAAGTAAAACCAAAAAGTTTTAAAGGCTTTTTATTTTCAATATTTTTGGTCATTATTTATCAATTAGGAAGGAAATATTTATTTGGACTCATTATGGATTTTAGGGAAAATAAATTTTAATAAAATTATTGAAAATTCGAAAGTTCAGTGAAAACTGTAGAGTTATTGATATTCAAAAAGTCTCAACTAATCTTTTAGTTTTAAGTTTAAAAAATTAGTTGTTGTAATTAAAAAGAGCAAAGTTCAGTGACTACAATTTGATTGATTATAAAATTCAAAGAGTTTTCGATATCTTTTTAAATTTTTAAAATCCTTTGGAAAATAATAAAGTAATTCAAGATTTTTAAAAAATACCGCTCAATTAATATGAATCATACGTCACAGTGGCATAGAATAATTTTTTATCATTCAAAGCCGTGTAACTTTTTAACGTATATAGTTCTTAGGAAAGTTATTTAAAAGATGGACATATGACATCTTAAAGATTTAATAAGATTTGTATTTAATTAAAAGTTCCTAAGAGATTTATGACTTAAATTCAATTTTTTATTATAGAATTAATTGCGGAATATGATTTTTTATATATTATGCCTTTTTTGCTGCTTTTTGTTACATGGAAAAAAATAGTGTTCGACTCAGAATCACTTTTTGAATCGATTTAAGATGTCCGTCCGTATGTTCGACTGTATGACTGTCAGTCCGGCTAGTTGACCATGTAAACGTTGTGAACAGTCTACAGGTCACAATTTTTGAAATATCGCGATGAAATTGGATGCAATTTCAGTTACCTCCCATAGAAATGTTTTTCTGGGAATGGGGTTTTAAGGACACAAATGTCCGAAATTCATAACGATTTAAAATTTGGCACAAGAAAGTCTTATAATATTCTAAAACGATGAGCTAAAATATGCCAGATTCGGTTCATTATTTCTCATAGGTCCCATAAAAACCCCTTTCAAATATCACATTTAAGGGAAAAAATAACACACACATACGTTGTTATTGTAATAATAATTAGTCAAATTAAGATAAATATAATCGATTTTCAAAATTATACGAGGGTTGGTTCATAATTTTTTGTAGCCCCCATATAATTCTTCTGGATCCTTCGACATAAATCAGGTTTTCTATAAATGGACAATTGGACAGTTTGACGGTTAACTTTGAATGATTGACCAACTTTGTATAGGACCAAATTGGGTTTCGTTAAAAATATTTAAAGATTTTAGTATGTACTTTTTTCTGCTCACTCACTTTATTCAAATTAAGGTTACTTGATCCAATAAATAAATCAAATATTTCTATTAACAATTTTTAATGAAATACATTTTTTAGGAATTTTTCGATCTCACTCCCTATTCAGATTTAAAGTCATTAAATAAGAATAATTTTAATTATTTTTCTAACATTTTTTTCTCATGTTTGAAATTCTTCTTTGTCACAACATTAAATAGTTTTCTGCATAAAAACACAGTCATGGATAGTGAGTGAATGAGTGAGTGAGTGAGTGTTTTCATTCATCTATTCATAAGTGAGTGAGTCGAGTGCGTTAAATTCTATTTCTATTTTATTTTATTACAAAACATGTAACAAAATAAAAGAAGAAGAAGAAAAAACTTGTTTCTTGGTAAATTTCTCTCTCCATAATAAAACCAACTGACGTCTAAATGACTTTATAAAATGTCTAACTTACAGTCTGACCATCTGTCTTCTAACATTTGTATATGAATTGTTATTCTGGCATATGCATGTGTGTGTTTGTTGATATGAATGTGTTTCAAAAGGATATATGTATAGTTAGTTTGTTGTGAAAGTGTGTGTGTGTATGAGTATGGTTTTTATTATAATAATACCCTACACTACTATAGGTTGTGGGGGTATTATGCGTTTGTGGAGATGTTTGTAATGGGAAGAAAAATATATCTACCATAATTTTTAAGTCTTCCATTCGACTCAGAATCACTTGCTGAATCGGTTCAAGGATGTTCAGGTCTCATAAAAATGTTCCCCAGGAATGAGGTATCTAGTCCATTAAATTCACATAAATTTAAGTGTCATTGTAATCTATTGCACACATAAGCATAAATAAGAAAATCAAATTATACGAGGGCCATTCATAAAATTTTCGTAACAGTCATTTACAACAAAAAATGTGATGTAGAGTATTACATAGTCGGGCTCAACCGACTAGAACATTTTTACTTGTTCATTATATGAAAATATTTCCTGGTGCTAACATTCCATCATCAATGTCTTCTTAACACTTAAGTGTATGTGTGGGTATGTGTTTCTGTGTTTCTATGCACATACTCACACACATAGAATGTTATATGTAAATAAACTTATATATAAACTTATTCTTATACTTCTCTATATGTGAAAGTTCTTTTTTTTATAGAAATGTGTGATTTGATTAAATCCATTTATGTTCTTTTGTAGTCACTTTGAGAATTTATTTCATAAACTATAAAAATTTATAGAAAATGACATAAATTTAAATATTTTAAAAGGATTTTTATTATAAAAATGGAAAAAATAAAATTAAAGTTTATTCATTTGAGAAATAAATATAAATTAATTAAATTTAATTTAAATTAAATTTAAAGTGAATTTTAAAATTCCTCTTCAAAAAGGTAACTTTTTTTTTACTTTTTCCGTAAAATTCTATGAATTTTTGCGTAAAACCACATTTTTATTTAAAAAAAAAAACATTTTGTAAAATTTATATTAAATTCCAAATGGAGCAAAAATAATTATTTCATAATTAAACGCATTTTTCCATATAAAATCAGTAAAGTGAAAATGTAATTTTTATGTTTATACCCTACACCATCATAGGTGATTGGAGTGTTATGCGTTTGTGCTAATGTTGGTAACATGCACAAAAAATGGTGTTACCCCCACCTTTAAGTATACCGTTCGACTTTGAATCATTGTTGTTTAAATATTGATGGATGGACATCGTTAAATCGATCTATATTTAATGATGTCCGTCCATCATACTGTTTGTCTGTTCATGTAAGCATTGTGAACAGTATATAAGTAGCAATTTTTGATATATCTCGATGAAATTTGATATATTATTTTGGCCTAAAGACGAAGCCTATTGAAATTATCCATGTTCGGTCCAATAATTCAGATACCTCCCATACAAATGTTCTTTCCGGAATGCGGGTTTAATATCATAAAAGTCTTTAATATGAAGCGAATATAAGTCTGATAATATTCTAAAACGATATGTTAAAATATGCGAGGGTCGGTTCATCATATCAGTAAAATGAAAATACAAACACATTTTCCAATAACACTTTTAAGGGCATAAATTCCACATATACGTTGTAATAATAACAGATCAATTAAGGATAAATATACGCCAAAACCTATATGTAAAATTATACGAGGGTCAGTTGGTAATTCCTTTTAGAAAATTAAATTGCACGAGGGTCGTTTATTAATCTTTCATAACTACTATTCAAAACCAACATTGTGGTGTAGAGTATTACATAGTCGTGTTCACCGCCTATAACACCCTCAATGTATCTAAATGACATTTCAAGTAGAATTATACATTTTACATGTAAACAATGAATAATTACATATAACAACGTAATTTACATCACGAATTATTACGAGGAATAAATGCAATATTACGAATCATACAAAATGTCGTAACATTAAAAAAAATTCAAATTCTTTTCTATAAATAAAATATTGATCGCAAATTATCTCCGAATTAAGAATTTATGGAACATTTTCTTTAAATCGAGAATTTATCGAAAAATGTTCATGAAGAGGGAATTTATTATAATTTTTAAAAGAGATAAATTGTCGTGGATTTTCTTTAAAGAGAAAATTTTATGGATAATTTCCTCTAAAGAGACAATTTCTATTAAGAGTGAATTTCATGGAAGGTTTTCTCTAAACTGAGAAATTATAGAAAATTTTCTCTTAAGAGAGAATTTTATAGCCTTTTTTCTCTAAGGAAATAATTTAAAAAAAAGATACAGAATTTTGTAAAAAAAAGATCCCTCTAAAGAACTCTATTGAATATTTTCTCTAAAGAAAGAATTTGTAATATGTTTTCTTTAAAGAGAAAATATTATAGAAAATTTCCCTTAAGAAGAAAATTTCATAGGAACTTTTCTCTTAAGAGACAATTTCATAGGAAATATTATTTTAAAAGACAAATTCATAGGTATTTTTCTCTTTAGGGACAATTTCAAAGAAAATTTTCTTTAAAGAGTTCTCTCTTCATAGAAAAGTAAAAAAAAACAGAAACTTTTCTTTAAGGTGAGATTTTTATTGAGAAATATATAATTTTGTAAAAAAGTTTCTCTTAAGAACTTAATAGGAGAAAATTAGAATTTTGTAGGAAAATTTCTCATAGTGTATTTTCTCTAAAGAGAAAATTTTATACAAAACTTTTTCTAAAGAGAGAATTTTATAGAAAATGTTCTCTTTAGAATATTTTGTGTATAGAGAGAATTTTTAAGAAAATTTTTCTAAAGAAAGAATTTATTAGTCAAGTTTTTCTGAATATTGAATTTTATGGAAAATTTTCTTTAAAAAAAAATTTCATAGAAAAAATATTCTCTAAAAAGATAATTTTATAAAATTATCTAAAGAGATAATTTCGCAAATAATTTTCTCTAAAAAAATATTTATACAAAATTTTCTAATACGAAAATTAGAATTCTATTCTTAATTCGGTGCGCTTCGCTGCACAAAAATCCGACATCGTCCATAATTTAGAAAAAGTAGTTATAAATCGGATATTTGCCCAAATTTAAAGATTTTCGTCGTAACATTTGAATAGGGAAACATCTTGCCTCTGACCCTTGTTTGACATTAAACAAAATAACTAACAATTTTTAAAAAAGTAACTTGATAAAAAAAAATAAAATAAATAAAATCTGATAACACTTGGGTTAAAGGTCTTAATTATATACGTGTGTTAAAAGTTTTTCGATCTAACTCCTCATTTATCAATAAATTTTTCTTAACTTATTTACGAAATGGAATCATATATTTTTTCTTTTCATCGTAATTTTATTTGAAAATTCTTCAATAACTTACCGATCTGCCCGCTGTTGCTGTTATGCGAGCACTTTGTGTTCTGGTGGCAGGACGACGTCTTCTATAGTTCGGTGTGCCCTGTGAATCTGGTGTATTATTGCCAGAAGGCATATTATAGATAACCGTCTCTATGCTTCCACCGGTAGCACATATGGAAGCACTTCGAGTTTTCTTTTGCATACGCATTGGTGATGATATATCGTCAGCCATGTTGGTTTTTTCTTTTGCTTTTATCTCTCGACTTCCTCAACTACTAATTATTGGATAAAAATAATAAATTTTGAAACAAAAACAAAAAAATATTGTTTTCTCTTTAGATTCTTGATTTGTCAAAAGAGCACAACATTGAGGTTAAGCAATAATTTCTCCTCTTTGTTTTTGTTGATTTTTTATGGTGATCAATTTTTATGCGGCCAATTGAATTTGCAATAAAAAAACTGAAATTGAAATAAAAATATTGAAAAAAGCATTATTTTTAATGAAAATTCAAAAATTCGTTTGATTGTTAAAATAAAAAATAATTTCACTTTTTTTGAGAGAATTTAAATATAAAAAAAGCTTTTTTGTTTAATTTTTGTTATTTTTCAATTATTAAAAATTTTATGTTGCTTTTTTTAAAAATTATTTTATTTTCACACATTCAAAATAAAAAAGTAAGAATGCTACATTTGGCTATGCCGAATCTTCAATACCCTCCATCACAACGGATACATTGTAAAAATGCTTTTCTTAAATATTACACAGGAGCACTTAATGAGTCACTGGGGTATTATACTTGTAACATGCAGAAAAAGTGGTGTTTCACACAACTTTAAGTATACCGTTTGACTCAGAATCACTTTCTGACTCGATATAACGATGTCCGTCCGTCTGTCTGTCCAAGTAAACGTTGTGAACAGTCTAAAGTTTGCATTTTTGAAAAATATCGATGAAATTTGGTGCATATTATTTTCGCCTAATGATGAAGCCGACGAAACCTATTGAAATTGTCCATGTACGGGCCAATATTTCAGGTGCCTCCCATACAATTGATCTTCCCGGAATGGAGCTTTAAGGTCATAAAAGTCCTAAATATAAAGTGATTTAAAAGAAATTTGGCATAACTAAGTCTTATAAAGTATTCTAAAACAATGTGCTAAAAGATCCAAGGGTCGGTCCATTATTTCTCATAGGTCGTATGCATAAAATTTATTTTATGGGAAAAAATCTCACATATACAAACGTTGTCAATTTAAGATAAATATAACCATAAATTGATTTGCAAAATTATACGAGGGTAGGTTCATAATTTCATGTAGCGCCCATATAACCCCCCTCCAGAAAAATTAATTTTAAAACGCAAAAACTTAACATAAATCTTAGTGCCACAATAATGTCCTACACACTTAAGAATAAATCAGAATTTCAAATTATATGAGGGTCGTTATTTAGTTCTTCGCAACTGCAATTTATAGCCGACAATGTGGTGTATGGGATTGACCGACTTTACATACTTACTTGTTTTAGCTATAACTATTTTTAACGAGCCGATATTGAAATTTAATTCTAATTCGTCGATTTATAAGAAGAAATTTAATATTCTTAGCTTGGACTTAGAGGTCTATATATTTTAAGAGACTGAATCGATCTTGCTGGTTTTAAATAGGAAACTTCTCAGGACTGTATACAATGTTGGCGTGCTCAAAACAGACAGATCGACAAACCAACAGACAGACGGACAAATGTAAATAGAATCAGATTTTGATTTTATACAAGAATATATACACATTATGGGGTCTGAGCTGATTCCTTCTTATCGTTACTCACGGTATGAGAATATTAACTTACCCTCTACACCATGTGTGGTGGTGGAGGGTATAAAAAGAACAAAATATTAAAAATAAATCTTAAAAAAAAAATTATTTAACAACAAAATGTAGGTCATTCGTACATATTCATTCATAATGTGAGAGTGTGTGTGTTTGTGTGTGTTTTTTTGAAATATTTATGTGTTTATGAGATTAAACACTTCGTGTTTATAATTAGAAAATTTTAAAATGCTGAAAATTTGAAATGTATTTTATTTTCGCTGGTTTTGATGAATTTTTACATCAAATTCTATTAATAGAATTTTTATTTTACATCGTTTATAATAGAATTCTCGCTCTTAATTTAAAAAAGAGGTGAAATTAAGATTTCTTTGATACAGACAAAAGTGAATAACCCAGTTTTAAGCATTAATGAAATAATCAATAATTATTAAAAATACTTTTCCAATTTAAAGACATTTTCCATTAAAGACAAGAGAAAGTCTTTACAGATCTTCTACATTTACAATTGAAAATTTGAGTTTTTGAGTGGAAAAATACTCACATAACACTATTTACAGAGAATGATTCGAAAAATACTCTTTATGGGAATTTTACAAATAATTCTTCTTTCAATGAAAATTTTACATAAATTTTCTCTTTAGGGAAATCTGTCAAAAAATTCTCTTCTAAGAGAAATTAGCGGTTTAAAAACAAAATTTCTACAATTTTCTTCCTCCAAAAAAAAAAAAAAAAAAAAAAAAAAAAAACTACTACTTCCAGAGAAAGTTTTCTATGAATTGTCTCTCTAGAGAACATATTTTATAAATTTTATCTAAAAAGAAAATTGTCTATAAATTCTCTCTAAAGAGAAAATTTTCTACAAATAATTTCTTAAGAAAAAACAATTCTAAAAAATTTCATAAATTTTCTCTTTACAGAATTTTTTTTATAAATTCTATCTTTTGAGAAAATTTTCTATAGAAATTCTCTCTTTGGATAAAATTTTCTATAGAAATTCTCTCTTTAAAGAAAATTTTCTATAGAAATTCTCTCTTTAGAGAAAATTTTCTATAGAAATTCTCTCTTTAGAGAAAATTTTCTATAGAAATTCTCTCTTTAGAGAAAATTTTCTATAGAAATTCTCTCTTTAGAGAAAATTTTCTATAGAAATTCTCTCTTTAGAGAAAATTTTCTATAGAAATTCTCTCTTTATAGAAAATTTTCTATAGAAATTCTCTCTTTAGAGAAAATTTTCTATAGAAATTCTCTCTTTAGAGAAAATTTTCTATAGAAATTCTCTCTTTAGAGAAAATTTTCTATAGAAATTCTCTCTTTAGAGAAAATTTTCTATAGAAATTCTCTCTTTAGAGAAAATTTTCTATAGAAATTCTCTCTTTAGAGAAAATTTTCTATAGAAATTCTCTCTTTAGAGAAAATTTTCTATAGAAATTCTCTCTTTAGAGAAAATTTTCTATAGAAATTCTCTCTTTAGAGAAAATTTTCTATAGAAATTCTCTCTTTAGAGATAATTTTCTATAGAAATTCTCTCTTTAGAGAAAATTTTCTATAGAAATTCTCTCTTTAGAGAAAATTTTCTATAGAAATTCTCTCTTTAGAGAAAATTTTCTATAGAAATTCTCTCTTTAGAGAAAATTTTCTATAGAAATTCTCTCTTTAGAGAAAATTTTCTATAGAAATTCTCTCTTTAGAGAAAATTTTCTATAGAAATTCTCTCTTTAGAGAAAATTTTCTATAGAAATTCTCTCTTTAGAGAAAATTTTCTATAGAAATTCTCTCTTTAGAGAAAATTTTCTATAGAAATTCTCTCTTTAGAGAAAATTTTCTATAGAAATTCTCTCTTTAGAGAAAATTTTCTATAGAAATTCTCTCTTTAGAGAAAATTTTCTATAGAAATTCTCTCTTTAGAGAAAATTTTCTATAGAAATTCTCTCTTTAGAGAAAATTTTCTATAGAAATTCTCTCTTTAGAGAAAATTTTCTATAGAAATTCTCTCTTTAGAGAAAATTTTCTATAGAAATTCTCTCTTTAGAGAAAATTTTCTATAGAAATTCTCTCTTTAGAGAAAATTTTCTATAGAAATTCTCTCTTTAGAGAAAATTTTCTATAGAAATTCTCTCTTTAGAGAAAATTTTCTATAGAAATTCTCTCTTTAGAGAAAATTTTCTATAGAAATTCTCTCTTTAGAGAAAATTTTCTATAGAAATTCTCTCTTTAGAGAAAATTTTCTATAGAAATTCTCTCTTTAGAGAAAATTTTCTATAGAAATTCTCTTTTTAGAGAAAATTTTCTATAGAAATTCTCTCTTTAGAGAAAATTTTCTATAGAAATTCTCTCTTTAGAGAAAATTTTCTATAGAAATTCTCTCTTTAGAGAAAATTTTCTATAGAAATTCTCTCTTTAGAGAAAATTTTCTATAGAAATTCTCTTTTTAGAGAAAATTTTCTATAGAAATTCTCTTTTTAGAGAAAATTTTCTATAGAAATTCTCTTTTTAGAGAAAATTTTCTATAGAAATTCTCTTTTTAGAGAAAATTTTCTATAGAAATTCTCTCCAATTCTCTATTAAATTCTCTCTTAAGAGAAAAAAATGTAAATTTACAATTGAAGAAAACTTTCAATAATTTCAAATTTTCCACAGAATTTCGTTTAATAATTCCTTGAAAATTTGGCATTAATGGCGAAATTTAATATCGTTTGTCTTTAATTCCTTTATCAAGTATCGTAATTATGTCCTTTTTCTGAAGTTAAGATGAAATTGAGTTAGACAATTAATACGTGGGTCTACACAAACGTAGACTACATTTCAATGAGAAAAGAGTATCTTTTAATTTCAAAAAGTCATAGACACTTAACCTGAAAAGATATAATACAGTGTCAAGTATAAAAGTGTTGTAAAAATAAAAAATCACTTAAATAGAAAATTCAAATTTAAATGAAGAGAAGAAAAAATTCTCCAAAACTCCAAAAATTATTTAAAAATTAAAAATTCCAAAAGTGACTAATTTTAAAAGCTTCTTCTCCTCTGTATTTTCTCTCACTGTAGTTTAATTTTGTTGTAATATATTCGTGTGTTGTCTTTTCAATTCAATGAGTGTTGACTGACTGACTTTTTTGTGTCACATTTTAATCATCTTCTTGTTGCCATTTTCACTTGTAGTTGTATTTTTTTATTTCTTATTGTTGTTTTTATTGTTGCTGTTGTTGGTTGCAGGAGCAGCACAATTGTTCTAGTAGATGAGAGCTTGTACTTACTGCTCTTCTAGTTCTTTTTCATTTACAGAGAATCGTGACCAAGTGTTACTTGTTTCAATACTTTTTTTTCAATTCTTCCGGTCTGTTGCCTTTTTAGATTTGGTTTCTCTTATTTCTTTGTTAGATTTTTTAGGTTTATTTTTTTCCGAAATTTAAATATGCTTTCGAGGCACTATGGGCTGGAGTTGATAACTTTTTTGAAGTAATTTTTGAAAACTTTAAAATGATTTCCTAAAAATTTATATTAAATTTTAAAAGTTTGTAGGAAGTTGCTTAAAGCCAATTGTGGAATAAAATATAAAGGCTTAAAAGCGATAAATTTCTTAAGATACATTATAGCTTTGTCCCCGAGAACATTATGGGGTTATTCTTCCAAAGTGCAAATAAAATACTTTTTCCAGCATCTAAATATTTCATAAATGTCTAAATAGACATTAAGAAATTATTTACTAATTTCCGAAATACGGCCCCACTGTGCCATGATCTCAATTTGTGCCTTAAATGTGAGTAATAACTTAGACTTGTTTAATAATATTTTGAATAGAATTTAATTTTTTTTTCCGAAATATATTTGATTCGGCCCCACTGTGTCCTGAAAAGGGTCATGAGAGTACATGCTCTCTAGGTGTGCCTTATTGTGAGTAATAACTAAGACTTTTTTAATACAATTTTGAATAGAATTTCAAGTACTTAAAAAGTCGTTCAAAAAATCTTAACCTAAAAATTGTCGATTCACAAAATATTGAAGAGAAAAACTTGTATGCAAAATTTAAGTAGATATTGTAATTTAATAATAATTTACATTGGGTAGACAGGTTAATAATGCGATTTTTTTCTGTGTGCTTATGAAAGTCTTACATGGAAATTCTCTATTAGGAATAGGAGGTTTCTTCCACATCGCTTGAAGCTGTCGGTGTCCACCATACAGAACCCTGCGTCACAATCACGTTTTGTGATAGTTCGTTTTTACAGAGGGAATGTAATAGAGAATTCCATTTCGCAAAAATGTTTCAAAATCCCAAATCGATTGGAGAATAGTCCAAAATACAGGAATGACGATCCATGCTAGATCAAAGTCGTGGACCATTAGTGGAATCCCATTTAGTCGTTAAGATGTGAATCTCTCAACACTGTACTTTTTGATGAAAAGGACCATTCGGACCTCGCCGGATTAACACTTAGTCCACACGCCAATATCTGAAACAACTTCAAAATTTCGAAGAAGAGTTTTTCTAAATTTTCAACTAAAAGAATTTAGCCACAGCATACAGCTATAAATGCTTCATGATCGCACGAAAACTCTGATTTAATATGAATCCATTCCCATTCCGATACCATATTTCATTTTAGTTTTTATATGTTATTTTTTATTGGTCCCATACATATGTCCTTCGGGAAATTTATAACCAACGAATATAAGTCTTATTATATTTTTTAACGATGTGCCGATTGTACGAGGATCGGTTTTTATTTCTCATAATCCCATACAACTCCCCTCCCTAGGTCACATTAAGATAATTATAAGAAAAAGCCGGTGTATACGAGGGTCGGTTTTTCTACTTCCCATAAAATCCTCCAGAAAAAGCATTTTTTAAAAACGCAAAAATTTCACATAAATATCGGTATCAGAAGAATAAATTGCATACTTAATCATAAATAAGAAAACAAAATAACGAGGGCCGTTCACAAATTTTTCGTAGCAGCAATTTTAACCAAAAATTTGTGTAATTAATAGTCAGGCTTGGCCGACTATAACATTTTTACTTGTTTATCTTCCTGTTGTTTTCTGTTTGCCACTACTGTATTTGTAGAAACCTAAAAACATAATTCCAACCATAGAAAATAAGAGCTCTTCGATTTTTTTAAGACGAGATGCTGTTTCATGTTATCTCCAGGGTACAAGCAAGCATTAAGCAAAGAGTAGAACTAGAGATACAACTCTCTTTTTTCCTTTCAAAATATTTTTTTCTCATTTCTATAAATAAAAGGACATTTTTCTACACATAAGATTTTCTTTTATCACATTAGAATTTTTTCTCTATGTTGAGAAGCAGTTGTCATTCCAGTCCTTTTTCTGGTATATCAGCATATAAGTAATACATTTTATGCTTTTTTCCTCTCCAAAGTGGTGAATTTGTTATTTCGATAATAATTTTCACTTTATTACTTGAATTTTTATTTTCTTCCTCTTTTGCATTTCAAGTACTTGAGTTGGAGAATTTTAATTTTATAGTTTTAGTTTGTCAAACCGGAAGGTTTAAGATAATTTATGATGGTGTTATTTTGATGCATATGTGAACAGGATATAAGTTACCACAGAGATGTGGGTATAATTTTTTTTATATAGAAAATGTAACAAAGAGTCTAGTTTCTGTGAACATTTTGAGGAAAACTTTTAAACATAAATTGGAAAAGAGTGAGATCGAAAATATCTTAACTCAGAATACATGCCACAATTTAATGTGTTTGAATCTGTCTGTGATTCTGATAATTTGAAAAAAAGATTCCATTTTTTCATACAGAAATACCCAAAATTCCAATTCGTAAAAACCGGTAAAGAAGATTGTTTTTTTCCCATCACGTTATAATAAAGCTCTTTCGACAGAAATAATCTTTCAATTGTCAACCTGGCTAATTTAGCTTAATACTAACAGTTATTTATATATAATTCCAATTTTGGGATTTGGATTTAAATGGAAGATATAGAAAAATAATATCCGATATTTCTCAAATTTATAATAAATATTAAAAGAGTGTCAATAAAATTGTTTCATATAAAGGAGTTTAATAAGCTCTAAGTCATATTCCGGGAAGAAGCCTTAAATGGGAGTTTTAGCAAAATATGACCGGGTGATTTTCGAATTAGTTGCAAGCATTACCGAATGATTAATATTTGTGCTGGATTTCAATAGAATTGGTCTATATTGAGGAGTTTTTTAAGCTTTAAAGCCTATTCCGAAAAGGGGTCCTATATAGATGGAAGATCAAATAAAGGCTCCAGCACAATATGTTATTTGAGTTGATTTTCAAATTTCAGATTATATTTTAGCCTAAACTTGTTTTGATCCGATTATTTTATCCAATAATGAAGTATATTTAGCTGTACGTTATGGTTAATACATAACTAAACTTCGGAATTTTAAGGTAATGAAAAATGAGCACAAATTTCATTGAATTCAGCCTAAAAAGTTCAACAAACAGGTAGGCGGATGGACAGACGGACATAGCTAAATCGACTCAGATTTTGATTTGATTTAGGAATATGTATACTTTATAGGGTCTCAGATGATTCTTTCTTAGAGTTGCAAATAAAAAACTTAAAATACTCTCATCACCACTTGTGGTGTTTGAAGGTATTAAAGGGTAACAAATGGGTTAAAATATTATATCAACTTAAATATATTTTTAACTATAAGAGATTTTTTATAGAGATTTACAAGGACTCGCATTTTTGATTCATACTTTAAATGAAAGTTTGGCGAATTAAGATATATTACGAGACTTAAATCATCAATTCTATGCTGACCAAAGGTTAGTTAGAGCAGAAAAACGATTATGTAATCACTGATACGTATGAAAGAGTCAGTCGAAAATTTTGTTCTTTTTAAAAAAGTGTAAGAATTAAGAACAGAAATAGTGTGATTACATCAAAATAAGTCACGAATTATAATTTCACAAACTTGTAAGTTAAAAGTATGATATTTATAAATGACATTAAATGTGCACAAAAGAATGCTGATGATGACCGTAGTGAAGTAGGAATGCATTTTCATTCCATTCTGCTGGTGTCATAGATAACTTTTTCAGTATTTCTTAATTTACACTACATTATACTTATTTGAGCAAATTAAAAAAAAAATCAGTAAACCTAAGATGGCCAACATGATCTGATGGATGCTTGTACTTCTCCCTAACAATCTCTTTCAGTACAAGTTACAAGATTGATAGAAAAAGGAAAATCGATTTAAAAATACATTGCTTAGCTCGAACTCTACCAGATCATTATTAAAAACGAATCTGTTATATTACATTTCTTTAAATAGTTTAGAAGATTTTACCAGTTCTTCATCATCAGTTATTTGAAATTTTAACAGGCCTTAAGGATATAAAATTATAACATGAACTAAATGCTCCTTAAATAAATTTGTAGAACATTATTATTTCTTATAACGTCGTTTTATTACTCAACTATATTTTGTTAACTTAAGATGCTCTTCTTTCTTCTTTTTTTTACTTTATTGCGGTTGATTTAACGACACAACCATAAAATGTAATTTATTTAAATACACACACATACATACACATATATTCACATATCTAGACAGATGTGTATATATATAGTAAAGTTTATGTTTTTTTTTATTTTATAACAACAAAAAAAAGGATGACAAATTTTACACCCTACACCATCATAGGTGGTAGAGGTGTTGATGTTTATTAGTATACCGTTCGAGTCAGAATCACTTTCTGAGTCGATTTAAGCATGTCCAACCATCCCGCTGGCTGACCATGAAATGCCTACGTAATTGGTACGTAATTTTATTTTGGCCCAGGGACGATGCTTATTGAAATGGATTATGATCGGTCCATTATTTCATATAGGTACCATACAAATGTCCATTATATCTCATAGGTCCCGTTCAACCATCATTCCAACTAACACTTTGAAACTCATACATCTCACATATACATGAGTATGGTAAAGATATTTAGTGAGATAAATATCAGCTAAAAATGCTGTGTGAAGTAATACGAGAGTCGGTCTATAATTTTTCTAACTCCAAAAAATCCTTTTAAAACGCATAAATTTCATATAAATAATAATCATTTGCCCACTTTAAAATTCATAAGGAAAGCAAATTATACGAGGGTCGTTCATAAATTTTTTGTAGCAGTCATTTACAACCAACAATGTAGTATAGGACATTAAATAGTCGGCCTTGTTCGACAATAAAATTTTTTTGTTTATTCAGATTTTATTTTAAAGACTTAAACTATATAAATTGATGAAAATCAGAATCGTAGTCAACAAATTGAGTTACATATCTGCATATAAAACATATTTTTTTAATAAATAATTTACATAAAAAATTCTATTTTATCTTTAGTTAAAATTTAAATAAATAAATTAAGAAAAGAACTTTTTTTGTGAAAGAAATTTATTGGACTCTTAAGACAAAATAGTTTTAAGAACTTTAAGCTTTTAAATTGTGAAAATATTTCATGAAAGTTGTTTTTTATGTAAAATTAATTTTTTAAGTTTTTACACAAGACTCATAAAAAATGAAAATATAACTGTTTTTAACGTATTATTAATATAAATTAATAGTTATTAACAATACGCCCAGTGTTTCTATTAAATATTTGTCAATGAAATTTCAGATTAACATTGAGAAAATTGTCTAAATTTCAATAATAATTTAACCCACTTATTTCATAGTAAACTGCAGCAAATATTTACAAGGAAAACGTGCACATTTCTATGGTGGCAGCAAAGTTTCAGTTAGTTTTTAAAGGGTTCTTGGAATGCATTTTGCTATAAATTATGGTTAAGTCTTGCTTTAGATAAAGTTGTTGCAAGACTGGCAAAAGTTTTTTTGTTTGTCTGAAATCCGAGGCTGCATCAGATATCGGTCTATAACTCTTTTGTTACTAAACCGGTTTTGCAGCGTTTACATTGCTCAGGACAACAACAAGCAATCTGGTTAAATATAATTGAATTTGGATTATTATTAACAACAGACAGACGCACGTATATGGATAAATCGACAAAGATTTTGATGTGATGCAATTATATATAATCTAATGGGGCCTTGTATGATTTTATTTGACATTACATATGGAATGATGAGCTTCATATACCATCTTTAACCATTTACCATGCTGGAGGACTTAAAAACTATAAGAAAAATCTTATATATGTAAGCGAAATGTTCTTTTTTTGGAAAATTAAAAAGACTAAAGGATGAGATCAAAAAGATCTGAACTTAACGTACAGTTTAAATTTTTATTTTATTGAAATTATTATTACAATTTTCAAAACAAAAAATGTTGTTTTGAACTCTATTGATGACATTTTGAATGTTTTTCAGAAACCCTTTCATTAAAGTTATTATAGTAATTTCTATCACTTTGCTCGAACAGGTAGTCTATCTCCTTTTTAAATCTGCAACTCTTTTGAACATCTTTTTTTGTTTAAGAGCCAAATATGTAACAAACAATATCTCTTTACAGGCCTTAGATCCGGGCAGTTGCGAGAAGTTGCCTCTCTTGGTAAAGATACCACATTATTGGTCTTGCACCACTCAAAGTCTTGTTAACCATAGTGACAGGATGATAGGAAATTTTAAACATGAACATACGTTTCTATATCCATTATGCAGCAAGATTTTTTTTGACAATTTTAATTCAACCTCCATGCTCTGCGTTTGGACTCTAAATTTTGAGCGGCGTTTCTACGCGAACTTTGTGAACATAAATTAAATTTATCTTTTCTTATCCAAACGTACGAGTGCTGGGCTGACCGGTTTTTTTCATCCGGATGTGTTGGGAGCGCTTTTGAAAATGCTTGCTATTTTTGGCATTAGAAATATGATTCCTTCTATCTAAAGCAGGTTTTCTATCAACGGACAAGATATCCCGGTAAAAAGTTAAAGGTTTAAAAACATAGAAGGCTCAAAAAGTTCCTGATAAGAACGCTGCTAAAAATTTAAGGCCAACAACGAAGAACCGAAAATTTTCTGGCAAAATTTAGCAACTTCCTGGTTAAAAAATTTAAGGTGTTCAAAGGGAATACTGAGGAAAATGCTTGGATCTAAAAGCGGTTAAAATTTCTCACCTGCAAGCAATATGCGGTTGCGGCAAAAGAATCAATCATTTTCTACAACGGGCTATATAAATACAGGATTAACAAAATAGGTTGCCTCCATTTTTAAGACATTATAATGTGTCCACTTATTTTTGACCTGACTTGGCATCCTGTCAAGCCGCTAAGTGGTGAAAGAGCAATAGTACGGTTTTTGTACCAAGAGAGTCACCCCATTCAAACTGCCGGCAGCTAAGTCCAATGGAGAAATATTGTGCTCTTGTTAAAAAAGAATTGAAGACATATTAAACGGAGATGGATTTTAAACGGATTTGTTGGATTTGTTTTAATTAATGTATATTTATTTTAAGAATTTTTCGTCTAAGTCCTTCTATTTATTTTTTTATTGGTTATGGTCGGATCATTATTTGATTTAGCCCCCATGGCATTTATTAGTCCTGTGACATTAGAAAATAAAATTATACGAGGGTCGTTCCCTAATTTTTCTTATATGATATAAATGCTTAAACAATATGGTATAAAGTAGTTTATAGTGGGGCTTGACTCACTATAACTTTTTTTACTCATACTAAGAAACTTTTCTCATAAGTTGAATGATAAACTTTATTTCTGAAATTTATTGCATAAAATTTGTTTTATAGTTTTTTTTTTTTTTGTTTTGAAAGAAAAGAACAAATGTGAGTATAACAGCCCCGACTAAGTAATGCTCTACACCACATTGTTGGATGTAAACGACTGCTACGAAAAAGTTATGAACGACCCTCGCATAATTTGCTTTTCTGATTTATTCTTGAGTGTGCAATGCTTTAATGTGAGACTGACATTTAAGTGAAATTTATACGCTTGAAATAGATATTTCTGGGGTTAATTTCGGAGCTGGAAGAAATAATGGACCAAACATCGTATAATTTCGAACATCAGTTTTATATTACATTAAAAAGAAATAATGAACTGATAATCGCATAATTTAGCACATCGATTTATAATACTTAAATACTTCCTTTTATTGAATTTCTTTAAAATCGCTTTAAATTAAGAACTAAAACCTGCAGTGTTCACAACTTTTATAAAGACAGCCAGCCAGACAGACAGACGGACATATTTAAATCGGCTCAAAAAAGTTCTTAGTCGAATGATGGGTATTACACTATATTCCCATGTGTAAAAACTATATGCACTTCTGTTTATATATAAAAAAGATTTTAAAATTAAATTTATTTCCTTATAAATTCGATTAAAATATAAGAAAATAACTTTAAATGAAGAAAAAAAATCTATTTTAAATAAATTCTATTAAAAGTTAAACTCAAAGATTTCCTTCAGTCCACCAGGGGCAAAAAAGATTTTCAAATACACTGACAGAAAAAAAGTTCAAGTTTTAAATTCAATTAGTGTCAATTAACACAACTAATGGGAGTGTGTTAGTAAGAAAAAAACTATAAACATTTATATAAATAGAAATGCAGGAAAAAAGACTTAAAAGTTCAGTGTTAAAGACAGCAAACACTAATAATATCCGCTTTGAGACGACAACAACAGTAATAACGCAAAAATAACAGCAATCCAATACACTCTACTCGGAACACACAAAAGGGTGTGTCAGCAGTTAAGAAATGAACATGAAATATTTGATTTAAAAACAAGTGAAAATGCTACATTCGGCTACACCGAATCTTCAATACCCTCCACTACAAATGCATGTGAAGTAAATACGTTATAAATCGTATCCTTTTTATCCTTTTTAGCGTTACACATAAAATGATAAAGTTAATATGCCCTCTGCAATACTTGCGGTGTGGTCGAGGGTATAAAAAAGAAAGAAAGAAAATAAAAATAAATGAACAAAAGAAAAACACAGAAATAATGGAAATTAAAGAAAAGGAACTTTGATTGAGGGGAAGTATACCCCAAAGAAAATAAAATTTGCGATTTGTATTAAAGTTTATTTAGAAAGGATTTGAATTATTTTAATTGTTTAAGAAAATTGTTTTTAATTAGTTTCATGTGGAAAGCAAAAGCTCTATTCTCGGGTTTCCTTCCCTTAATTAAGTTTCTTTTATTTTTAAACAAGAAAAGTAACAACCTTTAAATGCTTTAGGGTGCAATTCTTGCAGAAATCTTAATTGTATTTCCTTAAATGAATTGTAGAGAGCAAAAAAAAGTATGTATACAATTATAAGAATCTTAAAATCTGTGTTAATAAAGTAAATAAAGTCATTTTAACATTTAGATAAAGATTTTTATGGATCTGCACTTTAATCCAAAAAAATGGTATACAAAAGTTTAATTATCATGTAAGACTGTTTATTCGCTACACCATCGTAGGTGGTTGGGTATTATGCATTTGTGCTGATGTTCGTAACATTCGGAAAATATTGTGTTACATTCACCTTAACCTGTATCAATTTAAGTATTTCCGTACGTCTGTCTATCTCTCTGTCCGGCATGTAAACGTTGTGAATACTCTTTAGGTCGCAATTTTTGGAATAAGTTGATATAATTTAATATATGTTATTTTTGTCTAAAGAACGAACTCTATTGAAAGTTCATTTTTTGAATTTAAAGTCCATACAAAGGTCCTCCTGGAATGGGGTTAAAGGTGAAAAAAGTCAAAAATATCAGGCGATTTCAAAGAAATTTAACACTAATATATCTTATAATATTCTAAATCCATGTGCTGAATTATGCGGAAGTCGGTCCATTACTCTCTAACACGAGTTTGCTTCCAAATATCACTTTGAAGGGCTTCATAAATTAAGATAAATACAATCTAATATTGATGTTCGAAATTATAGGAAAATTATGTAAAATATGTCATTTGATGTCAAAAAATTGTGAAGGACTTGAAGTTTGGTATCCTTTTGCAAATTTTTCTTAATTAATAATTAAACTTAAAAAATCTGAACGAATAATTTCCATATGATGTGTAACAAAATTTTCCATGAATTTGATAATTGAAAAATTCCTACTTTTCTAAACGAAAATACCCAAAATCCCAATCCCCATTAATCATATATAAAAATCTTCACATTTTTCACAAAATTATAAAACTATTTTTATAAAAGGCATAAAATACCCCCGGGCATAAAATACTTTCCTTATTTTTGTATACTGGTACATATTCCTATAAACGCACTTTAATTTTTTAAGAATAAAAAAGTAAAACATAAAAATATTTAGTGGGGAAACAATATTTTAAATAAATTTACTTAAAAATTCAACACATTCCAGACGACCAAGTTTGGAGGAAAATTGACTACGCCCCGGACCATATAGACACTTGGACTACCTTAAAAATGCAACCATTTTATACAGATACCTCTAACGTTTCAAAGGTAACTAATCGATTTGTACACACTGTGAGCCGTTTAAATTGTAGCATTATGATGAATTTTTAATAAGGAGTGAAATCGAAGTATTATTAACGTTGTTCATTGTTGAACGTTGTTCAATAAAGTTTTTATCAAGTTACATTTTTTAAAACATGTCAGTTAATATATTTTAATAGTTAAGACCCGGCGTGCTTTGACGCCCTTATAGAGAAAAACAAAAAAATATTTTGTTTTTTTTTGAAAGAGATTGGAACCTTTCAATGGTTCTAAGCTTTCTCCGTGATTCTATTCGCCCTTCATTCTGTCTAGTGAAACAATTGAAGTGGTTATTTAGATATTCAATTACAACATTTTCTTTGTATTGAGGCTACATTTCCTCCTGATCCTAAATGGAATTCATTTTGTCTAGTAAAACAGTTCCTTGATAAAGTGTTTAGGACCAAATTCGAAAATTGTCGCTGTTATATTTTTTTAACATTCGGTGATCAATATTTGCCTTATATAAGGACTACCAAAAGTTGTTCAAGCATTCAAAGGTCTTCCAATATTATTCAACTGTACAGGTAGAAGGAATGGTCTATATGATGTTTCTAAAGCAAAAAGAAATAGAAAACCCTTTCAAAAGACTGAAGTGTTTGGAATATTTGGTACGAAAAGTGGAAACTAATGAAGGTTTAATAACACACAAGTCTCAAATAGTTATAGACAAAACTGAGCATGGAAATTTAAATCATTTTTTCTAAAAACAATATTCTTACTGCATAATGGATGACGAAATATACTTTCTTGTCAAAAATTGTATGTTGCTTCTGCTCAAGGGAACGTTGAAGATTGCTTTAGGAGCCAAAAACAATTTTAAAATTTCCAAAAAGTTTGATGCCAATAATTTATAATGTGACTACTTTTTCGTTTTACTTGTCATTCAGTCACAATGGTAAACAGGACATTAGGTGGTACAAGAACTAATAAGTGGTCTTTGTAACCAGAGAAGCAAATCGTCCAATTTGCAAGAAGCTAAGCAAGTGGAGAAGTATTGGGCTCCTGTTAAAGGAGAATTGAAAGGCACAGAAAATGTGTTCAAAAGAGTAGTAGTTTTTAGACTGAGATCGACCTTTTCGAGCAAAGTGACAGAAAACACTATGAAATTTCTTCACTAGAATTTGAGAATTTTTCTATCTCACACCTTAATTCTGGGAATTTTTCAAGCGCTGCATTTTAAGTCAAGGTCAACATATACTGAACTTGGAGAAATTAAAAAACAAAAATAATTATTATTTTTCCTCTTCGAATTAAATTTGAATTAAATTTCCTCCTCTACAAATTAATTTCATCCATCCGATAAAAAGTGTTTATATTAGAAAAATACCCCCAATTGATTATTGTTAAAAATACTTCAATTAAAAAGAACTAAATTGAAATTTATTAAATATTTATTTTATCCAAAATTTGGTTTGTGTTTTAATGATCCAATAAAATTATAAATAAATTTTAATGATTTGTTATTTCAACGAAAAGTGTTAAACATGTGAGAAAATTTATTATTATTATCGAAAAATTTATTTCAATTTTCGAGAATTTTGTATAAAAGTATAAGAATGAGATCAAATAATTCTTAACATACATATATCTTGAGAAAAACGTGGGTGGTGGAGGCATTTTTCGTTTGTGCAAATATTTGTAACGGGCAGAATACATTGTCCTACCGCAATTTTTCAATATACCATTCGACTCAGAATCACATCCTGAGTCGTTATAGCCATGTCCATCCACCCGGCTGGCTGTTCATGGTACTGTTTACATGTACAGGTCGTAGTTTTGAAGACATCTTAATGAAGTTTGCGAAAACTATTATTTTGACCAAAGGATGATGCCTCTAAAAATTGGTTTCATCGCTTTATAATTTCATATAGACCCCACACAAATGTTTCCTTAGAATGGGGATTTTAATCCACAAAATCACTAAATATAAAACGACTTTTATAAAATTTTGCGAAAATAATCCTATGATATCCTTAAACGAAGCGCTTAAGTTGACAAGGATCGGTACAGTATTCTTAAATTGGCTTTATACAACCTCCCTTCCACTATCGTTTTGAAACTCTTAAATCGCATATATACGTCGGTATTGTAATAATATTTACTTAAATTAATATAAATGTAAGCTAAAACTGCTGTGCTAAATAAAACGAGGGTCCCATACAACTCTCCAGGAAAATCCTTTTAAATCGCACAAATTTTACATAAATGTTAGAATCATAATATTCTATTTCATATTATAAGCATAAGTAATAAAGCAACTTATACGAGGGCCGTTAATGAAATTTTCGTAACAGGCATATACAACCTGAAGAGTTTGACTCAAACATTTTACTTGTTTTAATTTGATTGAAATTATTATTAGTGATGAAATTTTGAACCATTTTCGGAAACTTTTCTGTTATCGATTTTATAGTGTTTTCTGTCAATTTGCTCGGACAGGCAGTTCACCTGCATTTAAAATCTAAAACACTTTTGACCACAATTTTTGTGCTTTTAAATACTCTTTTAACAAGAATGCAATATCTCTCCACTGGCCTTAGCTCCGGCAGTTTGGGGGACATGCCTCTTTTGGTACAAATACCACATAATTACTTCTGCAGCACTCAAAGTAAGGATGACATGTCAGGCCAAAAATGTATAAATAAATGGAAGCGACTGCATATTGCATCTCATACAAAAAATTTAGTCACATTTTTACTGCGTTTGGGTTCCTTCAACATTCCCTTGAGCATCAGCAACATACAATTTTGCATCATCCATTATGGAAGAATAATATTTCTTTAGGAAAGTTTGATTTTAATTTCCGTGCCCTGTGTTTGTCACTACATTTTCGACAGCGTTCCAGTCAAGAACTTTTTGAGTCTTTGTACAATTTTGAATCTGCATAAGCTTTAACCTTTCGTACCAAATAGTCCGAGCACTAAGGTAACTGACTGTTTACTATCGAATGTGTTGGAGGCTAATTTGAATATTGTTTGTCTTTAGATTAGATTAGATTTATGTGGACCATTCCTTCCACCTGAGTTAGTCTCTCTATGAACGAACAAGTTCTCCCCGAATTGGTAACGAACATTTGAAACAGTTTGTCGGCAGACACTTGAATGCTCGGTTTACTTTTTATAAGATCAAGGTGGAGTTTGTTGAAAATATTTCATAATTTTTGACGTTAAACATGATAACTGACATGTTTTACAAAGGTAAATTGATAAAAAATAATAATAGTAAAACCTTCTGTTAAAATTTTTTCAATCTCACTCCTTAATAAAATTAAAATGTTCCTTTTCTTTCTAAATCTTTTACATTTACTTAAAATGCGTTAATAATTATTCAGACAAATTAAGATTAAACTATTTTTCTTCTTTTTAACCACAAAACTTTTCTTAATTTTTTCCTAAAAAAAATAATGAAATAAGAAAATCTTTTAAGTAGTTGGAAACCAAACCCTCAGGTTGTCTTTGAGTGGGTGCTAGGAAAAGAAATGTAATTCAGAGAAAAAAAGAACTGAAAAAAGAAAATGTTTTCCAATTAAACTTAAACAAATGTTTTCATTTCATTAGGAAAAGTTCTCAGTTGTAAATAAAGGGGAGCACACAGCTGGCATCAAGTTAGAACACTAATGATATGTTATGACTATTCCGGGTGGAGGTTTACTTGTTCAACATTTGTTCTTAATGCTGGATTAAGTTAAGATTATAAACAGACTTCCACCACCCGGTAAAATGATACAAATAAGTGATGATAGAGGATACTTTTTGTAACAATAACATGGTGATCTTTTCTAACGTGTTTCTTGTAAGGATTATTGGGCTTCGAAACTCTTGTAAGAGGACTTTTATATATTCTGTGGACTCTCTAAATAGAAGTTAAGAAATAGAAGAAATTTGATTAGGGGATATTGGTGAAAAAATTTTGGGTTTAAGTATTAAAAAACGTTCGTAAAAAGGTCGTACAGTGGGGCAGAATCATTTTTTTTAATAAAATTTTTACAGTTGATCATCTTGAAGGACTTACATTAGATTCTTAAGATTTTTTAAGTGCACGCTTATAGCGTTGCCCTGCTCAAGATATTATAACCGAATATGGCACGATAATTCTTTGTTAAACAATTTTCCGGGAAAGAGCCTTAAATCAAAGTTATTTCGATAAGGAGCAAATATATATCAGATTCATTAAGTTATAATAATAAGATCGAAAAACTCTTAATACAACTGTTTCCAACGTTATTACAAGGTACCAAAAGAATATATCCATTGATAGAAAACCTGGTTCAGGTAGAAGGAGTAGACCACATGATGTTTCTACAGCCAAAATTATATAAATCATTTTCAAAAGAGCTCCGAAAACTTCAAATGAGAAAGCAGTCCGGTGCTCGGTTCATTTGGTACCAATAATTAGAGCTAATGCAGGTTTTAAAATAAACAAGGCTCAAAAAGTACATAAGGAGCTCTATAAATGCCGAAAATTTTTGTAACCAGGGTATAAATTCGAAATAGTAAACATGGACCCATTGATGTTAGGACACTATTGGTTATCTTTATATTTTTTTAAATTTGGCTTAGGAATTTTGACCAAAGAATTTTGTTCCTTTTTAAAAAGTACCAAATTTTTATTGTTCCATATTATTACTTAACAAGTTTTCTATTCAGATTTGTTTGGAATTTGTAAAATTCATTTTTCAAAAGCTTTAATAAATTTACATATGAATTAATATTAATCATACGCCACACTAAAATAAAATGGAAATAACTGTTTGGTAGTAACAGAATTATTTCAGATTTTAAAATCTATATAGTGGGGTAGTTTTAGTTTAATGTCTGGTTGGTATGGACTTATAGGAGGCCAGTTCATAGGCTTGCAAATTTGGAACCTCGAGTAATAAAGATTTTAAAATGATTCAGATGCGTTATTCATTAATCGATTTCGTCATCCATTGCTGTTTTATTATTTATCCTGCTGTAAAGTTTTGTGAAATATATTTCTTTTACTATTTAATTATGTATTTCTAAATTTATTGGGGACAGATTTTTGAAATTGCTTAATATATTTTCTATAAAATAATTAATATTGATCATACGCCACATTATGCTTAATAGAAAAATTAAAAGGAATTAAGTTTGTAACTTCCAAGAGGCTAGAAGTGTTACAAAGAAATTTCACATAGTGATAGTGGAAGTGTAGGGGAGTTTAGGCTTTAAGCTTGAATGTTAGGGACTTAACAGGGGCCAGTTTGTAGGCTTCCAGAGTTAGACTCCTCGGATAATAAAGATTTTAATATTAATCAGATACTTTATTTCTTATCCGATTTAAAATACGTCCGCCAGTGGAATGTTAAAAAAAATCGTGTCATATGTGTATGCTGACATGAGTGCTAATATTTTGGTTATTTTCAGCTATTAGTGACATGTTCCCGAACGTTGTGTTTAGTAGTTTTAACTTTTCCAGCATTAATGTTTGATAAATTCCCTAAAATATTATTTATCAAATCTCATAAATAATTCTTTTTTATTCTAATAATTTGTTGACAAATAAATAAAATCTCATGTAATCTTATGTTATATACATTATACATTTGGGTATTATGAGTCTGTCTGTCCGGCTGGTAGTCCATATAAACGTTGTGAACACCCTACAGGCCGCAGTTTTGAGGTATCTCAATGAAATTAGGTTCATATTATTATTTTGGCTGAAGGACGAAGCCTTTTGAAACTGACCATGTTAGGTCCAATATTTCAGGTACCTTCCATACAAATGTCCCCCGGTATAAATCTCTCATATACTTTGGTATTTGTCATATCAGGACAAATATAAGCAAAAATAGTTGTTTTATGTAATTTAGTTTTGTTATCTCATCAATAATTTAACCCAAATAAAAATTATGCTGCATTCAAATAAAATTTTTCCCAACATTTAGTTCACAAAGAAATAACATTTTATGGTTCGTTTACATCTGTTTAACATCTGTTATGACAATAAAATGATAAAAAAATACAAATACAGAGAGAAAGAGAGAGAAAAAAGAAATAGAAAATATTAAATAAAAAGGAACAATAAAATCCATTTATAACCCCATCAAAGTGTTAAAATGATAAAAAATAAACTTTAACTTTGTTTTGTTCAGTTTTTTCAGTTTTTTTTTTCCTTTTTTTCACTTCACCCAGGAAATCGATAAAAATGACAAAGTTGCCGATAAACTGACAATATGGTAAAAGGAATATTATAACAATAATATAAAAAATATAGCAACAACAACAATGTTCAAATATATATATGGAAAACATGTAGAAAATATACAAAAATCACAGTTGATGGATGTTTGACAGAAAAGTTTTCTAGGATTTTTCTTTTTTTTTGTAGAGAATATTTTACTGGGGATAAAGGAAAACGTTTATTAGGGATGTGATTTAAAAAGGGGCTTGATATAACTTGATATTGATTTAAATAAGGGATCTTAATAAAAATATGTTTTATTAAATTTTCAGATAAATAAGTTTCCTTATAAAGTTGAAAGTTTTCGCAATGAAATTCAATTTTATATGGATCTTTTTACTAATATTTATTGTTAAAGGGAATCGAAACATCTTTTTTATTATAACTTAAAATGTCTTTTATCTAAATATTATTGAATTTTTAAATTCCCTTTACTAACAGAAAAGTTATAGAGAATTTAATAAAGTTGCTTACGAATTGATATTAATCATACGCCAGAGTGATTTATACGAAAAATTTAAAGAAATTTCCGAGAGACTGAAATTATTTAAAAGCAATTTCTCACAATGATAGTAGAAGTGTGGACAAACACAAGTCTTGTGTTTGGATCTTATAAACTTAAGGACTGTCACTTCAAAAGGTTCCAAATTGGTGCATCTCGGGTAATATGCTTTAATATAAAAAAAAATATAGCTACAGCACAATGTTAAAAAATATATATGTAAAATATGTATAAAATATTTAAAAGTCAGAATTGATGGATGTTTTCCAATTTCCTAAGGGCTAAAATGATTTTGATTTGGTGAAAATATAATTAAAATGTCATCATATTTGTAAGTTTTACGGGCTTAAAACACCATTCCAGGACGATATTTGTACAAGAGCTGCCTGCAGTATTAACCCGAATACGACCAATTTCAATACGTTTCATGCTTGGTCTAAAAAATACTACATATCAAATTAAAATTTGTAAAAAATTTGTAATTGTAAAGATTTTTTATGATTCATTGATTGAACAAAAAGAAATTTGTAATAATCATACGCCACCTAAAATTTCAAAAGTATTTTTTAATCTTTATATTAAAATTAATTTGTTTTAAAATAAGTTTTTAAAATTATTATTTTTTAAAACTTTTGATTTAAAATTAATCATACGCCACAATGATTCATATGAAAAATAAAATAGAAATTAATCCACAATTTCCGAATGTCTAGAACGATTTCAATGAAATTTCACACACTGATAGTCTAAGTGTAGACAATCTTAAGTTTACAGTTTGAAATATATAAACCTTTTTTCGGTCAGTCCATAGGGTTCTAAAATTCAATACCCGGAGTAATAAAAATTAAAAAAAATCTACATTAATTATTATTAATCGAGCACATAAAGATGATCTTAAATTAATATCAATTATACGCCACCTACTTACTTAAAAAAATGTTCTATCTTTCAAACCTTTATGCAAATCAAATCAAATTTATTTTAAAATTAAATTTATATAAATAAACTTTCTTAGGAATTTTTGAACTTTTATTTATCATACGCAACAATGTTTCATATAAAAATTAAATAGAAATAAATCCATAATTTCTGAAAGGCTGAAACGATTTTAATGAAATATTACTCAGTGATAGTAGAAGTTTGGGAGAATTTAAATTTACAGTTTGGTTTTTAGAAACACATTGGCTGTCAGTTCATATGATTTCATTCTTTAACACGTCAGATTATAAAAATTTAAAAAGGACTAAAATTCATTATATATTAACCGTTTTCAGAGGTTTTCATTTGAGTGGATCGTCTAATAGATGTACATTTTTTAAATAATTATAAATATAGATTCTTTCGAATTTTTCAACATCATTTCTTTAAAGTAAACTTATAGGTAATTTAAAAATTTTAGTTAAGAATTGATATCAATCATACGCCACAATAAATTGTATTTTGAACAATATTTATTTTGAAAATGAAATTGTTTTTATTTTTTAAATTAATCTTTAAAACTTAATTAAAAATTTAGTTAAAATTACAATTTAAAATATTTTAAAATTAATATTAATCATACGCTACAGAGTACAATATGC
The DNA here is from genome assembly GCA_004302925.2 of Cochliomyia hominivorax. Classification (NCBI taxonomy): domain Eukaryota; kingdom Metazoa; phylum Arthropoda; class Insecta; order Diptera; family Calliphoridae; genus Cochliomyia; species Cochliomyia hominivorax. The sequence continues at coordinate 55,478,596 of PYHX02000494.1, read as the reverse complement.
CTAAACCGATTTTTTAGAAATAATTGTGTTCATATAGTTAGGTATTTTCCTGATGATTTGTTGAAGACAAGCGTGGTCGGATGTCGTGTCGTTAACCTTTCAAATTTAGCCACCACGATTTTGTAAAAAAATTCAATTCATGAAAATGTTTGTTTCATATAAAAATTTAATGGAAAAGTCTATAACTTTCGGTTGTAATGGAAAAACTGTATGGGAATCACTTATGCATTTCACATTAGCCCTTATGAATCGATGAATCCTATTCTGTTTCTTATCCCCATTGACCTATATATAATGTTCACATCCGTAAGTACTGAAGTAAATTGTTAAAAATCTAGAATATATGGACATACGAGGGGTTCGAACAAATCGCCAGATAAATTAATTAGGCCCTCGAATTATCTGACACTTGTATGATTGATTTTTCAAAATTCAAATACCCCCGGATTTTGTTGGAATAAGGAACCTTATCAGGGACCATAACACCAACACCTACACTAATGACTCCAAACAGACTTGTGCCTTTTCAGAAAATCCTTAGATGGGGATTATTATTGTCGATTTTGGCGAATTTTACAAATTTATCCTAAAATATTAGGTCGTATCGGGGGGAAAGGTACACCCATTCAAAGGCAATTTTAAGAATTAAATATCTAAGGAACTATTACAGCGAGAGTTTTAAAATTTGCATCAACCACTTCCTCAAGAAACTGATTTCCTAGACAAAGTCCAGAAGAGACAGGATCAGGGGGAGAGTATAAAGCAAATATTATTTATCGAATATCGAAAAAACTGTTATAGCAAGAATTTAAAAATTTGACACCAATTATATTCTCAAGGAGCTATTTTAGTAGAAATGTAGAAAAAATAGGATGGAGGGTGTGGTATCCCCATACAAAGCAAACATAAATTATCGAATATCTAATCTTTTGTACTACTGAAGTGAGAGGATTAAGATTTCATCCCAATTACTTTCTCAAGAACAGTTTTTCTGAAAAAATGGAAGATGGATGGGATCAAGGGGAGTTATTCCCCCGTAAGAAGTAAATATTAATCATAGAGTATCGAAATAAATATTGAAGTGAGAAAATTAAGATTTAATTTTAATTATTTTCCCAAGGAACAGAGTTACGGGAAAAAATGTAGGATGGATAGATTCCATACAAAGCAAATATTTATTTTAGATTGTTGTACAGAAGAACTATTAAATTGAGAATTAAGAAAGAATTGAAAAATATTAAATGGACAGTGTCAGTGGGGAGATGTATTCACTATTAAAGCAGATATTAATAATACGTGAAGAACAATTACAGTGAAAATTCTCCAATTTTGACAAATATCCATTGTATTGGAGAGTTTTTAAACAGCAAATTTCACTTCGCGCATTGTTGCACAAAAACTCTAGCATGATTTTTGGAAGTTTCTTATGAAATATTTATCTCTAAAGACTTTCTTGATCCGCTAAGATTCGGTTCCCTTTTTTCAATTTGCTTACTTTAAAATTGACTTTATTTGACAGGCATTAAGTTACATTTAAAATGTCTTTATTATCATGTCATGATTAATTATTATGATTTTTATTTGTTTATATAATTCATTCAGTCCTTGGAAAAAAATCTTATTATCTCCATCGATTATTTCGTAAAACTTTAACCCTTTTTAATTATTATCCACATTCAGTTCTCTTTTCTTTGTATTAGTATTTGCTAATGTTCTTTATTTAAATATTTAAAAATAGCAAAAAAGAGAGATGATAATAAACAATACAAAAAAAAATAAAATTTTAAAAAACAAAAACAAAAGAGACCCCTTCAAAACACAAAAATAATAGATGTTTACAAATAAACATTTATTTAATAGAAATATGGGCGAAAGCAAACAACAACAAGAAAAATACAATAACAAAAACAATAAGGTTGATAGACAACCCCAAAATAAGACTACAAGTATAGAACGGAAAGGGAAAACAACAACAGAGATGTTGAGGAAATAAAAAAGATCAAAATAAAATAGAAATTTATATACGACATATAAAATCGTATAAACATATTTAATAGCAAATAATCATAATAATAATGATGCTCATCATCATCCGCATCATCATAATGACATGGAAGATAATGAGGATTTCTGATGAAACAAATAAAAGCGAAAATGTATTAAGGGATGTCACAACATGAACTCAACAAAAAAGGGCAGAACAAAAAAATTAAGACCCTTTAGTTATACAGAATTTCAGCTCTTTTCACTTTTCTACAAAAATAGGAAAAACAAGTAAGAATGTTATATTCGGAATCTTAAATACCCTCCTCAAATAACTGTGCCGAATTTCAATAGAATTATTTCAAGTCTAAAAATCGTATGAATTAAAAGTTTTTTCTTATTTTAAATCCAATTTCCGGAGAGGAGCGTTTTTGCGGGAGCTATAGAAAAATATGGAACAATATTGGTCAGATTAATAAGAAAGTAATTGAGCCGAATTTCAACTGAATTGGTTATTACGTACTAGATTTATAAGGTCAAAAATGATTTCCGGTAAGGGGCCTTATATGAGAGCTATAACAATATATGGAAGGCAATTGTTTTCCGGAAAGGGGCCATATATGGGAGCAACATACTACAAAATATGGATCGAGTGTGTTCAAATTAATAATGTACATAAAAATCATTTAGAAAAATCAACGTGTCGAACTTCAAAAGAATCGGTTTTCACTTATGTGTTTTAAAAGCTCAAGGCCGTTTTCCGGGAAGGGGCATTATATACAAAAACTTTGGGATGTATCAAAACTATTCATATTTTAGCCTATAATTTTGTTCTATTGATCCGATTTTGATCATTTTTTTTCGTACAATTATGAAGCACGTATGAATATATATTTCAATTAAATTCTTGGTTCAGAAATTTGAGGTTACCTCAGATATCGGTCTATAACTATTTTGCTGATTAATCGATATTGCTGGTTTTAAATAGGAAACTGCTTAGGACAATAACAAATAAACAAAAATAATGTGGCCAAATATCATCGGATTCGAACAATTATTCTAGGCGCGAGAATGTTTCCAACATACATACATACATACATACATACATACATACATGCATACATACGTACATACATACAAACATACATGCTTTCATAGCTAAATACAGACAGATAAAAGAATATATATACTTTATGGGATCTGAGATGATTCCTTCTTGGTGTTACCCACAGAATGACAAAGTTAATATACCCTCATTCACACCTTTTGGTGGTAAAGGGTATACAAAATTATTTGGGGGGAGAAAAAGCCTTAAAATCTTTTAACACGCTTTAATATTTTGACATGTTTCCTTTTTATAATTTCAAATCTTTTTTAAGTTTGTTTTTTGTAAATATTTCCTCCCCTTTTTGAAACAGAAACCCACCTGTGGCACGTGTTTCCTGTCTGCAGCATTTTGAGAGGAAGTTAATTTTAGATAGAACAAAAGAAAAAGGGTCCTCATAACTCATATTTTCCTTATTGCCTTTTTCTCCTCTCCTTCTTTTGCCCTTCGAAAAAGCTTTCTTTATTCACTTTTCCAATAAGCATAAAAGGCCAATAAATTGTATGGATTTGAAAAAAAAGAGTTCATAAATTTCAAAACAAATCATAATAAAAGAGAATATTAAAAATAATTTTTTTCTAAACTTTTCGTTGGTTAAGTGAGTAAATCTCACTGGAATAATTACAATAGAAACCGCTAACGTTAAACCACATTAGGGGTTAAAACACTTTGGGAAATTAAAATGTAACAAGTTAGAATACTTAGAATAATCGGTTATGCCGAATCTTCAATACCCTCCACCACAATGAGTGTGAAAAATACGTTATTTTTTGTACACTCACACACACACATTTACAGACGTATGCAAAAAATACAATTTTTTCTTAAATATAACACAGAAACACTTTATTAGAAATAAAATTAGTTATATTTTTGGCTTAAACTTTATTCTACTGAACCGATCTTATTCTAATTTGTCGATTTATAATTCAAAATTTTAAGAAAAATTTTTGTCTGAACTTAGAGGATGCCTCAGATATCGGGGTATATCTTTTAATATACTGAATCGATTTTCTGGTTTTGAAAAGGCAATATCTCAGGACTATAGCAAAAGCTTAGAATAAAAATCATTCAGCTCTGATAATTATTGTGGATGTTTGTGTGCCAACTATAGACAGACAGACTAACAGACAGACATAGCTTAACCGACTCAGGTTTTGATTTGATTAAAATTTAATCAGTAATCAAATTTAAACTCAAAAGATTTTTAAATCAAGTATCAGTTGATTTTTTTAAGTTCATTCATAAATATTCAAATTAGGTAACATTTTTGAAATTATCGCTTCATACGCCACCAAGTATTTTAATAAAAAACAAATTTAAAAATATTTCTTGCTTACGAAAGGCTTGTCCGTTTTATTAAAATTCTCTTTAATGCCAGTAAGGGTGTAGGTAAGTTGAGATTTTAAATTTTGTTTTGATGAATCGAACACAAGCCGGTCCATAGCGTCATAAAGTTAAAAACCTCGAATTAAAGTTGATGAACATATTCTATCAATCCAGACCTATGAACTTTTTTCATATGGTTAAGTTATATATTAAGTGTCTTCTATAAAAAATTTCAGCTAAATAATTTGTATCAATCATACGCCACATAGTGTTTGACAGAGATAAGTTGTAGACAAGTTCAAAGTTAAAATTTTATGGATCAAACAAGGGACGGTTCACAGGGCTCTTAATTTTAAAATCAAAACTTTTCAAAATATAAAAAAGAATACGAAATTGTTGTAGATTCCATATTCTATTAATCGAGACAAAAAATATATTTCGTACAATTGATTTATAGAGATTGAAAAAATATTACTTAATATTAAGTATTCGCCACCCAGAGGAAGTTTCAGAGAAATTGGTTTATAAATGAGAGACTGAAATTTCGTATTTTTCCTCATAGATTTCCAATATCTTGGCAGATTTATGTCTTTGAATTTCTGAGTTATAAATTGGTCATATGCGGTTCAAAACTTCCCATACAAATGTCCTCCCGAAATGAGAGTTTAAGTTCATAAAAGTCCTAAATATGAAGCGATTTAAAAGAAATTTGGCAAATAAAAATCTTATAATATTTTAAGTCAAATTGTTCGAGGGTAGATTCGTTGCTTCTCATTAGTCGCATATAGATAAATGTAAACCAAAATCTATGTGTAAAATTATTCCGGTGTAAATCCATAATTTCTGTAGCTCCTTTTGAACTCCCCACAAAAACTAATAATAAAAGGCATAAATTTCACAAAAAAATTTAGTTCCACTGCCCACTTAAGAATAAATTAGAAAATCAAATTGTACGAGGATCGTTTATGAATTTTTCGTAAGTACAATTCATACGCAAAATAGGGTAATAATATAGTCGGGCTTGATCGACTATAATATTCTTACTTATTTTTTTTTCTAAGTTATAAAATATAATTTATATATTTTTTTCTTATTTTTCAAATCGGTTAACCAACAGACATCTTATCCGCTTAACCACAAGATGTCGACATATATTTCATTGTAACCAAAATGTGGTTACAATTTTATTTAGACAAACATATGGCAGCTTCTGACATTTTTCTTTATTGTTGCAGACAGTTGAGGAAAATATATTTTCATATCTTTTTGTTTTTCTCTCTTCTACTCTGTTATGCCCCTCTTCTGAGGTTTTTCTTGTTGTTTTAGTAACTTACTTTTATGTTTATTATACTCGTTTACATACTTTATTTACGCTTCGAGTGTGGATTTGTATTTGCTTGCCTGTGTATGTGTGTTAAAACCCACCCTTTTAATGTTATGTGTCTTATTGTTTACATACTTTTAGGCGTATGCTCTAACAAACACATTTACACTTTGTAGAGAAACATATGTGTATCTTTTTGTGCTTGAATAAGCAGCCGTTCGAAATTTTTTTAAAGTTTTACGATTTTTTATGAGATTTTTTTTTAATATTTTTGTGAGGATAAAAGATAAATTTACATTAAAATAAAAAAGTGCAGAAGGTTGAGTATTAATTTAAGGAATGAATTAAACATATGCTACCGAGTGGTGGTAATTTTCACAGGGAAATAGTAATTAATCAAAGTTCTGCCACTCTATTAACTCTTTTTTGTTGTCTTAGAGAACAATTAATTATTTTTTTCATTTGAGTAAAGAATATTAAATAGAGTGAATTAATCAAAATGTTGATAGAAACTTGTTTAAGGTGTTTGAAAACAAAGAGGGGTTTGATTTATCTTTCGCAATTGAATGTAAAAATGTGAAGTAAGGAATGAGATCGAGAAATTCTAAGTATACATATATGTTAATAAAAGCGAAACCAATTTACTTACTATTTTTATTTTAAGCATAAATGATGAAAATTTTCGGAAATCCTTTCATAAATCTTGAGCACAACAGGTAGTGAATCTTCGTTTAAAATCTACCAAACTTTTGAACAACTTTTTTGTCCTCTTCAACTTTCTTTTAACAAGAAGTTAATATCTCTCTACTGGTCTTAGCTCCAGAGTTTAGGGGATTTGCCTCTCTTTGTACACATACCACATAATTGTTCTTGTACCTCTCAAGGGCTTGTTTAGCATAGTAGCAGGCTACCAAGTCAGGCCATAAATTATATTTCGTTATTTTTAGAGCCCGTTGGATTAAAATATCGGGTTCTTTTTCTGCAAATGCATACCTAGAACTTTGTAGGAACTTTTGACTTTGGGTCAAAACTTTTTTCAACATTCCCCTGAGCATCAGGTTTAACGTTTCGTGCAAATTGTCCGAACAATGAGCATTACCGAGCGGCTTTCCTATCGGATATGTTGGGAGCTCTTTTGAAAATGCTTTCTATTTTTTTGATCTTACAAATATTATGTGGACCATTCTTTCTACTTAAATGGACAAGTTCTCTCAATACTATTTAATAACATTGGAAACAGTTTCAAGGTAAATCTGAAAATCTTAGCCAACTTCTTTGGACTAAGTTGGTTTTTGTTGAAAACATTTAATAATTTTAGTACGCACCTCTTTTAGCGAGATTCAATTTAATTTAACTTAAGAACTGGCATGTTTTTAAAGTTAATTTTTCTAGCTCTTTAATGAATTTTTAGCGAAGTTTCAAAAAATCTAGTTGATAAACTTGGAAAGGCCACCCACTATCCCACAAATCAAATAGGAGGCTGTTACCAAATAAGTCAACTCAAATACATTGTAGCTTTCTTCAATACCCTCCAGTACAATGCATGTGAATACATACTCACAGCATATTATAATACAGGAACACTTAATGAGTCATAAAATAAGTTATATATTTGGTTAATGCTTTTATTCTACTGAACCGATTTTTATAAATTTTGGAGTGGTAATGAAGCTCACATAACTTAATATTATGACATTATTATTTCAATATAATTTAAAGACTTTTGATTAGCAATTTAACGAAGGTTCTTCACTTACTCTTAGAGGCTTTCTAATATACTGAACCGATTTTGAAGGAATTATTTCCAAATTATGCTTAAAAACTCCTATGCATCTGGAATGAAATTAATATATTTTTTTCTGTGATTAGATTACTTTCGTATTTTATTTCAATATTCTTTCACATGAAATTCCTTATTAAAAATATGAAAAACCAAATTCTCTTAAATTAAAAAAAGAAACAACAACAAAATTCCTATGAGATTTATATTTAATTTCCTTTTCAGGAATTTTGTTAAAAAAATAACAAAATTAAAATTTTTAATAATTCACAACTAAAACAAGTGAAAATCTTTTAGTAGGACAAGACCGACTATGTTATACCCTACACTACATTGTTGGCTGAAATGACTGCTACGAATAAATTGTGAATGGCCCTCGTATAATTTTCTTTTCTTATTTATGCTTAAGTGTGCAATAAATTTTATGCATTTTTTGCATTTTCTGGAGGTTTATATGAGAACTAAAGAAATATGGACCAACCCGTTGTTAAATTTCGCACATCGGTTTTTGTTATCTTTTTTATATTAATTTTAATTATTATTACAATACCCACGCTTATTTAAAATTTATAAGTTTAAAAGCGATACCTGGCACATCGTTTTAGACCATCATAGGACATACCTTTGCAAAATTTTGTTTTGTTTTTGTAAGACTTTTATGGACCAAAAACCCCATTTAAGAGGAAGGGCAATTTTTTATGTGTCCTATATAAAATAATGAACCAATTTATAATTATATAATTTTTTTGGTCAAAATAATACTATTTATTTTGTAAACTGCGACCTGTACTTTGCGAACAAGCTTTACATGGACAGCAAATCAGACGGATGGACATGGTTAAGTAGTCCTATTTTTCCTGCCCGTTGCAAACATCTGCACAAACGCATAATACCCCCACTTCCTAAGGTGGTGTAGGGGTATAAAAAACAAGGAAAAAAGTTTAACAAATAATTCCCATTAGTGAATACATGAAAAGTTTTTTTTATTTTTTTTTTTTTGAAATATGAATTTTTGTTTTTAAATTAAATATTTAAATGTTGTTTTTTGTTGTATTTCTACTAAATAAATTCATTTTATATGTTAAAAAAATATTTATTCTAAAAAAAGTACAGAAACAGGAACTTTTTCAGTCATTCAGAAAATCCAAATAAAATATTTTTACCACAAATGGTGAAGAGGATTATTAAATTTATAATTCCATGTGTAACGCGGTCCATAACGCATATATATTCTTGCATCAAATTACAATCTGAATAGATTTAGCGATAGTCTTCTATCTGCTCTATATGTCCTTCCGAGCTCAATGAAATTTGACCTGAGTATTTCTAATAATTCTGAAAAATGTCCTATTTAAAACCAGCATCGGTTTAGTTTATTAAAAGATATTATAAATCGTCAAAATAGAATGACATTTTGCCATAATATTATATGTACTTAATTTCCATTCCAAAAATTATTAAAATCGGTTCAGTAGAAAAAAGTTATAGCCAAAATGAATAACTGGTTTTATGACTCATTAAGTGTTCCTGTGTTGTATTTAATTTATTTATATTGCATACGTCTGTAAGTGTGTGTGTGTGTGTACGAAACATAATATATTTACTTCACACGCATTTGTGGTGGTGGGTTTTGAAGATTCGGCATAACGGAATAAATCATTCTTATTTGTTTTCATATGTATTTGAAGGCCCTCTTAATAAAAAAAAATGTCAAAGTGTTTGTAGAATGCCTGTATACATGTATGTATGTATGTATGTATGTATGTATGTATGTATGTATGTATGTATGTATGTATGGAAGTGGATAACTATTATATCATTTTCATGTTACAAACATTTATTGAACCAAAACTACACTAACAACAAAATAAAACACAATTGTTTGGTTAAAATAAAAATAAAAACAAACAAACAAACAAACAAACAAAAAACAAAAAGAGTCAAACAGAAAATATCAACAGGTGTCAAATTTCTATGGTTAACGCAAACAAAAAATACTAAAAGTATAAAAACAACAACAAAACATGACAATAAATAATAATAAAAAAGTACAAAAATAACAAATGGCAACTTTTATTAAAATAAATACAAAAACACATTTTACATTTACACACACACAGACACACATTGACATATTGTGTAAAAAACTGTTCAAATTGCTAATGTAGGGGAAGGAATGTCTAAGGAAGGTAATCACGTAGAAGGATATTGATTTCGAAATTAATTTCCAATAATTTTCATCTTAAGAATAAATTTACATTTAGAAAAAAATTAAAAAAAATATATATATCGCTTAAGAGGAATTTTTTACAAATTCTCTCTTTAGAAAACAAATAACAAAAACTCTCTTATAAGGAAAAATTTCGATAAATTCTATCTTCACAAAAAAATTCTTTAAAAAATTCTTCAATGAGCGATAAAAAGGAAAAATATTAAGTAGATTTCAATTTTGGAGAATTTTTTTTTAAAAAACTCTCTTTTGAGAAAATTTTTGGTAAATGTTCTCTTAAATAAGACAAAATTCTTATTTCTTTGTTAAATTTTCCTCTTGTTGTAAATTTTCCACAAACTCTTTTTTTAGAGACATTTTTCGATAAACTCTCGTTTAGAATTAATTTTTTGGAAAATCTCTCTTTGCAGAAAATTTTTGAAAAACTTTTACAGAAATTTCTCAATGAACTTTGGCATTGAATATTTTTTTTTTAATTCTCTCTTTATTATTTTTTTAACTATCTTTTTGATAAGTTATTTCTTTAGAGAAAATGATTCATAAACTTTCTTTTTAATTTTTAATAAATTTCCTTCTTGGAGAAATTTTCAATAAATTCATATTTTAATGAAAATTTTCCATAATTTCACTTTTTAGAAAAAATTTCGATATTTTTTTTTAGCAAAAACTCTAATAACTCATTTCTTAATCGATTTTTTTATAAAATCTACCTTTAAATAACATTCTCTTCTTGAGGATAAAAGAGAAAATTTTTTTCTTAAAAAAATTTTTGAACAAAAACATTCGTTACAGAAAAATTTCTATTAATTCTCTCTATAAATTTTCTCTTTAATAAAAATCGATAAATAATCTTATTAGATAAAAAAGAAAAAATCTAAAAGATATTTTTTCAAATACTTTCAATAAATTCTCTCTAAGAGAAATCTTTTGATCAATTCTCTCCTTAGAAAAAAAATTTATGGATATTAGAAATACTTTGAGAGAAACTTTTCGATAAATACTTTCTTAAGATAATTTTTCGACAAATTCTCTTTTAAAGAAAAATTGTGTCTTGAGAAAAATCGATAAATTATATCTTTAGATAAAGTTTCAAATAATTCCCTCTGTAGAAAATTGTCCCGAAATATATTTGTTTTAGAAAGCTATCGATAAATTATGTTTTTAGAAGAAATTTACTCTCTTAAGAGAACATTTAAGATTAATTCTTTTATTAATTTCAATAAATTCAGTGTTTACAAGAAATATTCGAAAAATTTAAATCTCTTCTTTAAAAAAATTTTCTTTTGAAAATATTTTCGAAAAGGAGTCTTTATGGAGAAAGTAATTAAATTTTTTTATTATTAGAGAAAATTTTCGATAAATTATTTTTTTAGCGAAAATTTACAATAAATTCTCATTTTAGAAAGAACTTTCGATTAATAGTAATTTTAGACCAAAGACTGACAGTACTTTTTATTTTTTAACACGTCTATGTTCTTAAGATTTTTGAAATTTTACTTCAGCCGTCATTGAAAGCGGTGATTTTAAAAGTACGGCACTTTTTAAAATACACTGAAAGAAAAGTTTAGCGTGATAAGAATGTTAATTTGATATTAAGCCGGAATTAATCTTATTGTTTTTTCATTTCACCTTAAGTAAGAGACATTTTTGTGCCCTCTCTCTAGCTATTGTTTTAGACAAACATATTAATAAACAAATTTCGGAGAAAATATTCAAAAAATTCTCTCAACGGAGAAAATTTTCCTTAAATTTTCTCCTTAACAAGAACTAAAAAAATTCCTTCGTAAAATTGTCAACAATAAATCCACAATTTAGAATAAAATTTTGTCATTATATTAAGCAATATCAAAATCGGTTCATAGAAAAGAGTTGTAGTCAAAAATATAAGTGATTTTTTGATTCATTAAGTGTTCCTGCGTTAAATTTGGGGAAACTTTTGTATTTTGTATTTGTGATTGTATGCGAAACATAACGTACTTTACACTCATTTGTGGTGGGGGGTATTGATGATTCGGAATAACATAGTTATTTTAGATTTTCATATACCTTTCCTACTGATTTCCCTTAGTTAACATTCCCTTTCTCATAATAACCATTAAAATTATAATAACATTTCATAATCAAATCGGCTTGTTATTCTTATCAAAACTAAAATCAACTTTATGATATTAAATATATATATTTTTTCGACTTTTATATTCCAACGCGTATTAAGTATAGAAAATCGAAAAAAGCGCAAAATTAATATTTATATTAAATGGATTTTAATATTTATTCAGAAAACAAATAAAACCTTTTAACACTCCCACCCCTGCACAAGGAATATGAAAAAAAGTTGTCAGCAGAATTGTTATTTAATAACAAGAAAAACAAAACAACAGCAACAACTTTAAGAGGTTTAATTTCCGAATAGAGAGGAAAAAAGAAACACAACAACAACAATAAAAATTACCAATAAAGAGAAATAAATGAAAAAATCGATTATTTCAAAGATAAAACACTAAAAAAAACTATTTATTTGAAAGTAAAATGTCTTTTTCAGGATTTAAGTAAACAGGAAATGGAAAAGTATCTAATGTTGTGGTTGAAAACTACACTAGTGCATATTCCCATAAACGCACATAATTTTTTTTAAAGAATTAGAACAAATTGAATAAAATATTTAGTGGGAAAATAATATTTTTACTAAATCAACTAAGACTTCATTTAAAATAACCAAAAACTTTATTTGTTTTTCATTTTATTCAAAGAGTGAGATAGAAAAAGTCTTAACACAAGTTTTTCAAAATAAGTTTTAACCCAAGTATTATTCATTTATTTTTTTTATAACCTAAACCACAGTAGTTGGTGTAACATACAGAAAATAATAGTGTAACAGCCACCTTTAAATGTACCGTTTGCCTCAGTATCACTTTCTGAGTCGATTTAACGATGTCCGTCGCTCTGACTGTCTGTTCGGCTGGCTGCCAATGTAAACACTCTACAGGTTGTATTTTTTAGATATTTTTAGTGTTTTGATCCAAACACGAAGCCTTTTGAAAGTATTTTCGATCCAATATTTCAGATACCTCCCATACAAATGTCCTCTCGGAATAAGGTTTTAAACTCATAAAAGTCCTAAATATAAAGCGATTAAAAAAAATTTGAAAATGTTTCTTATAATATTTTAAAACGCAATACGAAATAATAAGAGAGTCAGTCCATTGTTAATTAAGATAAATATAAACAATAATCGATTTGCCAACTTATGCGAGGGTCGGTCAACAATTTCTTAAAGTTTCCATATAATTCTCCAGAAAAATTCGTTATATGACTCCCGTCAAATTGTTTTCAATGATATTAAACAAAACCGTGGAGAAGTTGTCCGTTGATAGAAAATCTAGTTCAGGTAGAATTAATATTCACCATGTCATTTCTAAAGCCAAAGAAAGCGGAAAATATTTTCCAAAGAGCTTCCAACACATTCAGTATGGGAGCAGACCGAAAAGTTAAAGTTAATGCAGTTCAAGTCTCAAAAAGCCTAAAAGGAACGCGGCTAAAAATTTGTAGGTGAAAAACAGAGAATGGAAATTGAAGTCAATTCTTCATAATGGATTACGAAACGTATGCTCTGGCAGATTTTTCGCAATTGTTTCTCAACGAGTTCTTGGCATAACAGACGATATGGAGTTGTGGCAAAAGAAGTCTATCGTTTGTCACAACAAACAAAAATGGCTGCTTCCATTCATAAGACTTTACAATTCGTCCAATTATTATTGGCCTAACATGACATTCTGCCACTATGAAAGCACCAAAAGCACCTAATCGCATGAATAAGACAAACAAGCCTAAAAGCATAATTATGTTTACTTTAAAATAGTACCGTTATGTTGCTTCTCTTAAAAAACTTCAACTCTACTTTTGGATAAGAACAACAGAGTAAAATAAAATAAGAGATAAAAATTATATGCTTAAATAGGAATATGCATCAGTGTATTAATAATTACTAAATAATAAATTTAAATTATATTTTAGTTTAATTTGTTTTCATTAGTTTATAATCTGTACCATAAAACTAAATCAAATTAATTTTTTTTTTTTTTAAATTTTAATTTTAACTCAACTTTATGGCTGAAAAATTTTGTTTATTTTGCATTTTAATTCACATAAAAACGTTAAACTTCCCTTCTTGTGTTTGATTCCCGTTTTTATATAAAAATATAAATGACGAACAAACCGAATATTTGCCCAAAAGTAAGTAAACAAAAGGAAATAATTCATGTTCATGTTAACACCTACAAATACTTTCAACAAACCTTTAGAGGTATTAATGTTTGCAAAATATATAGAAACATATAACACACACACATAACGTCCAGCCTTTCTTGATCTGAAGCGTTATTTTGAAAAAAAATGAAAAAATTAACATATTTAATTTTTAAGGGAAAATTTAAAAGATGAACCATAAATTTTTAATGGATTTCGTTCATTTGCGAAAATGAACTTTAATTTCAAATCAAAATACTTTAAAAAACACAATACAAAATCAGATTATATCGTATAACACATACACATGAATAAAGTCAAACATAAAGTAGTAAGAATTTTATAGAAGGTAAAGGACGAGAATATAATTCCCAAAAATATTTTGAACGATCGCCGTATAATTTGTAGAGTCAAAGTTTATTGAAGGTGTAAAAAAAACTACTTCCAAATAAATAAGGTCTCCAAAACTAAATTCTGTTTTTAAATACAGGTTTTGGTATTTTAAAACAAAGAGGTTAAATTCAAAATTTCTTTTAAAAATTTCAAATTCGATAGAGTCTTCGATAGATGTATTCGGCTATGCCGAATCTTCATACGTTATGTACTCACATACATTTATAATATATAATTTTCTTCTTAAATATAACAAAGAGTCACTAAATGAGTCATAAAATTAGTTATATATTTTGGCTATAATTTTCTACCCTTTTAATGAACCGATTTTAACCATTTTTGGAATGTAAATTGAGTAGATAGAGCTTAATATTATGACAATATTTAATTTTTATTTATCGATTTATAATTGACAATTTTATGAAAGTTTTTTGTTGAACTTAGAGGTTTTCTCTGATATCGGTCTATATCTTTAAATATACTGAACCGATTTTGTTAGTTTTTAATAAAAAAAATTTAATGACAATAACAAATACTCAGGTCATATTTTATTGAGCTCTGTCAATTATTGTGGATGTGAGCGTGCCAATAACTGACAGAAAGACAGACAGTCAGACCGACAGACGAACATAGCTAAATCGACTCAAATTTTGATTTGAATGAAGAATGTATATATATTATGGAGTCTGAGATGATTCCTACTAAAGTTACACTCGGAATAACAAAGTTAAAATACCCTCTTCACCACCATTTCGTCACTATGGTTAATAATCCCTGAAGGACAATAATGTTAGATATATTGGGTTTTCATCAAAAAAGAATTTAAGAGCTCAAAAAGGTGTCAAAAATGTGGATGATTTTAAAAAGAGATAAAAACCGTATGTTTAATGGTTTAGTTTTTATTAACAAATATGTACGTTAAGAATTTTTCGATCTTACTCTTTAACTCGAATATTATGAGAGATAAATATTACTTGTGAACATATTTGTTAGAGACATTATCTGGGGATATAAAACAGCCCATGGAGAATCAATTGGGTCCAAAATACTAATTTTATTATGTGACAGTTCTCTGCAATCGTAATGTTAATTTTCAATTTCATTCAAAACAATCTAGATGATCAAAAGTTAAAGATTTATTTCTGAAAGAAAATTGATTCTGTCCGATTCTGCGTTATTTGAAATTTATGCATTTTAATAGGATTTTTCTTGGGGATGATTTTATAGCAACTAGAAGAAAGGATAACTGGACCCTCATAAAATTTCGTACTTCAATTTTTGTCATAAATTAAACAATTAGATATTGTTACCATAGCAACGCATATATGAGATTTTTGCATTTTAAAGTAAATTTCGGTAGGAAGTTATAGACAAATAGAGAAAAAGGTCCGATCCTCCTCGATCCTGTATTATTAAAATATATATTAATTAAGTACTTTTTATATAAGCAGAACTCATGAATGTAAAATCTACGAGAGTGAGACTATATTTTTTCACATCTGCAGTATGTAAAGGGTATTCTATAAACGGCCAAAACCGACTATTTCGTTCTTAATTTTTATGTAAAAAATTTTATTTAATTTTTTCCAATTCTGAAAAATTAATTTTTCAAAAAAATTCTCAAAAATTCTTTTCCATCAAAGTGAAATTTTAAAAATTAAAAATTGAAAACAAATTAAAACATATTTTTGACACATTTAAATGTTTCCGTCAGGTGACAGCGTCAAAAAAAATTTATATTCATAACAGAAAATAAAACACACATGACGACAAAATATTACTGATGACGTCTGACGTATTTAATGTCAACAAACTGGAGAAATGAGCAAATTGGGTGATGAGATATTTATAAGAAAAGAAATGAGGAAAAAAGAGCAACAATTCAGAAAAAAAAATAATTTTACATCAAAAGAAATTTGTCAGTAAATTTTTTAGCAATTAAAAATAAATAAATTAAAATAATAAATATTTAAAGTAAACAAAATTCAAATAAAACTTTTCAATATTTATTTTTATAAAAAAACTGGAATTTTTTAAATAAATAAAAAAACTGCAAACATTTTTTTGTTAAATTATGAATAAATTTTCAAACTTGTTGAAATAATTAAATTTATATTAAAAAGAAAAGAATTTTTAAATTATGTTTTCGATTTTGAATTTTTGTTTAAATTTTTTGAAAAAAATTTCAATTTTTTTCAAAATTCATTTGTTTTTTTAATATTTTCTATTTTTTTAAGAAATCAAAAAAATTTGTTAAAATTCAAAATGGGGGCCATATGTTTAGTTTCATAATGAATTATATGTCGGTGTATGTGTCTGTCTTGTTAAAAAAGAAAATTTTGAAAACTTTTTTTTGTTTTTGATTTTCGAAATTTATTTTCAACAAGCGTTTTTTATTCGATTTCTGTTTAGTTTTTGTTTTTATAACCTACACCACCAGTGATGAAGAGGGTATATTAACTTTATCATTCCATGTGTAACACCAAGAAGTAATCATACAAGATCCTAAAAGTATACATATTTTTGCATCATATAAAAATCTGAGTCGATTTAGCTATGTTCGTCTGTCTGTAGGGAACAGCACTATCTGTTCATTAGTAAAAATGTTATAAACCGATATCTGAGACAATTTTAAACTTCTGAAAAAATACTTTTCCTATTTTTTTAACAAAAGGTATCTACATTTAAACAAACATTTAATTGTAACATACAGTTATACGTGTACAAAAATTCGGATCAATGTAACAAAATTTATGGGCTTAAATATACACAATTTTGATACACCCTTAAATTAGTGTATCTGATTGATCGCAAGTTTAAAGATAATCTTCTGAAATTTGTCACATATATTAATTATGATACAATAATAAACTCGAACATATAGCATTTTGCTGGAGTCATAATTTGACCTTCTTCAATGTAAGGCCCTTTCCCGGAATATGGTTTAGAGCTTCTAAAATTCTTAAATATGAACCAAGTCTATTGAAATAAAACAGAATCCATTTTCCAACTGTCTTAAATGTATGTTATTAATTTGACCAATATCAGCTTTTATTTTACATTAGCTCCCATACAAGCCCGCCCTTCGGTCAAACTGCTTTGAACTTGTATCAACCAATTTTATTAAATTTTGGCTCTGTACGTATTTTTCTCTAGCTGCCATATTAGCCCCTTCCCGAAAGACAGTTATGAACTTATAAAACTTGAAATTCGCCTCAATTTATTTCCTAACTGTCTGTTATAAATTTGACCAATAACAGTCCAAATTTTGCTATAACTCCCATATAAGGGCCCTTCTCGGAAAACTTATAAAGCATGAAACAATTCTATTGAAAATCGAATTGTTAGAGACCCCTCCCAAAGGAAAGGGGTATTGTATTTTCAAACTTTTCATTATTATTAATTCTTACTTGGATTAATATTATTTTAAGTTTATAAGGTTTTGAAATAGGGATCAATCCTATCGAAATACAGATATTTTTCTAAATATATTCAATATATGTAACTCTTACTTGTTTTTTAAAAAATGGGCCAGGCAATTTATTAATTTTTTTATACCCTCCACCACCACAATTGGTGAAGAGGGTATATTAACTTTATATTAAATTAAATTTTTATATATTGTATACGTCTGTGAGTATACTTGTGATTGTGTAAGTACGACAAATAACGTATCTTTTCACATGCATTGTGGTGTAGGGTATTGAGGATTCGGCATAGCCTTATATAGCATTCTTACTTGTTTTTTTTTTTCAATTTAAAGATATTTGAAAAAGAAAAGATTTCCCACACATACATCTACAGGAAATCTCATTCATATTAATACATGTGCTAATGAAAATCTAATAAATTATTTTCTTATTTGTGTGGGGATTTACTTATGACTAATTTTATTCTATTCAGGCGTTTTTTTGTCTGCTTAGATCATTTTTGGGTCCAAAATAATCAAATGAACTATTAAAAAGAAAAGATATAAAATATTTAAAAGCATTTTCACTTGATCCAAAAAATTGCAGCAGTTTTGGAAAAGAATATATAAAAATTAAAGATTTGGTTTATAGGCCAAAACGACCTATTTTATGGTCGATTTTTCATAATTAAATACCATTCAATAGTTAACATATGAAAGCTAAGATGTGGAATAAAATTGGATCAAATTATTTGTAATTGTAGGCGTGGCATGCTGCAGAGTGGCGTAAAAAGATGTTTTGGAAACAATTTTGTAACTTTAAAACTACGAACTATTTTTGAATGAAATTTCACATGGATCTTCTTGTGGAGTTTTCCAATTGAATATGAAGAAGACACATTCTTAGTGTGTGAATATTTGGTGGATCCTTAAATTGAAAAGAATATTTCATTTATGATTTGATTTAAAAAAAGTTACGTATTTAGATTGGATTTATACTCTTCTACAGAAAACACGCTTTAATCTTCTGGATATACTTTATGAGAGTGAGATCGAAAAATTCTAAACGACTGAGCTTATAGTTTTAGTATTGTTTTTATTTGATTGACATTATTATTACAATCAATATATTTTGTAATTGTTATCACTTGTGATGAAGTTTTGAACGTTTTTCGGAAACCCTTCCATTAAGGAAGTATTCTATCTCGGTTTAAAATCTAGCACGCTATCGCATACCTTTTTTGTGCTCTGCTTCAAGGCTAAAATAAGTGGACATCTTATGAAGTCTTCTGAATGCAAACATTCCTTGATGTAAATGTCGGTATTAAAAGAGTCCATTCTTGTAACAAATGCTTGGCTTCTATTGCCGCAAGTACACAATAAAATTTTAACGAGTTTTGGGAGTTAAACTTTTCAAAAAACATTTTCTGAAGCATCAACAACACAAAATTTTTGAAAATGTGACTTCAATTTTCGGGCTGTTTTCCTAGAAGAACTCTTTTAAATGTTTCAACAAAAATTGATTGAATTTACACAGAATTTAGGAATTAAATTTAGTTGCACAAAAAAACTCTATTTATCATTTATTTTCGCATCATTTCCTCTTTATCCTTTTTATAGGTTTTTTTGAATTAAAAATATAAATTTCACATTAAATCCTCTCAATTAAATTTAGACATTAGCAAAAATGTTATAGTTCCCTTTTCTTGTAAATTATTTCAAAACTTTTCCCATTAACAGAAAATTTAGGTCAACAACTTAATTTTTGCGTGTAAAATTACACAGAAACAGAAAACATCGATTACAAATTACTGAGAGCAAAAAAGCAACTTAATGTAGATCATGTACATTTGCCAAAAAGACTTAATAATACAAATGAAATATTTAAACGATAAATAGTGGACATAAAAATATTGAACAAAAAAATATTCATAGACTTTAAGGTCAGCGACATGAAAATAAAATAAGAAGCCGAAAAAGACAAATATTACAATATTTGTTGACAGGACATCTGTAAAACTCATCATTTTAATACAGAAAAAGAAGAAAAACATAAAAATGATTATTTTCTTACACACTTTGCGACTTGAAACGTAGAAAGGCGATAAATTAAACTAAAAGCCACGAAATGTGGCATAAAGAGGAAAATACATGACAATTTGTCTTCTTTTTAAAATTTCCAAATTAAAAAATTACCTTTTTCACGTACTCACAGAGTGAAATAAGTAAAAAGTATATAACCTTTCATGTCCGACTATATAATACCCTTCACCACATTGTTGGTTAAAAATGCTAGTTACGGCAAACTAATGAATGACCCTCACATAAATTGATTTTCTGATTAATTCTTATTATTGTGACGCTAAAATTCATGCATTTTAAAATGAATTTTTCTGGAAGCTTATTAGGGAGATATAAGAAATTGTGCGCCTCGTATAATTTTGCACATCGATTTTTGCTTATATTTATCTCAATTTGACCAATTTATACTACAACACCAACATATATGTGAGATTTATGGCCTTCAAAGTGATATTTGTAAGGAGGCTTGTATGGGACCAATAAGATTCAATGGACATACCCGCGTATAATTCTGCATATCGTTTTAGAATATCATAAGGCTTATTTTTGACAATTTTTTTTATTTAGGACTTTTATGAGCTTAATACCTCATTCCGTGAGTGATACCTAAAATAAAGGACCCAATAAGCATTAAGATATCTCAAAAATTCCAACCTGTATAGTGTTCGCAACGTTTATATTGACAGCCAGCTGTTAGGCCAGACAGACGGACGGACAACGTTAAATTGACTCAAAATTACTTTCTGAGTTAATTAAATGATTCATCTGTCTGTCCGAACGGTTAAGCATACCGTGGATATAATACCATTTTTCCTGTATTTCACCTGCGTTGGTGTAGGGTATAAAAAGTGAAAAACAAGAATATTGTTTTCTTGTGTGAATTGTAAAAGGAAGAAACCCAAGAGTATTAAAGTTTAGATGTACGTTTACACATACATGTACATACATTCATAAGTGCCCCAACAGTTGTGTGTTTTCGTAATTTTGTTTATTTATTGTTATTGTTATTGTTATTTTGTTGGTTTTTGTGGCAGGTTAAGTGTAGAAAAAAATTTTTTAAATTTTTGTAAATAATATTAAAACCCCAAAGTTACTATTACTGTGGGAAAAAGAGGAAAAAGTGAAGAGCGTGAGAGGTGAGAGTTTAATAAAAAATATTTGCTAAAAAATCGTTTACAAAGAAAGATAATAATAAAAAGAGGAACATGAATTCTTGACACCTATTTGACATCCTCTCGTAGGTTAGAAAAAATATTGCGATATTTATTCCCTACACCATTTTTTTTATAAAATTTCCTATACACATAAGTGCATATTCCTAGAAAGGTAGGTAAGTTGGCTAGAGGAGTCCCATGCTCGTTTATATACACCAAGGCCACTCCGTCAAATATACAAATACCATCTTAAAAAGAATTCTATGTCATGAACAGTTTTTTTTTTAATTTTCTCAGGGATGTTACATCATCCCTGAGTTAAGACATGTTTCATAAAACTTTGGCATCTCTGAGTTGTGAAAGCTAGACAGTAACATAACGAATGTTCCACCATTTTGGCATCCTCCCTAAATGAACTATATTTGATGTCTTCGGTGATAGCTATCCGATTAAGATACTGTCGTAGAGCAGAGTGTTTAGTAAGCTAAATTTTTTCCAGGTCACCCTAAAGCATTCTTGTAGATCTCTTTACTATGCCAGTGTCCCACATTGTTCTTTGTAACTCTGTCATCTAATCATGTAGTCTGGCTTTCATTTAGTCGAGACATCGTTTAAAGTCTCTTTGCAATTCAGGTCAGTTCTTGAAATCGTGTCCTTGGATACCAATGCCCGGGTTGCCCTTTGGCTGTCAGTAAATATATAAAGATGTCTGCATGCCAAAACAATCAAATTCTCTTTCGACCAAATTATGCACTTCCTAATCGCATGTATCTTCGCTTATAATATCGTATTATGGTTTTGTAATCGGATACATAACCTGGTGTCTAGTTCCTCTATAAAGAGTCCCAAACCTGTCTGTCATCCCTTTTGGAGCCATCGGTAAAGCAGTGAGTCCCTACGTACTCTTGCACCAGGTTCCCATTCGACCAGGATTGGCCTTCCGGTATTCCAGTGATACGATTTGTCTCCAACTATTTATATCTCGATAAATTGCACAACGTTTAAAAACGTCCAAGGAAACCTTAATGTCCAATCAAGAAAAAAATGTAAATTAATTTTGTTTATGACCAATGATTATCCAATGGAGAAATTGCTTATAAAATAAAAAGTTCCGAAAGTGTTTGCCTTATATTTTGAGAAGGAATAGAATAGTGGTGTTCGGAAACCTACCAAAGGAAATACAAAATTGGCAAAGAGACAGATTAATCTTTTAAATCAAGAATCAATCTGTTACAAATTATATAACAAACTGAATATTCCCGTGTGCTCCAAACACGTTGCTTACATTTTACGAAATGATGAAAACATAAAATGAATGAATGAATGATCCAAAAATGGGATAAAGAAATGTTTCCAGAATTCGTACGAAAATACACGAAATGGACAGAGGAAGGGAGAAGGAAGATAATATTAGACAGAAATATAAGAAATAGACAATCCTGACTCATACTCAGTTATATGCGTTTATAGGAAAAAGTACCAGTGTATTAAACAGAACTTACACAATATCTTGAAACTCGAAAATTGGACGAGATAAATTTGTCAAAAGACTCATTAAGGGTTATAAGATGATAACGAATTTTGGAAATTTGAGAAACAAAAAAGGTACCCCAATTTGCAAATAAACCTCTATACCAAAGGATTCCTTATAGGTTCTAAGGTCTTAAAATTTTCTTTGCTCTCACTATTGCACACTCCAAAAGATTTGTTTCCAAAAAATGGACTCTGTCATACTATGCAGTCTAATATATTCAATTTCAGATATTTCAATGCACATTTTGCCCAAAACGATATTTTTTTTTAAATTCTATAATTTTTGATCTGTTAAAGATAAATAAAGGCAATTTTACTCAGTTAGAGCTGAGTTATTATCAAATTGATTTTGAGGAGTACAAGCCACTACTTGGTCAGGAGCGTAGTCTGCGACCCTCTGAATTTGGTTGCCTCAGATATGTGGATTTTTTTTTTAATTTTGGCAAAAATCAGACAAAAGAAATGCTGAAAACCCTCTTGTAAATCTTTTAAATTTATTTTCTTAAACTGTGCGACATAATTCCAATAATGTCCTAAAAATATATATAAATGCAATAACCACTATAATTATACGATTCCGTTAAAATGTTATAATAATTCGTATATTGATCTGATTTTTGGAATTTTTTTATATAATATAACAATATTTATTCCCTTATAAAACTATTGTTATTATTATTATTATTATTATTATTATTATTATTATTATTATTATTATTGTTATTATTATTTTTATTATTTTGTTCTAAAGCAGTCTTAAAAGGACAAAGGAACTTGGGACAAAGACTTATCTAAAAGGACTATCAAATTTTTGTCAATTAAAAAGAAAAACTGGAATCATATTAACATTATCCTTAATAAAAAGCTGCACATATAAAGTAAATATTCAAAAAGTATTTTTTTGCAGAGCGTTCCTTATGATGACATGGTGGCCGTTCCAGTAAAAAAGTTAAATTTTCAAACATTATTTATTTGTAGAAAAATTTTGGGTATTTCCTCATGAAAAAGTGAGAATAATGGTATTTTTCTAATTAATGGACAAATTCGCATATATCGTATTGAAACTTTTATTAAAGTTTTTTAAGTAAATTTTAAGCAAAATTTTTAAATTTTTGGTTTTCTTAAATTTTTGATATTCAATAAAAATTCAGTTATTTTTTCTTTAAAAATCTTCAAGTTCTAACATTTTTACAGATACCAAATATAAATGTAAGATTTGATCAAACCTTCTTCTAGAAAGATTCTAAAATTTTTCATACATTTCTTCCTAAAATAAAAATCTCCATACATTTCTCCATAGATAATATCGATTTGGACGTATAATTTATAATTTATAATTTATCAAAAATCTGGTCAGAAAAGGAAACCACAGAAATGTATTTAATAACTAATAATAATGTTATATTCGGCTTTATCGAATCTTTAGTACCCTCAACCATAAATACGTGTAAAATAAATACGTTATATTTCGTACATACACACTTACACATACACTCACAAATGTGTACAATATATAAAAGTTTTGCTTAAATATAACACAGGAACACTTAACAAGTCATAAACCGATTTTAATAATATTTGGAATTGTTATCGGTCTGTATATATAGAAAACTTTTCAGCACTATTGACAAAGATCAATTATTGTGGATATGAGAGTTCCAACAAACAGACAGATAGACAGACGGACACATGATTAAATCAACTCAGATTTAGATATATACACATTATGGGGTATGTGATAATTCTTACTTAGCGTTACACACGGAAAGACAAAGTTAAATTATATTCTCTTCACCACTTATTAGTGAAGAGGAGCGTTCCAACAGCAGACATACAGACAGACGAACAGACATACATAATCCACTCTGATTTTGATTTCATGCAAGAATATATATATACATTATGGGGCCTAAGATAATTCCTTCTCTACATTAGCGGAATGACAAAGTTATCCCCTTTCACCACTTATGGTGGTGGAGGGTATAAAAATTTAATCAAAGCAACTAAATATGAATTCCATTTAATTGTTATTAATTTTATTTTGACGTTTTATTTGTTTGTTTATTTGTTTTTTTATCTTGTCATTTTCTAAGTCAAACATGAACAAATAAACCCCGAAAACACTCTAAAGTAAAATACACAAAAAATACGGAAAAAAGGGGAAGAACATGAAACGTAGACGACAAAAAATGTCAGACTAATTAATAACACAATTAGGCGATAATAAATTCATCAGATCCATTTACTAACCTGTTTTTTTATTTCTTATTTATTTGATGTTGTTTTTGTAGTCCTGTTTTATTATTTCCTTAATGTTGTTGTTGTTCGTTTAATCCAAACGCAAGAGTTATTGTTGTTAATTTAAATTATTTTTGTTGGTTTTTTCAAAATTGGCACAATGTTGTTTTTTTAATTAATTAATTAATTAATTTTTGTTGTTGAATTTAATTGATTTTCATTTGTTTGGTTTGATTTCAATTAATAAAATTAGAAAAAAGGAAGATTTATCAATTTTATTTTGTTTTTTATTTTTTAATGTAACTTTTTGTTTAACTTTCGATTTTCTAAAGAAAAATATTTAAATTATTTATATTTTTTACTTTTTTATGTTTCCTTTTAAGTCTTTATTTTTTATAGTTTTTTTAATTAATTTATTTGTTTACAAAAAATAACCTAAAAACAAGTAAAAATGTATAGTTGATCAAGTCCGACTATCTAATACCCTACACCTCATTGTTGCATATGAAATTTAAAAATCATTTTCTTCTGGAAGGTTTATATGGGAGCTACAAAAAATTATGAACCGACCCTCGTATAATTTTGCACATAGATTTTTGTTTATATTTGGCCTGTTATCACTACAATACCAACGTATATGTGAGAATTATGTCCTTAAAAGTGATATTTCGAAGTTGGGGTATATGGGACCTATGAGAAACAATGGACCGACTCTCACATATTTTGGCACATTGCCATTTAGGGAGAAACATTTGTGACTTTTTGGAGGTACCTGAAATATTTTACGTAATATGGTCAATTTTAATAGGAACAGTTTTTGGGTCAAAATAGTAAATTTCATAAAAAATTGCGACCTGTAGACTGTTCACAACGTTTACATGGACAGCCAGACGGACGGTGGGTGTAACACCAGACAGTGAGTGTAACGCCATTTTTTCTCCATGTTACAAACATCTGCAAAAACGCATAACACCCCAATCACCTACGCTGATGTAGGGTATGATAGTATTGAAAGGAAAATTTATTTTTTTGTTTTTTGATGTACAAATTTTATTTTTTATATACAATAAATTTGACATGGTTTATAAGTTTTTTCAGAAACGGGTCCTTGGAAAGTTTCCAAGAAAACTAATCATATTTAATCAAGTAAGATTGCTATATATTTGCTATATACTCGATCGTGGTAAGGAGTATCAATTATACGGCATAATCCTATTAGACATTTAACGAGAATCGACCTGTAATTTCCCATAGCTTCTAAATAAAACCCTCGGAAAACCCTGTTTTTAAAAAAAATCAAAATCTGAGTCGATTTAGCTCTGCTCGTCTGTCTGACTCTCTGCAGTTTGCACGCTAACATCCGCAATAATTCACAGAGCTCAATGAAATTTAGTTTAAATATTTCTTAAAGTCCTAAATCGATTAAAACCAGAAAAGTCGATTCAGATAAAAACCGATATCTGAGGCAACCTATAAGTTCAACAAAAAACTTTAATAAAATTGTCAATTATAAATCGACTACTTAGAATAAAATTTTGCTATAATATTAAGTTATACTTCATTTTCATCCCAAAAATTATCGAAATCGATTCAGTAGAATAAAAATGTAACTAATTTTATGATTTATTTTTTGTTCCGTTTTATATTTATTTACTATTGTGAATGTATGTGTGAGTGAGTATGTTCGAAACATAACGTATTTACTTCGCACTCATTTGTGGTAGAAGGTATTGAGAATTCGGCAGAGCCAAATGTAACATTCTTATTTGTTTTTACGTTATCTTTATTTAATTTTGTAAGAAAATTTTTAACTAAATTAAAGAAAATTTTATTTATTTCAATTACATTAATTTTTCAATTGGATTTCTAACAATATTTTTTTCAAACGTTTAATAACAAATTTTCAAAATTTTTTGAAATCAAAATATGATTTATTTAAAATTTTATATATTTTTATCTCTATAAAAATTTTACGTAATTTTATAATTTATTTCAAAATTTTTATTATTTTGTTTCAATTTAAATCTTTTATTATTTCAAATCTTTCACTTTTTTAAAATATTTTAATTTATTTTATAAAACTATAAATTAAATTTCTATTTTTTTATTAAAATAATTTATAATTTTTTTTGTATCAAAACATTATTTAATATATATAATTAAAGTTTTCATCAATTTAATTAAATTTTAATGCACTCGAGTGGTCAATATTTTTTTTAACATTTCAAGCATTTTGTTTTATAAATATTTTACTTCATTTAAATTCAATTGTTTTAATGGTTTTTTATAAAGGGATTTCAATTTCAATTGAATCGCAATCAAGTGCCGCCTTTAAAACTTTTATTTTCACAATTTTATACCATTAAAACCGATGAAAAACCGATGAATAAATGAAAATGCAAAGTTTTGTAATTTTGAAAAAAAAAAATTATTTATTTATTTTTTTATAATAAAAAAAACTTTTGTTTTTATTATTCACCGCGCCGTTGTTGTTTTAATTTCGTTGCGTTTTCTATTTTCTATGTGAAACAACTTTTTTTCTTTCCGAGTTTTCTTTATTTTTTTTCTCACTTAAAATTCAAAAATTTTCACTATTTTTACCGTTTTCACCGTATTGACTTGCTAAAGGGGCCAATGTCCGCGTTGCACTGAATTTTCCATAAAAATTTCATGCTAAAATTTTGTTTCATTTATAAGAAAAAGAAAAACACACATTCATACAAAAACAAATGCAAATAGAAAATTCAATGGCTGAATGTGTATTTTGGTTGTATCAATGAAGAAGAAGAAGAAGCAGCATAAGAAAATGAGTTAAAATGTCGCAAATGCGCATGTATCCTTCCTCCCACAAAGCTCTCACAATCTAGATGAAAGAGTGTTGTTGCTTTTCCTCAGTGACGTCATAGAAAAGCTCTTGCTTTTTAGGTATTTCGACATATTAACTTGGTCATATTTGTTTGAGTGGATGTATTTGTATGTGTTACATTATGTCTACATGATACTTTAACAATACGAGCAACAACAACAACAATAATCATTATAAAAACAAAAAGCACATAGAAAATAATGCATTTTGAAAGCGAAAGAAAAAAATAAAACATTCAATAACCTCCACCATCACAAAAGATGAATTAAGTGTCTGATTCTGTATGATAAAGTCCCAGTACGAATCCAAAGTATTTATAGAAATTTCTCTCCAAGAAAAAGTATTTGTCGAACATTGTCTTAAATCAAGAATTTATCGAAAATTTTCTATAAAACAAGAATTTATCGAAAATTTTCTATAAAACAAGAATTTATCGAAAATTTTCTATAAAACAAGAATTTATCGAAAATTTTCTATAAAACAAGAATTTATCGAAAATTTTCTATAAAACAAGAATTTATCGAAAATTTTCTATAAAACAAGAATTTATCGAAAATTTTCTATAAAACAAGAATTTATCGAAAATTTTCTATAAAACAAGAATTTATCGAAAATTTTCTATAAAACAAGAATTTATCGAAAATTTTCTATAAAACAAGAATTTATCGAAAATTTTCTATAAAACAAGAATTTATCGAAAATTTTCTATAAAACAAGAATTTATCGAAAATTTTCTATAAAACAAGAATTTATCGAAAATTTTCTATAAAACAAGAATTTATCGAAAATTTTCTATAAAACAAGAATTTATCGAAAATTTTCTATAAAACAAGAATTTATCGAAAATTTTCTATAAAACAAGAATTTATCGAAAATTTTCTATAAAACAAGAATTTATCGAAAATTTTCTATAAAACAAGAATTTATCGAAAATTTTCTATAAATCAAGAATTTATCGAAAATTTTCTATAAATCAAGAATTTATCGAAAATTTTCTATAAATCAAGAATTTATCGAAAATTTTCTATAAATCAAGAATTTATCGAAAATTTTCTATAAATCAAGAATTTATCGAAAATTTTCTATAAATCAAGAATTTATCGAAAATTTTCTATAAATCAAGAATTTATCGAAAATTTTCTATAAATCAAGAATTTATCGAAAATTTTCTATAAATCAAGAATTTATCGAAAATTTTCTATAAATCAAGAATTTATCGAAAATTTTCTATAAATCAAGAATTTATCGAAAATTTTCTATAAATCAAGAATTTATCGAAAATTTTCTATAAATCAAGAATTTATCGAAAATTTTCTAAAAATCAAGAATTTATCGAAAATTTTCTATAAATCAAAAGTTTGTCGAATATTTTCTATAAAGAGAAAATTTTTTCGAATATTTTCAATGAAGATATTTTTTTCGAAAATTTTCTATCAAGAGAGATTTTTTTCGAAATTTTTCTATAAAGACAGAATTTTTTGGAAAATTTTCTATAAAGAGAAAATTTTTTCTAATACTTTCAATGAAAAGATTTTTTTTTCGAAAATTTTCTATAAAGAGAGAATTTTTTTGAAATTTTTCTATAAAGACAGAATTTTTCAAAAAATTTCTATAAAGAAAGAATTTTTTGGAAAATTTAATATAAAGAGAAAATTGTTTCAATAATTTTTTCTAAAGAGTGAACTTTTTTGAAAATTTTGTTTTAAAGGTATAAATTGTAGGTTATATAAAATTCGCTCATTATCGTTTATAATTCTAGTCCGTTTTATGGTTATTTATTTACTTCTTGAGAATTCGTTTCAAAATGTCTAGCATCTCATCAGCCACCATAATAACTCATAAATAATTTCACTCTTTTTCTTTTTTGAATGGGAATTTTTGTTATTCATTTTTCTTCATAAACAAAAAAATGTAATATTTGTAGTAAACGCTAAATAGACAAAAGCTTGGACCCATGCAGCGAAAGATCTGAAGATTTTAAATTATAAAAATGAAAATTTATTTTCCACAATTTACCAAAACGATTTTAGTGGGTTAAGATTTTTGATTACAATGACTTATTAAAATAACAATGACTAATGTTTGAAAATATTTATATTATAATATTTATTAGATTTTTTTGTTAACTCTTAGATTCCACTCTCCAAATATTTACGAAATGTGTCAAACTAAAGTAATTTTTGCTCTTAAAATTTCGATATTTTTTGAAATTATTAAAACTTATAAATAAGAAAACTTACCGAAAATTAGAAGCTTTTCGAATAGTTTATGCAATATTACAATTTATGAATTTTCTCTTAAGAGACAATTTATAGAAAATTTTCTCTTAAGAGACAATTTATAGAAAATTTTCTCTTAAGAGACAATTTATAGAAAAAGTTCTCTTAAGAGACAATTTATAGAAAAAGTTCTCTTAAGAGACAATTTATAGAAAAAGTTCTCTTAAGAGACAATTTATAGAAAATTTTCTCTTAAGAGACAATTTATAGAAAATTTTCTCTTAAGAGACAATTTATAGAAAATTTTCTCTTAAGAGACAATTTATAGAAAATTTTCTCTTAAGAGACAATTTATAGAAAATTTTCTCTTAAGAGACAATTTATAGAAAATTTTCTCTCAAGAGACAATTTATAGAAAATTTTCTCTTAATAGGCGAGTTATAGAAAATTTTGAGAAAATTTTCTCTTTACAGACAATTAAGAGAAAATTCCTCTTTAGAGACAATTGAGAGAAATTTTTCTCTTTAGAGACAATTATGAGAAATTTTTTTCTTTAGAGGCAATTAAGAGAAATTTTCTCTTTAGAGTCAATTAAGAGAAAATTTTCTCTTAAGAGACAAGTTATAGAAAATTTTCTCTTAAGAGACAAGTTATAGAAAATTTTCTCTTAAGAGACAAGTTATAGAAAATTTTTTCTTAAGAGGCGAGTTATAGAAAATTTTGAGAAAAAATTTTCTCTTTAGAGACAATTAAGACAAAATTTTCTCTTCAGAGACAATTTAAAAAAAGCTTTTCCTAGGGAAGAATTTAAAGAACATTTTCCCTATAAAGAAAGCTTTTAGTAAAATTTCATTAAAGAAAAATTTTTACACATATTTTTTCTTTATAGAGTATTTATTTTAAATTATTTTAAAGACAGAATTTATCGTAAAATTATCTCAAAAAAGAGAGATTTTTTTTAAATTTGAACTTCATTATTTTATCGAAAATGTTCATTAAAGATTTTAAAAATCGTAAATTTCCCCATGGGAACACAATTAAAAAAAATTGTTGTTTTTCATCAAGGGTTATTAACCATTTAATCGTTGCAAAATCGTACGCAATTAAAACCAGTAACAACATTTATAAATCTAATTAATGTTTAATTTTTAATTGCGATAATTATTTTTATTTTTGCGTTTTAATTAATAATTTTTATACCCTCCACCATCACACTATCACAAGTGGTGATATTAACTTTATCATTCAGTGTGTAACGTTATAAAATAATCATATCTGACCTCACAAATTTTATATATTCTTTAAAACTTTCCAACGTCTAGAATAATTATTATATTATTTTTTTGACAAAAAATTTTGAAAACGGATCCTACTCGGGAACCCTTATGTCAATATGAATGTCATCACCTTAATTTTTTTAATTGTCCTGAATATGCTTTACCTTCCTGTCGAATCGGCCATATTTTGCTAAATCTCCCATTTAAGACTCGTTTCTGGATAAAAACTTTAAAATTATAAGATTTAAAGTTGAAATAATCCAGTTGTAAATCGGCAAAATCACACGTTACTATACGTTACTAATTTGACAAATATCGGTACATATTTTGCTCTAGTTCTCATTTAAGTCGCTTTTATATTTTTTATACATTTACAGATGTATGTATAAGTGTGTATGTATGAAACATAACTTATTTACTTCACACGTATTTTTGCTGGAGGATATACTTTTTTAAACTGTCTTAAATATATGAATCTTATTTTACTATTGTCGGTCCATATTTGGTTATTACTGCCTTATAATCCCACATTCCGAAATAGTGTTTTAGACTTATTAGTTTTTATATGCCCGCCAATTTTATCGAAATTCAGACATTTCAAAATCGGCCATTGAAACGTATAACTCCATATTTGTAATTTCTAGAATATTTTACCATATTTTTCTGCATTTTTATATGGATCCTTTTCCGTTAGCGATGTTTCAGCTGATGGACGAATAATACCTTTTTCTGGTGTAAAATCTTCAACTCATTCAAATTTTTTAAATAAAGTTAATGGTGCAGGGTATTTTAGATTCGGCACAGCCGAATATATTAGTCGTACTTGTTTTCATTCAATATTTACATGCGTCGAAGTAAATGTGTGTTTCTCCTCTTAACTGCGTTTTTCCAAAAGAAAGTAAAATTTATGATTACAATTCCAACATGTTAATTTTTTTTGCGAGAAAAAGAAAACATGATTCATAAATAACGAAAATGCAACTGGTCGGTCAGTCAAGAGTTAAATGTATCCAAAAGTAAATCAAGTATGAATACTATTTTTGGTTACGCCGAATCTTCAGTACCCTCCACCACAAATTCGTGTGAAATAAATGCGTTATATATACGTTATATACACACTCACACATACACACACCAACGAATACGATTTTCTTAAATACATCATAGGAAAACTTCATGAGTCATCATCAAACATCAAATCAAAATCTGAGTCGATTTAGATATGTCCGTCTGTCTGTTCGCACGCTCACATTTACAATAATTGGCAGAGCTCAATGAAATTTGACCTGATTATTGGTTACATGAAACTTTTTTACTGGACCGATCTTCAACCTTTTTGAAATGATAATGAAGTTCACTTAACTTAATATAAGAGCAAATTTTTATTCTCAGTTATCGACTTGTAACAATTTTACGAAATTATTTCGCTTAAACTTAGAGGTTGTCTCAGATATCGGTCTATATCTTTTAATATACTGAACTGATTTTGCTGTTTTTAAATAGGAAGTAGCTAGATCGACTTAGATTTTGATTTGATGCAATGCATATACATTATATGGTCTGAGATGTTTCCTTTGTAGTGTAACACACAAACTAACAAGGTTAAAATACCATCTTCACCACACGTGGTGGTGGAGGGTACAAAAAATTACAAAAACACAAAATGAAATAAAAGCATTTTATGGTCAAGAAGAAAAATATAAAATTTTCATCACATTGACATTAAAATTGTGGAATAAATGGAAAAGGAAATAAAAATGGGATTTATTTGCATGATGAGCAATGAACACATTAAGGAAGGAATCATAATTAATTGAACCCGGTTATTTCATACTTAAAAATATTTTAATTCCACAAAAAAAAGCGTATAATTGTTTATCACTTTAATTAATTTAATTCAAATGAATTATTTGAGAAATTATTTTGACAAATTTCAAAATCTCATCTGTTTTATTTCTTTCAACATCCTTGAATATATAAAATCATATCTTGCACTTATCGCATTTCCCTGACCCATAACATTTACTTTCTTGATTTTCTTTAGTTTTTATTCGATTAACAATCGCTTTTTTTAATTTTTTGTGTTTTTTTTAGTTTCTTCTTCTTCAATCTCACTTAAACCATAAAAAGACATTTATTTTTTTTCTTAAAATATTTGTTTGCTGCAGATATTTTGGACAACAGCCAGAATATAAATTTATTTTCTCTGCAAAATATTTCAGTATTTCATTGATGTTGTCGCCTCTCTTTCAGATTTTTATTTTATTTATTAGACAGTGGGAGAGAGTTGCCAGATGAATTGAGGGAAGTTAATCGAGAATTCAAAAAAATTTTTTTTAGTTGAAAATTTCCTATAAATTTAAAAATTAGCGAACATTTTCCATAAATTAAGAAACAAATAAAAACTTGTTAATCGCAAACTTTAAAAAGCTTTCTTCAAAATTGTTTTCTAAAAGAAATTTTCTATAAGTGTATCATAAGAGAATATTTGCATAATTTTCTCTTAGGAGACAGTCACAGACAATTTTTTTTCCTAAGTGGCAACTTATAGAAAATTTTCTATTAAGAGACATTTTATAGAAAATTCTCTCTTAAGAGACATTTTATAGAAAATTCTCTCTTAAGAGACATTTTATAGAAAATTCTCTCTTAAGAGACATTTTATAGAAAATTCTCTCTTAAGAGACAATTTATAGAAAATTCTCTCTTAAGAGACAATTTATAGAAAATTTTCTCTTAAGAGACAATTTATAGAAAATTTCTCTTAAGAGACAATTTATAGAAAATTTTCTCTTAAGAGACAATTTATAGAAAATTTTCTCTTAAGAGACAATTTATAGAAAATTTTCTCTTAAGAGACAATTTATAGAAAATTTTCTCTTAAGAGACAATTTATAGAAAATTTTCTCTTAAGAGACAATTTATAGAAAATTTTCTCTTAAGAGACAATTTATAGAAAATTTTCTCTTAAGAGACAATTTATAGAAAATTTTCTCTTAAGAGACAATTTATAGAAAATTTTCTCTTAAGAGACAATTTATAGAAAATTTTCTCTTAAGAGACAATTTATAGAAAATTTTCTCTTAAGAGACAATTTATAGAAAATTTTCTCTCAAGAGACAATTTATAGAAAATTTTCTCTCAAGAGACAATTTATAGAAAATTTTCTCTTAAGAGACAATTTATAGACAAAATTTTTTAAGAGACAGTTTATGGAAAATTTTCTCTTAATAGGCGAGTTATAGAAAATTTTCTCTTAAGAGACAATTTATGGAAAATTTTCTCTTAATAGGCGAGTTAGAGAAAATTTTCTCTTAAGAGACAATTTATAGAAAATTTTCTCTTAAGAGACAATTTATAGAAAATTTTCTCTTAAGAGACAATTTATAGAAAATTTTCTCTTAAGAGACAATTTATAGAAAATTTTCTCTCAAGAGACAATTTATAGAAAATTTTCTCTCAAGAGACAATTTATAGAAAATTTTCTCTCAAGAGACAATTTATAGAAAATTTTCTCTCAAGAGACAATTTATAGAAAATTTTCTCTCAAGAGACAATTTATAGAAAATTTTCTCTCAAGAGACAATTTATAGAAAATTTTCTTTTAAGAGACAATTTATAGACAAAATTTTTTAAGAGACAATTTATGGAAAATTTTCTCTTAATAGGCGAGTTATAGAAAATTTTGAGAAAATTTTCTCTTTACAGACAATTAAGAGAAAATACCTCTTTAGAGACAATTAAGAGAAATTTTTCTCTTTAGAGACAATTAAGAGAAATTTTTTTCTTTAGAGACAGTTAAGAGAAAATTTTTTCTTTAGAGACAATTAAGAGAAAATTTCTCTTTAGAGTCAATTAAGAGAAAATTTTCTCTTAAGAGACAAGTTATAGAAAATTTTCTCTCAAGAGACAATTTATAGAAAATTTTCTCTTAAGAGACAATTTATAGACAAAATTTTTTAAGAGACAATTTATGGAAAATTTTCTCTTAATAGGCGAGTTATAGAAAATTTTGAGAAAATTTTCTCTTTACAGACAATTAAGAGAAAATACCTCTTTAGAGACAATTAAGAGAAATTTTTCTCTTTAGAGACAATTAAGAGAAATTTTTTTCTTTAGAGACAGTTAAGAGAAAATTTTTTCTTTAGAGACAATTAAGAGAAAATTTCTCTTTAGAGTCAATTTATAGAAAATTCTCTCTTAAGAGACACTTTATTATATACAATAAATTATTATAAATAAAAATAAAATCGTTAAGAAAAAATAACAATAAATATTTCCAAAAAAAATGTGATAAATCTATTTTTGCAAAAAAAAAAAAAAAAAAAGAAATAATAAAAACAATTTATAGAAAATTCTCTCTTAAGAGACAATTTATAGCAAAATTCTCTCTTAAGAGACAATTTATAGCAAAATTCTCTCTTAAGAGACAATTTATAGCAAAATTCTCTCTTAAGAGACAATTTATAGCAAAATTCTCTCTTAAGAGACAATTTATAGAAAATTCTCCCCTTAGAGACAATTTATAGAAAATTCTCCCCTTAGAGACAATTTATAGAAAATGTTCTCCTAAGAGACAATTTATATAAAATTGTTCTTTAAGAGACAATTTATGAAAAATGTTCTTGTTCAGATTATTTTCTCTTAAGATATAATTTGCAGAATATTTTCTCTTTAAAGACAATTCGCATAATTGCAGAATATTTTCTCTTAAGAGATAATAAGCAGAACATTTTCTCACTTAAGGGAGTTCTCACATTTGCTCCCAATAAATTTCTTAAGGAGCTGTTTTACTGGACAAAACGTTGGACGGATAAGACCAGGGGGAGGCGTATTGCCTCAATTATTGGAAAGCTTCTTTTTAATTTTTATAAAATTTTCCCGAATTTGAAATTTATACAATTTTTGTTTTCTTATTTTTATATCCACCACAAGTGATGAGGAAGGCATTATAGCTGTGTCATTCCGTGTGTAATGCAAAGAAGATATATATTATTGCATCAAATAATAATCTGAGTCGATTTAGATATGTCTATCTTATCGTCCGTTTGTCTGACTGTTGTTGGCACTATTATAAAGCGCAATGAAATTTGACTTGAGTATTTGGTATCATCCTGAGTATTTTCCTATTTAAAACCAAAAAATTTGGTTTAGTATATTAAAAAATATAGACCGATTTCTGAGGCAGCCTCTTCATTAGAATTTTCAATTTTAAACTGAAAAATTGGAATGAATTGCGGAAAGGTTAAGCTATAAGTACCTCATTACTATTCCAAAAGTGATCAAAGTCGGTTCAGTGAAAAAAAGTTATAGCCAAATATATAAGTAATTTTATGTCCCATTAAGTTTTTCTTATTATGTTTAAAAAAAAATCATATTTGTATACGTTTGTGTGTGTTCGTAAACTGTACAAAACATAACGTGCTTACTTCCAACGCAATTTTGGTGGAGGGTTTTGAAGATTCGGCGTAGCCGAATTTTGTTAAATTGTTATTTTTTTTTTGCATCTTTGAATTTTTAACATTGAACTGAATATTGAATTATTTATTGACTTTGATTTATCGATAACAAATTTTGAAAAGAAAATTATTTGCTTTCAGCGCAAAAAGCGATTTAATGAGCGCAAATATCGATAAAAATTTTTTGTGAGGGAAAAAAAGAGGTAATAAATATAATAAATTATTATAAATAAAAATAAAATCTTTAAGAAAAAATAACAATAAATATTCCCAAAAAAAGGTGATAAATCTATTTTTGCAAAAAAAAAAAAAAATATAAATAAAAAATTGGGTTGGAAAAGAGAAGAAAACGAAAGATTTAAAATTTTTAAAAGAAAATTCTTGGTTCCTTTTAAAATATTGCATTTTTATTTAGTCATTTTAAACAACCCTCGTTGCATATACATTTAAATTATTCAAATCTTACAAAAACAATAAATGTGTTTTTTGTTAAAATTACATTTGTGCCACACAAAAATTAAAGTTTTTGGCCATAAATTTTATTATTCAATATTTTTTGAGAAAAAGCCAAATAAAACTAAATCTGCCTTCCACAATCAAAATGCTGAAGGTCAAGTTTTTGAGTTCATGACTAAAATGCTATTTTTTGATTTTGATTTCTTTAAGTTTACAACAGATGCAATTTGGCCTTTTTTTTGACTGAGTAACTGAGTGAGTGGTGCAACGGTCAAGAAAACAACAATTGCCATCACACAATGCCAACATTATTATCACCAGCAACATTCTTAACATCATCGTCGTCATCGTCGTTGAGCTTCAAAGGAATAAAAATGGAAAGAAAAGTGAAACAATTGAACGCAAAGAAAACACTCGATGGATAATAAAAGTTTTGCAAGAAAATATGAAAATATTTTGATAGAAAATATATTTTTGTTTTGTTCAGACATTAAGCAGTTAAACTTTCCTAGACTGAGAAAAAAAAAAATTATTATTAGGCAGAGCCGAATCTTAACAACTCTACAGCAAAACTCACAAAATGGAAAATTCATAAAATATTTTTCTAAATAAATATTTAATTCTCTCTTAAAACGAATTTATACAGATTTTTTTTCTAAACAGAAAACTTAAACAAATGTTCTCTTAAAAGCGAAAATATTCTCTTAAGAAATACTTAATTAGCAGTTTTTTCTAAAAAACAAAAATTTTAGAAAATTTTCTATGAAAAGAAACTTAGTTATATTTTTTTAAGAGAGATTTTAAGGATAATTTTGTTTTGAGAGAGAATATAAAAAAATTATAAACAAATCGAGTTTTTAGAAAATTGTCCTTAAACACAAAATTTATAGAAAATTTTCTTATTTTATGTTAATTTCCTGTCAAAGAAAATTAAATGTAAATACTTTTTAAAACCAATAATTATAAATGTTATATATTTAGTAATGAGAGAACATATCGTTAATTTTTTCTTAAAAGAGAATTTACAGTAAATTTTTTCTTAAAAGTAATTTACCTAAAATCTATTTTAAGTTCAAATTTATGGCAACATTTCTTTAGAGAAAATACTTATTTTCTTAAGAGAGAATTTTTTGATGACATTTGTTTTAAGAGCAAATGTACATCTTTTCACACAAGAAATTTAAGGTGACAATTAAGAGAAATTTTATTAAAAATCTTTTTTTTAATATAAGATTTTGAAAAAAACACGATCTCTTAAGAGAAAAATTCTAAGAAATTTAGCTTTTTTTCTAATCTTATTAAAAAAATGCTCTAAAGAGAGAAATTTTAAAATTCGGAAAAATTTCTCTTAAGAAAGAATTTTTGAAAAATTTTCCCAAAAAGAGAATTAAAAAAATGTTTTTCTTAAAGATGTATACATAGATATTATTTCTCAAGAAGGAATTTTTAGAAAATCTTCTCTAAGTGAGTTTTCTCTGAGAGGTATTTCTCTGGAGAGAGAAATTTCAGAAATATTGTTCTAAAGAGTAATATTTTGAACATTTTTCTTAAAAAAGTTTATTTTAGCAAAAACTTTTTTTTAATGTTAGGATAAATTTAAAAAATTCTGGAGTAATTTCTTAGAAAATTCTCTTAAGAGTGAAATTTAAGAAAATTTCCTCTAAAGCGAGAATT
This sequence comes from Cochliomyia hominivorax, assembly GCA_004302925.2. Taxonomy (NCBI): domain Eukaryota; kingdom Metazoa; phylum Arthropoda; class Insecta; order Diptera; family Calliphoridae; genus Cochliomyia; species Cochliomyia hominivorax. The sequence goes on along the minus strand of PYHX02000494.1, from coordinate 55,439,840 downwards.
TTTAGAAAATCTCAGCCAAAGAGATAATTTTAGGAATTCTCCCCCCGAAAAATAGAATTTTGTGTCATAAAAGACAATTTATAAAAAATTTCTCTTAAGAGACAATTTTTAAAATTTTCTCTTAAGAGACAATTTATAAAAAAAAATTCTCTTGAGAGACAATTTATAAAAAAAAATTTCTCTCAAGAGACAATTTAAAAAAAAAAATTCTCTTAAGAGACAATTTAAAAAAGAAATTTCTCTTAAGAGACAATTTATAAAAAAATTTTCTCTTAAGAGACAATTTATAAAAAAATTTTCTCTTAAGAGACAATTTATAAAAAAAATTTTCTCTTAAGAGACAATTTATAAAAAAATTTTCTCTTAAGAGACAATTTAAAAAAAAATTTTCTCTTAAGAGACAATTTATAAAAAAAATTTTCTGTTAAGAGGAAATTTATAAAAAATTTTCTCTTAAGAGACAATTTATAAAAAAAAAAAATTCTGTTAAGAGGAAATTTATAAAAAATTTTCTCTTAAGAGACAATTCATAAAAAATTTCCCAATGAGAATTTTTAGAAAATTTCTCTTAAAAGATAATTTGTAGGAAATTTTCTCTAAAGGGAAAATTTATAAATTTTTTTTTTCAAATTGAGAACTTACAAAATTTTTCTTTTAAGTGATTATTTGTGGAGAATTTTCAAATAAAAGAAAATATATGTAAAACTTTCTCTTAAAATACAATTTACAAAACATTTGCTCTTAAGATACAATTTTTAGAAAAAAATCTCTATAACTCGCCTATTAAGAGAAAATTTTCCATAAATTGTCTCTTAAAAAATTTTGTCTATAAATTGTCTCTTAAAAGAAAATTTATATTAAGTTTTCTCTTAAGAGATAATTTATAGAAAATTTTCTTCTATGTGATAATTTACAGAATTTTGTCTTTTAACAGATAATTTACGGAATTTTGACTTATAAAACAAATTATTAAAAGAGAATTTAGAAATTTTCTTTTATAAGAGAGTTTGAGAAAAATTTTCTTTCAAAGACAATTTCGGAATGAATCATTAGGAGAATTTTTAAAATTCTTTTATAAAAGGTTGGATCTGGAAATAGAATTCAGAAAGTAATTATCTAATGATTTATTGGATTTTCAACTTTATATCACTCCGAATGAAAAACTTTGTATGCCGTTTTTTGTTTCTTATGATAGTGTAGTGTGTAAATATCTGACATTTCTGAAATGTTATAGTCCATATGGCGAAAGATTTTATAGGCTTTATTTTTATATCCAAAGTAAATAAATGCATTTTTGTTATGGAATCTTTTATTAAAGTGAAATATCTGTTTCTTTGAGTTTTAAAAGCAAAAAAAGTATTTTTTTTTTACTGACATTGAATTTCAGACAATAAATAAATAAAATATTTTAATAACAGAATAATTCAACCGTGACCCCTTAATAATGCTCCAAATAACAAATAATTCATTTTTATTGTAATTTAAATAAAAAATGAGATTAAAACAGAGAGATATAAACAAATTAACCTAAACAAATTCATTGAAAACACTTTTCATCAAATTGAGTAAAAATTAATTGGTTCAAAGATTTTTGTATTTTTGACAAATTCCCAAAACAAACTTAAATTTGAGAACAAAATGTTGTCAATTATTTTTTCGCTGCCAAGATTTTTATTTTTATTGATTTTAGCCGATTCAACAGAAGTAATTTTTTCCAATTTTTAGAAAAAGACTTTATTTCCTGATAATTCTTTATTTCTCCCCTTTTTCTAGTCTTTAGCTCGTCGCTTTGAGATAAAGTTTCATACTTTCAAATGTTCATCATGTTCAAAAGTTGTGAAATTGTTTGATTGTGGCTTCACGAAATCGGATCGAGATACATTCACCTTCTTTGGTCAATTAGTGTTTAGCAAAGAAATGTTTAATAATTTTAATATTCACATGTTTTTTCACGTTAAATCCCACATGATGAAAGAGACTAAAAAATTTATCGATTTCAAAGTGAAGGGTTGTGATTTTTTGGAAAAATATGAGGGAAATAATTTTCTGGATAAAATTATTAAAGAAGTGACAAAAAGTATTAATCTTCCCTCACGGTGTCCATTTAAAGAGGTGAGTAATTCTTAATATTTTTGTATTTAAGTGAATTAATTGTTGCGATTTTTAATAGAATATTTTCTATGGTCTAAAAAAGTTCACTTTGAGAAACGAGTTTATACCAGCAATTATGCCTTTTATTAATTTTACTTTTGGTATGGATTTATATGATACGACGAATATAATTGGAACTACGAGAGTTTTAGGAGAGATTAAACCCAATCATGTGGCAATAAAGTGAAAGTGATTTTCGTAAAACACTGATGTTAAAAAATACATTTAATTATTGATTTTAATAAAATATATATTTTTAATTGAATGACAAATGTTTCTTTTTTATTTAAGAAAATTTTCTCTTACAGACAATTTAAAGAGAAAATTTCTCTTAACAGACTATTTATAGAAAATAAGAGACAGTTAACAAAATTCTATTAAGGTGCAGTTTTTATAAAATCTTCTTTTAAAATCAAAAAAGAATTTTCTTTTCAGAGATAATTTATAGAAAATTTAATTTTAAGAGAAGATTTTCTCTTAAGACAAAATTTGTAGAAAACTTTCTCTTAGGTCAAAAATCATGTAAGGCCCAAATAAGGTACGCTCCTAAAAATTAAGAGGCCTTAAACAGAGCACAGAATTTGAAGTTTAGTTTTCTAAAAAAATTGCTTGATTCATAAAGGATGAACATGAACATAAGGATACGCATATTCTGGGAGATTTTTCACAAAATTCTTGTTCAAAAATTTTATCTTACTATTGCTCGAGAGAATGTTGGATATAAGTTTATAACCTAAAAACAGCCAAAATTTTCACAAAGTTCTTGGTATGACAAGCAATATACAGTTGCGGCAAAAGAAGCCAATCATATGTTACAGCCGGATCTATAAATACCGAAATTTACATCGAAAACTGTTTACAAAAAAGCTCGCTTTCATTGACAAAACTTTATAATTTGTTCACTTATTTTTGACCTCATTTGGCATACCGTCACCAAATAAAACAAGCCCTTGAGTGTACAAAACAATAATGTGATATTTGTACCAAGAGAGGCAAATCCACCAAATCTCAGTGGAGAGATATTGCGCTCTTGTTTAAAGAGAATGGAATAATTAAAAAAATAATTAAAAAAACTTAAATTTGAGAACAAAATGTTGTCAATTATTTTTTCGCTGCCAACATTTTTATTTTCAGAGAATAATTTCAAAAAAAAAAAAAAAACGATTTGGAAACACTGTTCGCCGGTAAACATAACGGTATTTCTAAATGGCAAATATGACTATGCCTTGTTTGTTTCTACAAAAAGATCTAATTTTTCGATATAAATTTTCAAAATTTTATGAATTGTAATAAATTTGAAAACCTTGAACATTTCTAATAAACTTTCCATCGAGGTAAGGTTTTCGATTTTTTTATTGCTCTTCAAAAGATTGGATTTTTTATAAAAGATTGGATCTTCTATAAAAGAATTCTGTATTGGGTTATGTCGAATCTTTAATACCCTCCACCACAATGCGTGTAAAATCACAAGTTTTTCTTAAAAATAACATGAAACACTTAATGAGTAATAAAATTAGTTATATTTCACCACTGAACCGATTTTTATAAGTTCGGAAATAGGAATAAAGTACATATAGTATTATATTGTGACATTTTTTCTAATTTGTTGATTTATAATTGAACTTAGAGGATGCCTCAGATATAGGTCTATTTCTTTCAACACACTGAACCGATTTTACTGGTTTGAAATAGAAAATTTCTTTGGACAATAACAAATACCCAGGAAGAATTTCGTTGAGCTCTGTGAATTACTGTGGATGTAGGCGGGTCAACAACAGGCAGACAGACAGGCGGACCGACCCAGATTTTTATTTAATGCAAGAGTGTATATGCATGTTAGGAACTAAGATGGTTCTTTCTTAGCGTTACACATGGAATGATAACTTGTAGTGGTGGAGGGTATAACAACAACAGTAACTTTTACTGCAACAAGAAATTTGTTTATGTGCTTGTCAACCAACACAAGTGGTGAAGAGGGTATGTTAAGCCTGTAATTTTGTGTGTAATGAAAAGAAGGAACCAACTCAGACCCCATATTATATATTCTTTTTTGATCGAGTTAAAAAAAAACACTTTTTTATTATTCCCTTAAGAATGAAATATATTTTTAGAGATAAAAATTTTACTCGTAAAAATGAGTTTTATTTTTTTATCTTCGCAAATGAGATTAAAAATTAAGATCATCCGAAAATAGAGATTTTGCTTCGAGTTTTTCCATACTCTGCCCTTTACTGTAATTAAGTAGAAATAAATTTTGGTCAAAATAATCAATCGCTCATGAATTTTTCTTTTATTTAAAACACATTTTTTAATATTCCAAAGATCTGTGAATTTCTGTGTTTTTTTTTGTATTTTACATTGTCTTTTTTTCAAAATTTTTGTATTTATAATAAATTGTTAATCAAAACAAGTAATAAATTACTAAATAAAAACTGTTTTAATTTATTTAATGCATCCAATAAAATAATTAAAAATAAGAAAAATACAGAAATTAAAAAAAAATCTATTTTAAAACCCCAACAAGTCAAAAACTATTGTTTTTTTATTTTTGTTAAATTTATGAATTTAAATAAAAATATTTTTGAAATAATTCATTATTTAAAACAAACATACCAACACGTAATTAATGTAATTTTTATTTATAGAAATATAAAAACAACAACAATAATAAATATGTTATAAAAATAATATTTATTTTGGCACAAATCCATAAATAATTTTCAAATAATAACAAAAAAATTAAAATTAAAATTAAAATTTATTTACATTTCGAAACACAAATCACGAAAAAAGTCTTATTTTCAATTACAATTGTTTATGAAGTGTTCAGAGTGTTTTATGACAATTTGCATCACATTCTGTTGTCTTTAGATGTATTTTTATACCCTCCACCAACGCAAGTGGTGAAGAGGGTATATTAACTATGTCATTCCGAGTGTAACGCGGAAACATCTCTTTCATTCATGTTTATATATTCTCACACCAAATCAAAATCTGAATCGTTTTAGCTGTATTCGTCTTTCTGTCTGTCTGTCTGTCTGTCTGTCTGTCTATTGTTGGCACACTCACATCCATAACGATTGTCAGATCTCAATGAAATTTGGCATGAGTATTTGTTATGATCCTGTATCCAGTAAAATCGGCTCAATATCTTATAAATTATAGTTCGATATCTGAGGCAACATCTAAGTTCAAGGAATGAAATTTTGTAGGTAGGGAAGTGTAGAGTGCATTAATGTCACATCAAAAATGCACACCTTCACTCGGTGACCTTATGATCCATTGTGATAAGAACTTTTGTAAGATTGTCAATCATAATCGACAAATTAGAATAGAATTTTGTCGTAATTTAGGGTTTCATATACTTTATTTCCATTCTAAATATTATCGAAATCGGTTCAAATAGAAGAAAAGTTATAGTTTAAAATATAACTTATTTCGATAAGTTGTTCTGGTGATATTGGACAATTAGCAAAAAACAATGTATTACTATTGCTACTTGATCTTCTATCTAAATATATTAAATAGTATGTGTGTATGTATAAATGAATGTATGAGTGTTGTAGTATGTATGTAACTTCTAGACTCTAAAACGGTTGTGCCAATTTTGACATAATTTTCACAAAATGATCCCAATATATCCAAAAATAACATAATCTTTGAAAAATTCCGAGGGCCAGGGAGGGGGTACTTTCCCTATACAAAGTAAATATTTATTATTGAATTTCTATAGAATAAAAACAGTGAGAGTTCTCTAATTTGGCTATAATCAGTTTCTCAAGGATGTATTTTACCAGACAAAACGTAGGATGGATTACACCACACACTAATAAGCTGTTTAAATCATATGATAATATAATACTAATGTTTGCTTAGGGCCTCCAATGCCCTAAATAATTTCGGGTCCTTTAATTAATATATAATGAAGCGTCTTCCAAAAAAAAAACAGAATACATTATTATTGTCACTTGATCTTCTCGGAGTATATATAGAAGAATCTTGCAGAAGTTATTTAGAAGAACTGTTACGAAAATTGCTTAGAAGAGTCTTTAAGAAGTTGAAATTGATCACTGAAATTGAATTGATATCTTCAAAGTATTATAAAAATCATCAAAACTTTTCCTCTTTGAAGTGGCTTCTAAACAACTCAGGGAAGCCACCTCTGGAAGTTACTCAGAAGTCACTTCCGTGAGATATTTGTAAGACTTTTCTGTAAGTGGCTTAAAAGAAATTTCTAGAAGAGTCTAACAAGACGCTTCTAAGAAACTTCCGGAAGTCACTTCAGAAGTGCATTCTAGGTCACTTTAAAAATATAAATAACAATGGGGAAAATGAGAAAAAATACAACAATGCTTTCTTCAATGCTCGAAGAATATATTATAAATAATTTCTGTAAGACACTTCCATGTATAATACGAGAATATCAAGTGGTAATAGTAATGTATTTTGTTTCTGTAATTCCTGTAATATACTCTGATCATCTTCTAGAAGAGGCTTCCATATATACTCCGAAAAGTTCAAGTAGCAATAATAATGCATTTTGTTTTTGTAAATTGCCTTGTACTCTCTAAGCAACTTCCGGAAGTCGCTTCCATATATACTTCAGGAAGATTAAGTGACAATAACCAATGTATTTTGTTTTTGTAGATCTGTAAAAATCTAAAAGTCTGCAAAAACAAATGTTTGAAGGGGACATTTACTTTACACGCATTTCTTGTGGAGGGTATTTAAGATTCGGCATTATCCAATATAGTGTTCGTACTTGTTTCTCTCTTTTTTCATTATTTTGAAAATAATTATTAGTGGTTTATATATAAAAAAAGATCCACCAAATGAAATAATAAAACACTTAAAAAATAATTTTCTTGATAAAAACCACAAAATTGGTTTCATAATGAAAAGTTTTTTAATAAATTTTTGCGGTTGACCGCAAAACATTTCTTGTCAGTCAAAGTTATAAATTTGACAGTTGTATTTAATAAATTTATTTATTTAAATCAAAAAGAATTTAAAAAGATTAAGATAAAGTGCATCATTAACTACTAATTAATAAAAAATTAAATATTTGTTAATTAATATTAATTATACGCTACGGTGGTCAGAGGAACACAATTTTTTTTCTTTCTGGAAATAAATCTATAAAATTAGAACGGCAAGTTCAATTATTATGAAATTAATTGCAGTGATAGCAAAGAAGAATAGGTATCTAACTTGGAAATGTGAGCACTATAGAGACTCCATGTTCGAAGTTATAAGTGTCCAAATCGGGTTATTTTGGACTTTCAAAATTTTGTTTCTTATTAAATTTCAAAAAAGTTTTCGAATCTCACACAGCTCTTGACAAGACCATTACGAAATTAAATGTAATTTATCTTTTATACTTTTCAGCAAAAACGCGCAATACCCCAACCACACATATGGTGATGTAGGGCATAAAAAATTGTTCTATCCAAATCTATAAATTTACCCGAAAAAAATTTAAGCAAAATTCAATAAAATATAATCAATAAATTTATTTATTTATTTATTTTTCATTTACAATATAATACTAAACGCAAATAATTTTATTACTATTTATTGCTCATTTTCAGCGAAATATTTAATATTTTTAAATTGAAATCAAACAAAATGTTTTTTCATTTTTATTATTAAAACCTAAATCTTTCAAATTTATTCAAAATTATTTATTTAGGCTAAAATGCTCATATGCATAAAATAAACACAAAAACAACATAAATTTATTTTTAAATATTTATATTTAACTATGGGTACAGTAGTGGTCGTAATTATAAGTTCATAATTTTAAATAAAGATCATCATCTGTTATTAATTCCATTTTTAATGTATCTCGAAGAAACTTTAAGCGATGATAACACATTTGCATCTGGGAAACAGTATATTCAGGAGTGATGATGGATTGAATTAAAATATTTTCGAAACGAATATCGAAAGCAAATGGAAATCCAGCATCTTTATTATTTCAGAGAACTTTACGAGCATCTAATCTGTCATTACTCCTTTAATCATATTGTTATTGATGATAAAAAGAGAAATTTTCAATAACTCAAAATGCAAAAAGTCATTCAATCAAAATTAAGTCAAATACTTATACCGACAAAATGTTTTCTATAGATCTATATCAAATCCATTTTTAGGTCGGAAATAAAGTGAGTCCAAATAGGAAATTGTTATTTTGTTTTCAATTCCAAAAATTTTGAGAAATTTAGCAAAAAAAAAATACTCAAAAAAAGACAGTTTCAGTCTTATCAATCTTATAGCACGGACGGAGGTCAGTTTAGAAACACCTCAGCTTTGTCGAAATTTCATTCTATTTCTAACGGTTCAAATATAACAGGATTATTCAATCAAGTTAAACTTTACCGAATTTTTATACCCTTCATTTTTTTAAGCAACGGACTTAAGATATAATGTTATGTCCCTGTTATAAATAGGCTTTCATAATATCATCACTTGTAGAGGAGAAAATAATAGCCTTTTAAGAGTCAACATTGATTCTCTAGAGCACTCAATATGCATGCAAATTTTATTCTCGAGTAGTTTAAGCTTTTACTAGAACAATATTGGTATAAAAAGTAATTAATAACTCGGCTATTTATGGGCCGATTTCGAAAGTTTTAAAAAATCGACATTTAGAAAAAAATTAGCTATTTTTCTGCATCAAAATTTTGTCCATAAAGGAGGTTCAAAATATCGGAAAATGCGTTCTTGCCTGAAACTATTGTGATGTTTTCAACTCAAAAATTCTTCTTATTATTTCCCAATTGTGCCTCTGGCTTAAATAAAATGCTCAAAAACTCGAAAACATTACTTTGCCTTACATTGTTATTGTTTTCAATACAATATTCAACAACAACCACAAAGAAAAAAAAAGAATTGTTAATATCTCGGCTATATAGGAACCGATTTGAAAATTAAAAAAACAAAACAAATTCGATGGAAAAAATTAGCAATTTTTCTGCATGGCTGCCCCAGGAACGTCAGAATAAGTTTTCGCCCATATCTCGAAAACTAATGGCCCAATCGAATCTGTGGCTTCAAAAGAAAAATTCACAAAAATAATTCTGACACATTAGTAAAAGAATTAAATTTCAAGCATTAATGGAATCTCAAAAAATCTCAAAAATATTATTTTAAACGTTGTTATTGTTTTTCTGCAGCTATAAATAACAACAACTACATAGGACTCCATTTATAAAGAAAGAATTGACCATATCTCGGTGATTTGTGAACCGATTTAGAAAAATTAAAAAGATTAAATTTGGGAAAAAATTTTAATCAATCAGTGCCATAATCAAGTCCATAGGTCTCATAGGGGTTTAAAAATATAAGAAAATATGTTTTTGCCTATAACTCAGGAACTAATGGTCTGATTAATTTCATGTTTTAAGTCCGCTAAATTAATTAAAATCTGTTTGTAAAAAATTAAGTCTCTAACTCTTCTAGATTCTTCAAAAAATGGAGGTACCTTTAGTTTTATACGAATATCTGAGCCATTGGTGAACCAATTACCCAAAAGCATTTGCAATCGTTTGATATACATATTATATATGTTAACTATAGGTCGGCTTCATAAACTTGATTTCAACTTACACACTGTCGGACAGACGCACATAAACATGGGTATCATATAAAGCCCTCTATTTATAAAAAGCCTGGACCAGAAATGGATTAATTTTTATATTGACTTAGATTTAAATTAATTTTTAGGTATTTTCTGTATAAAACGCTTCAGACTTGCAGCTTTAGGAAATAACTCTGACTAGTTATGCAACTCCATTCTTCCATATCAATTTGAATCATTTCTGCTCTAGCCGTATGAAACTTTTTAAAGTCTGCTATTGCAGGGAGCTTCAATGTATTCGTAAGATTCTGGAATTGTTAATTTAACTCCTTAAAGTACTGTAAAAAATAGTCCTTGAGTAGTTTAAGAGTCAATTCATTCCATTAAAGTATAGTGAGCTCAAGTTTCAATAATTCCTGAAGTTCAGAAGTTGCAAACTTATTTAAAATAGTTTTTGAAACCACATTGTATAGACTGCAGATATCGTTACCTAAAAATTATCAAGTGTCCCTAATATTATCAAAGCGACTGTATATTTGTATTTACAAGTTGGGTTTATTATGATGAATATGTAAATAAGAGATGAGCGAAACTGTGAATTTGGAATAACGTCGTTCCCAATGAAAGTGATTTTTAAAATGCTGTTCTTTTAAACGGTGACAGTGATCACAGTGTTTTAAAAGAAAACGTGAGAATTATTATACCCTCCACCACCACAAGTGGTGAGGGTATATTAAGTTTGTCATTCTGTATGTAACGCCAAGAAGGAATCATCTCAGACCCAACAATGTATATATATTATTGCATCAAATCAAAAACTGAGTCGATTTAGCTATGTCCGTCTGTCCGTCTGTCTGTCTGTTGGAAACATTCTCACGCCTAGAATAATTGACCGAATTCAATAAAACTTGGCCACATTGTTTATTATTGTCCTAAGCAGTTCGCTATTTAAAACCAGCTATATCGGTTTATAAGCAAGGAAGTTATAGACCGATATCTGAAACAACCTCAAAATTTCAAAAATGAACTCTTATAATTTCTTCTAAAAATGTAATTGGAATTAAACAAAAAATTAATTTTAGCATACAATTACACGTGCTTCATCATCGTGCCAAAAATTATCAAAATCTGATTAACCGGAAAAAAGTTATAGGCTATAATATGCAAAATTTTGATACACCCCAAACTCTTTGTGTCATATGGACCGCTAAAATTACTAAATTTACTAAAATTTGTCACAACTAATTTTTAAACCATTCTTAATATATGTTATAAATTTTATTAACATTGGTCCATATTTTGATATAGCTCCCATATAACGCCCCTTCCCGGAATATTATTTATAGCTCATAAAACTCTTAAATTGGAACCAATTCTATTGAAATTTGACACAGTTAATTTTCTAGCTATTTTAATTATATGTTATAAATTTTATTAACATATAAATATGTATTATAAATTTTGTTAACATGAGTCCATATTTTGATATAGCTCCATTATAACGCCCCTTCCCGAGTAAATAAAGACCAATTCTATTGAAAGTCGACACAATTATTTTGCTAACTGTTCTGAAGATATTATATTAATTTGCCCTGTATCGGTCCAAATTTTCCTATAGCTCCCTTATAACGGAATTTTCCGGAAAACGGATTAGAGTTTATAAAACATTTAAATAAAGATCAATTCCATTAAAATTTAGCACGATGTATTTCTAACTATAATCAAAGTATATTTTAAATATGAAAAATTTTGGTCCAAATTTTGCTGTAGCTCCCATATAAGACCCCTTCCCGGAAAATTGTTTTGAGCTTATAACAGGCATATTTTTTGTTTTTATACGCTCCACAGTACAAGTGGTAGAGAGAGAATATTAACTTTGTCATTCTGTGCGTAACGCTAAGAATGAATTATTTCAGACCCCATAATGTATATATTTTTGCATCAAGTCAAAATCTCAGTCGATTTTCGTCAATCTCTTTGTCTGCTCACATCCGCAAAAATTAACAGAGCTCAATGAAAATTGGTAGAAAAAAGGCAGTTAGTAGAAAAATTTTATAGCTTAAATTGTAACTAATTTTATGACTAATTAAGTATTTCTGTGTTATATACATTTGTGAGTATATGTGTGTCTATGGAACCTAACGTATTAACTTTACACGAATTTGTGGTGGAGGGTATTTAAGATTCGGCATAGCCGAATATAGCATTCTTACTTGTTCATTTTGAATTTTTACTCTCTGATATATAGAATGATGATACAATGATGTATGGAAATGTTTACAGTTTTAAAGATTTCAGACATAATAATTAAGATTAAAAATACAACTAAGTATCGGAATTATAATATTTTGTATAACTTTGTATTAAAGGTAAAAATATGTTCTTGAATACCCGGCAGTTTTGAAAACAAGACCAGATATTATTCTCGTAGAGACTCCACTTTCATTAAGTTGACACTCGCAAGCCCTTTGCTAATTGTTAAAACATATAGAAACCTAAGTTTTCCTTAAAACTGAGTCACATTAAAACGTCTGATCTTAATATGAACCGTTGGGTATAAAACTTAATCTCTATTTCACTATAAAAATGATTTAATACCAATTCTAATGTCACGGTTAAAAAGATTTCAGAAACATAAAAGAAAAAATAATTTTATTATTTAAAATGTAAAAAAAAAACACTTTTAAAAGAAAAATATTTAATTGAAAATTATTTGATATCAAACAATAAAATTTATTGATCTGAAAATGAATTTGGTGAATAAAAAATTGCACTCATCATCATGTTGTTATTGTTATTTATTGAAATGGATCATGAATTTTATTTAAATTTTGAAAACAAAAGATTTCTGCTTGAATTCTTAATTCAAGTGAATTGTAAAATCTCAAGTGTTTCACATTGACGTATAAGAAACTTAATTTCTGAATCATCTCCAAATGAATTGTTTATGATTTTACAGTTAATATTTATTCATATTGAAACCAATGCCCGATTTACGCTTAATTCTACTTATGATGTTCATTATTTATGACCCTTGCAATTTGCCTTCTTATCTATCGTTCACAAATTTAAGTAGAAACAAGTAAAAATTATATAGTCGTTCAAGTCCAACTATGTTATATCCCATACCATATTGTTGGCTATAAATGACAGCTTTGAAAAAATTTATGAATGTCCCTCGTATAAATTGCTTTTCTTATTTATGCTTAAGCGTGCAGTAGATTACTGTGATGTTAACACTCATGTGAAATTTATGCATTCAAAAGGATTTTTTCTGGAGTCTTATATAGCTGTACAAATTTGCACACCAGTTTTTACTTATATTTATCTTAATCTGACCAAATATTATTACATGTCCCCGTATATATGAGATTTATGTGTTTAAAATTGATGTTCAATTTTAATAGACATGGTCTAAATAATAAAACTTACCAAATTACATAAAGATATTTAAGTTATTGTGCAAAGAGGCACAGCCAGCCAGGCAGACAAACGAACGGACGGGAATGGTTTTATCGACTCAGGAATTGATTTGGAGTTGTAAGGTGCACTTAACAGTAAACGATAGAGCGTTCACAACATTGAAAAAATTTTATAAATTATATTATTTTGGGTCAAGGACGAAGTCTATTTAATAGGTCATGTTCGGTTCAATCTGGCAGCTGGCTAATACTAATAAAAACATGCTGATATAAAGGTATAATACTTAAAAAGAGTTTCTATGTGTCCAAACAACAACCAAATTTCAAGAAGATTAGTTCTCAATTATGGGTTCATTAATTACTGTGAATATCAGCAACGCTTATGATAATTACTTTAAAGTGTATTGTTATTTTAATAATACTTTGGCCTTATATGACAACTAAATGAACATATGGACCGATATTGGTCAAACAAATAACATATACTTAAAACAGTTAGACAAAAAAAATTGTGCTGAATTTCAATAGTATTGGTCTATATTTAAGGGTTTTAATTCGCTTTAAACCAGATTCTGGGAAGGGGACTTATATTGGTTCTATATTAAATTAATGACCAATAATTACGTGCGTTAAAGGAAGTTAAAAATTATTTTTGCAGAATTTCAATAAAACTGGGATCTATTATGGGAAGTATAGCAGACATTAATCGATATTAGTCGAATTGAAAATAAATTTCAATGAAATTGATTTACATTTAAGAGTTTTAAAAGCTTAAAACCATATTGCAGGAAGGAGCCTTATATGGGAGCCAGATCAGATTAAAAAGCCCAATCTAATTTTATTGGTGTTTTTTTTTTTTCCAAATAAATATATGTGGTAAATTTCACAAAATTGTACTTAAAATTTGGATCTTTTCAAAATATTTAAAATTATATTTTTTTTTTCGCTATTTACGAACAAAATGATTTAAATGCCTTATTATTCAATCGTAAAAAATTTTGGATTTAATGAAATAAAAAGTTTAAAACCTAAAAATGTACCAAAAAGGGGTAAAAATGGGTAATAACTAACTCTTTGAAATCGTAAAGGCAAATTTGCCAAAAAGTCGTTTTTAAAGTCGGTAATCATGCTATAAAAAGTACTAAATTAATGAATGAATATATTGTTTAAGATTTTGAAGAAAATTTAATTGCTTCGATCATATTTGCAACATGGTGTAAAAGGGTGCATTTTTATTAGTACTTTAGTATTTTTGAATTCATTGTAATAATCAAGTTAAAATATTCAAATAAATTCTTATGGTCCTTAATTGAAAATTTATTTTCTGTATAAAGTTATGCCACTTTTTGAATTTCTAAAAGGATTTTTTAATACTTTGTTATAAGTTACCTGAAGACTTCTTGGTAGATATACCCCTTTATGGATAAAAAATTTATTGAACAATATTGTGGTACCTTTTTGAATTTTCTGATGTTACTTTGGTTTTCCATAATAACTATAGTATATATCATCCCGATTGGTACTTTTTTATTGAAGAATAAATTCCTCGAAATAAAAAAAAATTAAATAATTTGTATTATACCATAAAATCCCGTTCTTGATTTTAAGGTACCATATAAATTAATTGACTGAATCATAGAAATAATGCTTTTATGGTACTGCATAAAATGTCCAATGGGACTTTTTTGATTTAATAGATAAAATGAAAAGAAATGAATTGAATTGAAAATATTATGCGATACTTTTTGGACATTCCGAAGGTACTTTTTGTTTGTTTACATTTTAGCTCTAATGAAGTTTTGGGAAAAATCTTTGTTATTATTGTTAAACATAATAATGATCAATTATTTTATACCTTTCACCTCCACAGCTGGCGAAGAGGGTATATTAACTTTGCCATTCCGTATGTAACGACAAGGGGAAATCATCTCAGACTCCACAAAGTTTATATATTTTTGAATCGAATCATTAAAATTGTAATTTGACATCATCATTTGTTATTGTCCTAAGCAGTTTTCTATTTAAAACCAGCTATATCGGTTAAATGGTAAAAATGATTAAGACCGATATCTGAAATAAACTCAAAATTTTTGAAAAAGTAATTTTCTATTTTTTTTAACAAAAGGTAACTGGATTTAAACAAAAATTTAACTGAAATATACAGTAATATACTTTTCATCATAGTACGAAAGATCATCAAAATCAGATCAATAGAATATAAGTTATAGACTGAAGTATGCAAAATTTTCATATATTCCAAAATCTGTGTGCTGTATGGACCGGAATTTTTAAGATAATTTTCTGAAATTTGCCATATATAATTTTAATACAATAATAAATCCAAAGAAACTAGATTGCGCTGGCGTCATTATTTGACCTTATATTTGGCCCCATTCTTAAATATGGTTTATAGCTTATAAAACTCGTAAATATGAACCGATTAAATTGCAATTTGGCTCAATTAATTTCCTAACAGAATCGAATTTATATTATTAATTGTATTAATATCGGTCAGGATTTCGCTATAGCTCCCATATAACGGACCTTCACGGAAAACGGGGTCAATTTTATTGAAATTTAGAGTTATTTCTCTAACTGTATTTAACATATGTTATTAATCTGACCAATATCGGTTTATATTTCGCTATAGCTCCCACAATTTTTTAACAAAATGGTCCAATAAAATCTATATATCGGCGCAATATTTCACTGCAGTTTTTATAGAGGCCTTTTATAAGTTTTTATTTGTAATGTCTTCACCTCATACTCATTTTTGTTAGTGGTGAAGGGTATTTAATATTCGGCATAGCCGAATATAGCACTTTTATTTGCTGACACTTGAATAGTTTTTTCCAGTTGAATCAATTCTCGAAATACCAAAATTATTAAAATTATTATTTCACAAAAGTCATTATAACTAATTGATTGATTAAGTAGTTTTCAATTAAATACAAAAATATTTACCAACATTTTTTTCGTAAATTAATATTAATCGAGGTGAATTTCAGTAGTGAAAATAAATTTTGTAAAAAATGTTACCACAATTTAAAACTCTAAAACTTTTTCCATTAATTTTATTATTTTCTACTTATTCACAACAAGCGGTAATAATTAATTTCATTATTCTACAATTATTTTTAAATAACCTCTTTTTCACATTTTCAGTCCTTACGACGCCGTTTTGATTGGAAATTTCATAATATCACTTGTATTCCACTGTCGAAAATCACTTCTGAATTTGAATGTGATTTGAAAAAAATTGCTACTGAAAATTTTCATATCTCAGCTCGTATCATGTTTACGAAATTCTTATCGAATAATTTAAATTTTCATGTTTACTTGGATTTGAAATCGCAAACGAAAACGGAAACGCAAAGAATTATTAATTTTAAAATAAACAGTTGTGATATTTTACGTATTCGCGATAATGTTTTTTTCCTCGATAGATTTATATATGAATTTAAGAAGAGTTTAAGTTTTGCCTTTAAGTGTCCAATTCGTAAAGTAAGTTTTTATGATCTTTAAATCGTATTTTAAGTTTGGATTTTTATACCCTCCACCAACACAAGGGGTGCACGATAATAAGGAAACATCTCAGGCCCTGTAATGTATATATGTTCTTAGTCAAATCCGCAATGATTAACAGGGTACAAAGAAATTTGAGCTGAGAACTTTTTATAGTCCTGAGAAGTTTCGTATTTTAAACTAGCAAAATGGGTTTATTATATTAAATGATATAGACCGATATCTGAGGTCAAACAAAGAACTTTCTTCAAATTTTCATCTATAAATCGACAAATTTTATCATCATATAAAGCTGTGTGTACTTCATTATTAAAATCGGTTCAGTAGAATGGAAGTTATAGCCAACAATATAACTAATTTTATGACTGATTAAATGCTTCGTGTTATATTTAAGAAATGTTTGTGTTAGTGTGTATGTATGAAATATTTCTTTCACACGCATGTGTGGTGGAGGGTATTGCACATTCGGCATTGCCGAATACAGCATTCTTACTTGTTTATTATTTTGTTTTTTATTATTGCAGAATTTCAGATATCAATTACAAAATATATCTCTAAGTAATGATCTTTTGCCTTTAATTTTACCAATTGGTAATTTCACTTTTGGTCTGGATTATTATGATTTTAAAACTATAATTGCTTCATCGAAAGTTCAAGGAGAAGTTGCTAAGAAAAAATAAAAATAATGCTAATATGTGATTAATTGTTAATTAATTAAATTTTATTTTATAATTTGGCTGAAGTCTAGGGGTATACAACGGCACTGGACCATTGCTAAAACTCAATTTTAGACAAAGTTGTCCTTCAATTGACACTTATTCGTTACTCGTCAGTTTGTGCAACGTATGTTTCTCTACTACTATTTACTTGTATCTATCTTAACCCTTAGTAGGGTCTATCCGATGATGAGCGACCGAGTCCACATCTCACATTTTGTTATTATTAAATTCAGATATTTAAATCTGTTATATATTTACTACATGTCCCGCCAGGCACTGTTGAACAGAATCGATTTTTTTAAATAAATCTGTAATTTTTGATCGAACGAATGGAGAGCGTAGGAACATTGCTTTATAATTGTTAGAGTTTGGACTGCAAAAGTGTTTCAGAAACATAGTTATATGGATGCAAATTGGGTTATCTCGGATATTAAATTTTTGCTTGCCAGATTTTTGTCCCTCATTCATTGTTAAAAAATCACCATATTATAGCCCCTCATAAGACCTTTCAAAACTCTATTATTTATCCCTCATAGTTTTCGAGTTATTTGAATTTAAACTTTCTAAATTGTGGAAAATCATTTTTTCCTTTTCGCATTGTTTTTTTATTTCAAAGACAAAGTTATTTTCTCAACAATTCAAAATACACTAGAGCTTGATGCTCTGCGACATACGATTCTTGACCAAGAAGTTGCGAAAAATCTGCCGGAACATACGTTTCGCCATCCATCATTTAGGAACTTTTTTGAGCCTTCTATGTTTATACCCTACACCAATCGTAGGTGGTTGGGGTATAATGCGTTTGTGCTGATGTGTGTAGCATATAGAAAAAAAGGTGTTACACCCACCTTTAAGTACACTGTCCGTCCATCTGTCTATCTATCAATGTAAACGTTGTGAACACCCTATAGGTCGCAATTTTTGAGATGTCTGGATGAAATTTGGTACATAATATTATTTTGACCCAAAAGAAAAGCTTATTCAAATTGCCCATGTTCAGTATTTCGAGTGCCTGCCAAACAGATATCCTCTCGGAATAAGGGGCTTAACTCACAAAGGTCTTAAATATAAATTAATTTAAACAAAACTTGGCATGATATTTTGAAACGGTGTATCAAATTATGGGAGGGTCGGTTTATTGCTTCTCATAGATGCCATACAAGATCCCTCTACATATTGCCTTTAAAGACATAAATCTCACATATGTATTGATATTGTAATAATAACTGGTCAAATTTAAATAAATTTACACAAAAATCTCAGACCTCAGAAAAATTCCTAAATTTCACATTAATGTTAGTTTCATAATAATTTACTGCAGACTTACACATACACGTTACACACACATTTTTGCTAAGATACGAACGAAACGTTAATATCACATATCTATCTAACTTATACAGGAAATATCACACAATTTTGCACTGGAATAGTGCTTTGACAACACACTTTTGCAGACTACAAAATATACGGATATAGCACGGGAAGTCGTATCTCCCATACAAATGGAAATTTGCATAAAGTGTAGGGAAAATTTCATAAAATTTAGGACATGGATCAAGCATTTATAACAAAATAAAATATATAAAAAAATTCGGATGGGGCAAGAGTGAATGGCATTCTCTTACACGCGGTACTTTAAATACGTTTCCACAATTACTTCTAAATCGATTGTGTGTGTGTGTTTTTTTTTAATTTTAGGTAGCACTCATACAAACATCTTCCCGAAGATATAGGAATAGTTGATTTAAAATGATAGAAAATATCTGTATTGTTCCAAATTCATACGCCACATCTACCATTTTGAAGTGAATTAATCTCAAAAATCTTAGTATTGTGATTAAGTTTAATTCAAGCAGAAAATATAGTACCAAAATATATGGGGATCGGTCCACAATTTCCTATCACATAACATGACAAGTGAGTATATAAAATTCCTTTTGTAACACCAAGAATCATATAAGACCCTACAATGCATATATTGTTTACAAATTTTTGCATTGTTTCCAGTATCACATATATTAAATTTTCCGATTTTAAAAAAATGGGTTAATGGATGATAGTGATATCAACCGGAAATTTGATTTTGAGATCATTGTGTGGAATTTTTTATGATTTTATTGTTCTTATAAATTATTCTACATTTTTGAGAAGAAGAGGGGTTTTTAACCCCTTTAACCCTTAATTTTCTTAAAGGATCAATGTGGGTATGTTTAATCCATTTTGGACCACCACAGTATAATTGGCGAAAGTAATTCAGATAAAACGATCTTGACAAATTTCACAAGGAAACTATTTTTAAGGAAACTGATGCTACAGGTCATTCAAATGATGAAAATCCCATCGAACTGGTATTTCTCACTCAATTAGCGTAACATATTGGGGACCAAAATGACACTGAAAATGAAACGGTACACTTTTGTTTCAATTTCTATAAAGGCGCCAACTACTTTATCCGAAACGCAAGTTGAAACCAAAAATTACCACCTCCTTGTCTCCCATGTAGTCGCTTTAAGTTTGTTTTTCTTTCACAATGTCCAACAGCAGATTTAATTTGGTTTAAATTTTCACCATTTTTTTCTTCTATTTTCATTAAAGACTCCTTTTTCATATTCTTTAATTTTATTCCTGGAACTGAAGTTCTATTTTAGTTCATTTTTATATTTTGTAATTTTTTGTTGTTGTTTTTCGTTTTTTGACAAATAAACCTGTTGCTTACAAGTGGCCTCTTTATTTGACAGAAAACTGGTTTTAATAGTTGATACCTCATGTAGGAGAAACACTTTTCTAACGTTTTTATTAAAACCACTCACACACACACACACACAAACACATACACATCAGAAAAAAAGCAGAGGGGTATCAGGGATTTAAATGAGACCCCATAAAGGGCCTGTATATAAATTGCAACAAATTAGTTCAATTTTTATATCCTACACCCCCATAGGTGATTGGGGGAGTACTTATATATGCAACACTTTTTCGTATACTGGTCGTTTTAGAATTTTTAAGTCGATTTGATGGTGTTTGCCGTCGGTATGGTTGGCTGCAATTTGAAAGATATATTGGTGGTATGTACGATATTTTTGTGGCAGCGAGCAAATATCCTGAAATAAGTGATGACCGGTATAATATTTTAGTTAGCTCTCATTCGGAGTGAGATCGAAAAATTCTTAACACAAATTTTTTATTAATTGTACCAAGAGAGACAAATGGTACAAACTGCCCGGACCTAATGCCAGTGAATATATATTGGGCTCTTGTATAATAATTTCAATCAAATAAATAGTTAGTAAGTAAGTAAAGTGAATTCGTTTTTAAATTATGCAATTGTATATTAAGAATTTTTCAATCTCACTCCTTAGTCTTTATGGGAATAAAATTCTAACTTTTT
Source organism: Cochliomyia hominivorax (assembly GCA_004302925.2). Taxonomy (NCBI): domain Eukaryota; kingdom Metazoa; phylum Arthropoda; class Insecta; order Diptera; family Calliphoridae; genus Cochliomyia; species Cochliomyia hominivorax. Next base: position 55,419,047 of record PYHX02000494.1, on the reverse strand, counting down.
TCTTAGTTTTACCTACGAAATACATCATTAGATATTGCTTAGGGTGACTAAAGGCCTTTAATCACTTTCCTCTTCCTTAAAATTTCATACCTGAACACATTTTCTCTTGTTCTTATTTTTTATCAACATTTGAACAATTTTCACTCTCGTGTCTGAAAACAAACAAGTCAATAGACCGACGGGTGTTTTATTAAGGATTAAAGTAAAGGTTCTGTTGTTTGTTTATGGCCAGAAAAAAGTGAAATGGATGTGTTAAGTTAATGAATTTCAGTTCTCACTTTTTTCTATATTTAAGGTAAAAATAGCTTAGACAGCAAATAGTATGACTTTATTTACCGACAGTCTTATGTGCGAGAATTTAAAGATGAAGTTGTCTACTTTCTATAATTTATATGTTTACAGTTGGTTTTAACATATAAATTTTGTAAATAAACCATAATTTAGTTTTGTTTGCTAAAGGAACTTAAAGAATTCATATTTTCATATTTCTATTCAAGTTTATGATTAAACTAAATTTTAGAAGCGAAATTGTCGAAGTTCCTGAAATTTGTTTTTACCAGACACCCTACAGCGTTTCACATAATAAAATACATAAATTTGTAATTTTAGAGTTTTCACACAGTGATAGCAAAGAGGTGAATATTTTGAGTTGGGACTTTGAAAATCAAACGGAGGGTCCCAAAGTACTTGGATCATCGACTATTTGTTGAAATGATGATATGGCAATTCATAGTACACACGAGCATCCCAACGTAAGAACACGTACAATAGACATTTTTTGAGACGCTTGGAAATATAATTGGCGAATAAGAAAATAAAAGTAAAGGAAAAGGAAGCACATCACCTTCGCTCTTAGAAGAGGAAACTGTCCATCAGTTTTTCTTAATGGTTTTAACATCCCTCAGGGTGATTATCTTACATAATCTATATATTAATTTGGATAGATGGTGCCGCCATATAGAAACCAAAAGTCTCAAGCTTACATTACTTAATTAACCATCAGTCAAAAAACAAATCAACCAAATGGTTACCGAATATATGGGACTGGTCGGTACAACAAGTATTATTATTATACAAAGAACAATCTTAAATTTTACGGACTTTAATTGGAGATCAATGATATTCATCCGCTTGCCAGACATCTTACAGATGTACAGACATGTTTAAATCTCTGGAATAATTTTCCGCCATGTTAATATAAGAGCCACAGGCGATGGGAAGGGGATATCATAACTTCCTGAATAAAGAAATTTAGATTTTTTATATCATTGAAAGGTCTCGAAAAAGAGGTAAATTCACTAAATAAATACCTTTTTTAAAACTATTGAGTATAGAGTGAACTTTTTTTCAAAGCATAACTGTAAACTTATTCTAACTTTTCGATTCCTTTATAACCAAAAATTTAATTCGGGAAAAATTCGTTTCCGTTCTTATTAAATGTTGGGTCTATTACAGATTTTTTATTTTTATCATTAAAATAAATAAAATTAAAGACACTTCTGGTAAGACTACCTGAGAAGTTAATTTTCCTAACATCGGGTTTACTGAATGTTGATAAATCTTTAAAGATTTTGAAAAAAATTACAGTCCATAGGAAAATTATTGACTTTAAAGCGCAAAAAAAAAATACAACTTTTTTTGCTAAAACAATGGTGCTTTAAAATAACAAACTGTTTTTTCGGATTACTTGATGTATTCTTGAACCAAACCATAATTTAACTTCGCCGATTTTTAAGAACATTTAAATTTTCGAAGGAGTCCGCAATCTCATCCTTAAACCATACTAAGAATGTGTGCTCTTTCAGATATCAATGTAAAAGGCCCCAGCTATGACTCTGTGAAATGGCATTTAAAATATTTAGTGATTTCAACACTACAGAATTTTGAAAAGAAGTTTTAATCTATTTTCATACCCGTATCTGTTTCTTAAAGATACTTTTTCTTTTTTTTAATCATTTTCATAGGTACCAATTTAGTTACTAATTCAGTACTTCGGGCGTATACTAAATATAATTATTTGATATAACTCATACGCATCTCTAAGTATTAATTATTTTTAACGAGTCTCGTTTTCTTTTCACGAAATAGTTTTATTTGATCAATTTGAAACATTTTAAAAAATTTAAGCTGAAATATTTTCGATTTGATTAAGAGGGAGAGCTTCTGAAGTCAGTCATCTTGTATATCTTGATTGTTTTTTATTCGAAAATTCATTAAGGATTTCAGTTAAAAGATTTTCCTTGTAAATTTTCATAAAAATATGATCATTTAAAATTAATTTTATTTGTATCTATTACAGTCTCAAAGGCATTCATTGGTGGGCTTAAAATAGCATTCTTCCTTATTTTATTCTAATTCATGCCTGTATGATTACAACTTAAATTCAAAATAACATTAATATGTATTTTAGCGTTAATATGAGATTCTAGTGGTCATAAATTAAACAACTTATTCAGTCGGTCCTAAACTCCAAACACCAAAAAACAAACAAATTCAGATACTAAATAAAATGAACTCTTTTGTGTTGATGTGTAACGCCCAAAATGCTCTTTATTAAAGCAACATTTTTGTGGTTTTGATGAAAATATTATGCTGGTGGTGGGCAGTTGATAGAAAAACAAACAAAAATCGACACAAGTAAGAATGTTATATTCGGCTAAGCCGAAGCTTTAATACCTTCCACTCGCACTCTGCGTTATAGCTAAGAATCGACTTTACGAAAGTTCTTCACTTGTATTTAGAGGTCGCCTAAGTTATCCATATCTTTTTATATATTGATCCGATTATGCTGGTTTTAAATAGGAGGCTTTTTGGAACTTAACAGATACTCTGGCCAAAATTGATTAAGAAAAGCCAACAGGCTAAGATTTCGATTTGATGAGTTACACATGGAATGACAAAGTTAATATACCCTTTTCACCACTTGTGGTAGCGGAGGTTATAAAATCGAAAAAACAAAAAAATACACTAACAAATACTTCTACATAATTTCAGACTAAAGGTCAAAATTGTTTTAGTTTAAAATGCTCGAATATTTTTACTAATTTATTTTTGTAACATTTAATAAATGTTACTTAATTAGTTTGTAATTTAAATTAATTTTCTGTTTTATAACAGTATTAATACCCTACACAACCGTAGGTGGTAACATACAGAAAATATGGTGTTGCATCCATCTTTAATTATACCGCTTGATTCAGAATCATTTTCTTAGTCGATTTAACGACGTCCGTCGGTTGGCTGTCCATGCAAAGGTTGTGATCACACTATATTGAGATATCGTGAAGAAATTCGCTGCTTATTTTTATTTTGGCCTAAGGACAAAACTTATTGAAATTGGCTATGTTTGTTTCAGTATTACAGATTCCTCCCATACAAATGTCCTTCCGTAATGAAGTCATAAAAATTCTAAATATAAAGTGATTTAAAACAAATTGATAAAAGTAAGTTCTATACAACCCTCCTTTCAAATACCCTTTGAAGAATATAAATCTCACATATATTTTGGTATTGCAATAAAAGTTGGTTAAATTACAATAAATATAAGCAAAAATCGATATGCAAAATCGAAGGAGGGTTGGTTCATGATTTCTTCCAACTCATATTTAACTCTCCAGAAAAACACCATTTTGAAACGCAAACATTTCACCTAAACGTTAGAGTCACAATAATTTACTATACACTTAATAAATTAATAGATCAAATTATACGAGGATCAATAATATGGTGTAGGGTAGTACATAGGCGGGTTTTATCGATTATAAAATTATTACTTGTTTTTCTACTCTTAATGTTTTCCAATATTTAAAAGCTTTTTGATAGAAAAACTTTATTTTAATTACATTTTACTTCATTGGTTTAGAAATGTATTACATATGTGTGTATGTGTGAGTGTGTGTGTTTAGTGTAATTCACTAAACACACACACTCACACACTTTAGGATTCTATAAATGTATGGAAAATTATTAAACATAATGTGTTATAATTTTCTAATGTAAATAAATTTTATATAACTTCGATTTATGCAACAAATTATAACACAATTTTCATTCAAACCTGAATTATAAATTATTCTCTATTCGAATTATTATTAACATTTAATTGAAGAAATATTAGAAAAATTGGAAATGGATCATAATTAATTAGAAACAAAACAGGAATAAATCAAATGAATTTAAATTCAATAATTTAGAACTTTAACTTTAAAATGAATTTGATAAAATTATGAAGATCCGAAAATTTTCAAATAATTTTGATTAAAGTAGAACATTAATTTATTCCATCATGTAACTGATAACAGCAACAACAATGGACGTCAGGTAATAACGGTTCAATTTAGCACGCGCTTCATTTGAGAGGGGCGACAGTATAAAATCTAGTAGTGTTGATATTAAGTTTGTCATTCTATTTGTAATGGTAATGAGGAACCATTTAAATTACTTCTGCCTACATATTCGACCATTGCATATTGGGGTAAAATGGTTAAAAAATGATGCTTAATTCAAGGAGAAGTGAAAGCATTATTTAAGGACTGGGATTAATTTTCCTATTATTGTTGGATAAAAAATTATCTTTCATTATTTTAGATTTTTTTGCAGAATTACAAAGTCGTCTGCCGGCAATTTACTATGATGTAATAAGTATTAAATGATCCCATAATTTAGGTAAAGGTGGTATCAATATTTTTAATTTTGTTGGCAATTTCCGTCGTTTGCCTGTTCTTTAACATTGAATGATGAAACATAATTGGATCGGAACATATTAAAATTCTATTATATTTATCATCGCTGGACTTGTATTACTTTTTGGAGAAAAAATCCCAATAATATACACTCTACACCGCCATAGTTTCTTGAGCAATTATGTTGATGTTTTAACATACAGATAAAATTATGTTGCATCCACTTAAAAGTGGACGTTCTTCATTGTGAAGATTCAACACGTCGCAATTTTAGACATATCTTAATGAAATTTATTACATACCCACCAAGGATGGAGTTTTTTTGAATTGGCCACGTTCGCTTCAGACATGTCCTCATAAAGTTGGAATTTAAGCTCATTAAACTCACAATTGTGATGATATTTCAAAAATAGATGTTGAAACAGTCCATTTAATAAATTATAACAAGATCGGTACACAAATGACCATAACTCTTATATATACTGACCTCAAAAAATCACATAATTGTACATAAATCTCGATATTTCTAGATATTTCTTACAGAAAACATCATACATCCGAAAACATATTTTTGGGTGGTCAATGCATAATCTCCTGCAGCCTTTATATATCCCTCACATCCGAAAATTCACAAAATTGTTATAAATCTCTTATACATGTTAACGAGATGAAAATATTGTATAAAAATTAAACGAGGGTCGGTCCATCATTTTTCCTTCAACTACATTGTTATTATTTTTCTTAAAAATAATTGTTCGTGATTAACAAGAGTTTCCTCACATAATTGCTAATTTTGAAAACTGCCAGAGGTATACAATATTTTTCAGAAAAATTTCAGAACAAACATCCTGCAACATTTTAAGTTGCATTCTACGAAACTCAAAAATTAATATAGTTTGGGATAAACAGCAATAATAACAGAACAAGACCTAATTTACAAACATCTAAATAAAATTAAACCTTAATGCTTGATGGTTCCACTTTAAATTTTGGTTTTAAACTTCCAAAACTTTGACATCATATGAACACAAACACTTTGTCACATAGACAAGTGATATAAATTGCTTCGATACATAATTTTGACTAATTTTTTTCGGTATCCAATTTTTTATAAAAAATTAATTTTCAAAATCCAATTTAGCGCCACTTTTGATTCATTTGACTAGAGCGTCCCTCGAGTCGAAATTTAATTTTCATGGAATTTAGACCGCTGGAGTTGCCCTTAATTGAAAACTTTAAGGACTATACATTTTTTGAATAAGATGCAAAGCTATACAAAATTTTGGATAGGACACTGTTGTGAAGAAAGAAGTGTGATTTTTTGGATCAAGTTACCTTTGTAGAATATATCAGTGATTAGAAAAAATGGTGTACTAAACTTATTTAATATTTTCAACAAAACCCAACTTAATCCAACAAATATTTGCATTCAAAGGCCGGCCGTAAAACTGTTTCTAATATAATTAAACAATACCGGGAGCCTGCTTCAGGTAAATGAGTATAACTCATTTTCTAAAGAGCTCCTAACACATATTGTAGGAAAGTAGGCCGGTTAGCTCAGTGCTCGGCTATTTGGTATGAAAAGTTAAAGGTTTAAATACATACAGGTCTCAAAAAGTTGCTGACAAGAACGTTGCTAAAAACAAAGAGACCAAGGAAAGAGCAGGGAAATCGAAGTGAAGTTAAAAAGAAAATATTTTTGGTACATAATGGATGACAAAATTTATGTTCCTGTAGATTTTTATGTCACTAAAGTGACATAAAAATCTACAGGTGATAAAGAAAAGTTTAGGATCCGAAATCGCACAAAATTTTCCAAAATGTTGCTGGTATGACAAACGGTTGCGGCAAAAGAAATATAAATAAATTTTTTTTATATTCTATTCTTGAAGAAGAAAAACGTGAGTTAAGATTTTTTCAGCCTCACTCCTTATGCAAAAAAATATCTTAAATTAATTATCATCCATAACGGTTCTATTTTTTATTGCATATTGTAACACTTGAGCGTATGATTAATTTCTGTATGAAAATTCCAATTAAATAATAATCATACGCGCTGTATTACGTTGTTTTCATTTGAAAATGGAATTAAAATAAATCAATAATTTATGAGTACTTATTTCGATTTCAATGAAATTTGATACAACGGCAGTAGACATATGGACAAGTTTAAATTCTGAGCTTGAAGCGTATAAGTAACACACATAAAGACCTACAATGTCCTAAACTATGACAACTCGGGTATTCAAAAATTCAAAAACACATATCAGTTCACTTAAGAGTGGTAATTACTGTCCTTTCCATCTCAACTTTAATAATTCTTTTAAATCCAATAGTGGTTCCCAAAAAAGCGTCCCATGTAAATAAAACATATGCCTCCTTCAATACATTTAAAATGTTCACTTTTATTTTTTTACTCACAATTTAATACTATTTAAATCCTTATTGAAGGATGTTAAAACTACTTTTCATCCTTAACAAACTGTCTATCAAAAACCAAACTCAATTGCAAAGTATGAATTATTTTGTCCTCCTTTTTTTGGATTTTGGTATCATTTTTAGTATCAAAGGATATGTGATCACACATTCCAATGATGTTGAGTAATAAAATTAAAGCAATTAAATTTGTTATGTGGATCTGTATGAGAGTAACTGAATAATGTGTGCATGTAGTTGCATGTAGTCATTTGGTATGGAACATGTGCATTGGCTGTTATCCTTTTTAAAACCTCAAAGGATTTTTCTAAAGATTATTATGAACATCTCTTTTTTTGTTAGATTTAGTGAAAACAATGCCAGAGCATAGGAATTAAGTAAAATACATTGTAAGGGATATAAAATGTAATAAAGTACAATGGGACAGAAGCAAGAAATTTCAAATACAAAAGAATAAATCAAAACTTTATATACAAATGGTAGTAGAGGATTATAAATTACATGTTTAAATAAAGACTCCTTTGACTGATAGTTTGTGTTACTGTGTGAGCTCAAAATACATAAACAAACCAACACTGATGCATATTCCTATAGACGTATTTAATTGTTTTCTCCATTTTTTATATTTATTGTTCGCATCTAAAAGTAAAGTTGAAGTTTTTTCTGAAAGACAACATAATGGAATTTTTTTTTAGTAAACAAGATTTTTTTTGCTATAATTTGTCTGATCCTTATAGAAACTGTAAGTTCTTAATTACAATATCTCAATTTTACTGTAGACTTTTCTAATTTAATCGAACCAACTTTGGATTATTCACCGACTTCGCCCTTGACCATATAGGAACCTATGTTCTGCCATATGATTCCAAAGTCACCTCAATTCTAACGGTGATAATTTTTTATTCAAATGTTTTTAACGGTTCAAACGTTACACAATTATTTCCAGAAAAAATCGATTTGGACACACTGTGCAAATTTGCAATGGTAACATATAAATTAGAATGGTCCATTTTATGGGATGCAAACTTAAATTCGAGAAAATTTCGGAAATGACTTATTTAACTCGGATGTTAATTTTGATAAACGAAAAATATTTATTATTTAATCGATTTTATTTTCTAATCCCAAAATTTCCCAAAGTCATCCTAATGTTGGTATTTTAAAAAGTGGTAGGAGTATTATGCGTTCGCGCAAATGTTTGTAACGAGAAGAAAAAATAGTCCTACCACTACTTGTAAATATACTGTTTCACTCTGAATCACTTCCTTAGTCGATTTAAGCATGCCCGATCGTCAGTCCGGCTGGATGTCCACGTAAAGTTTTGAAGATATTTTAATGAAAGGACGATGCCTATTGAAATTGGTAATGATAGGTCCATTATTTCTTAAGTGTACCCCCAGAATGGGGTTTTTAGTCAATTAAAATCCTAATTTAAAACGATTTTAACCAAATTTAGCATGAATAAGTCTTATATTCTACAACGATGTATTAAATTATGCGAGGATCGGTCCATTATTACTCATAGGTACTATACAACCATCATTCCAAATATCACATTGAATCTCATCAACCCCACATAAACGAGGATATTGTAAAATATTTAGTCAAATTAAGATAAACATAAACCTAAACCGCTATTCGATTTTAAACGAGGGTCGCCCCATATTTTTTTTCTAACTCTCATATAACCTTCCTGAAAAAATTCCCTTTAAAACGCATAAAATTCACATAAGTATTAGTATCATAATAAGCATAAATATGAAAAGGATACTATACGAGGACCGTTCACAAATTTTTCGTAGCTGTCATTTATAACCAACAAAGTGGTGTATGGTATTACATAGTCGGACTTGACCGTCTATAACATTTTTACTTGTTTTATTTCATTTTTTTTGTGTTCGCACATGCTGCATTTGTATACCAGCATCATGCTGATGCATCAGTAGCAGCATGTGGATGTGAATGTAAAAACTATTTTATTTGACCGTAATGTAATTTCGACTAAAATCTTTATTTTACTTAATTCCATAGAAAAGCTAAAAGTAAATTTACTATTTGTTACACAAGGTAAATTAGTTTAAATATATTTTATTTTTTCATTTTACTTTGTTCAAATTGTTGTTGCTTTATTAATTAGTACAAAATGTTTTACCGGCTTCTTTTATTTAGTATTTTTATTACAGTTTTTTGTTCTTTTTTTCTACTTAAAATTTTATTTTCCAAAAGTGGTTTCCTCTTTTTTGTTTTACAAACGCACAACAACAATTTGCATGAAATAATTTCATTTGAAATTTTAATTGTTGCATAAAATTGTTGTTAATTAAATTTGAAATTTATTTCGAAATTGCAACAAAAACTACAAGTGAAGGAAGAAATATATTCATAATTTAGTAAATTAGCTACTTTTTTATACTCTACACCACCAAAAGCATACCATCGTTAAGTAAACCGTTCGACTCAGCATGGCTTTCTAAGTCAATTGAACGATGTCTGTCTGTCTGTCCGGCTGGCTGTCCATGTAAAAATTGTGAACTCTCTGCAGATCGCAATTTTTGAGATATCTTGTTGAGATGTGGTATATGCTATTATTTCCATGTTCAGTATAACTTTTTGGGTACCTTCCATACAAACATCATTTAGGAATGAGGATATTTGTATGGGAGGTATCTGAAATTTGATAAAAATGAGTCTAAACCGATTTGACAAATTATGCGAGAAAAACATTGTGGGTGTGAGCAGATAGATAGACGTACATAGCTTGATCGGCTCAGTTATTGATTTGATGCAATAATATATATCTTTTTATGAGGTATCAGAAAATGCCTTCTTTGGTATGACAAATTTGTTATAGAGGTGGAGATTAAATAAAAATATTCTGTAAAGTTTTTAAGATAAATTCCAAATTTTCCTTCAAGGCGGTCCACAAATAACCATCAACCAAATTTAAGATATAAAGGGTATTATAAAATCGTCCTATACCTTTAATAAAATCCTCGCTTATTTCATTAAAATTCTTTTTCACAACGGAAATGCCAAAGTTTTTTTTTCGCTAATTAATGGTAGGAAACATAAGTCACACGTAAATAGCGACACCTTTTAAGGATACAAAAGAAGAAATTAATACTTAATGGGGGGCAACAACAAAAAAATGGTCAAAATTTGCTTTGGTGTTGGAAAATAAAAACAAGAATCCTTAAACATGTTGTTGTATTAACAAAAAACTAAACGCTTCATTAGAAGACATAACAAAAAGAGCAATAAAAAGAGCTTTTAAACGAATATTCGAATAGTGTTTATGAAGCGAATAAATTCTATTTAAACATAAAATATAAATATTTTACTAAGGAGAAAGATCAAAAAACTCTTAACATACATATATTTTAATAAAAACGAAACGACCTTTTATGAATATTTAGTTTATCTCCTTTTAAAATCTACCTTCTTTGTGCTCTTCAATTCTCTTTTAACTAATGCCCAATCTCACTCCACTGGCCTTATCTCCGGGTAGTTTTGAGGATTTGCCTCTCTTGGTACAAAAAGCACATTAATGTTCTTCCACAACTTAAGAGCTTGTTGACTTAATGTCAGGATACCAAATCAGTGCAAAAATAATTAAACACATTATAAAGTGTTATGAACGAAAGCAGCCTTTTTTGTAAATTTCGGTTTTTATGGAGCCCGATGTAACAAATGATTCACTTCTTTTGCCGCTACTGCATATTGCTTGCCATATCAAGAACCTTTTAGAGCTTCAGCAACTTAAAAGTTCTGACCAAAAAGTCGCGAAAAATCTATCAGGTTATGAACTTCAATTTCCGTGCTCTATTTTTGGCCTCTAAATTTTTTGCAGCATGTCTGTCTGGAGCCTTGTATTCTTTAAACCCGCATTATCTTTAACTTTTCATACCAAATAGCCTGAGCACTGAGCTAACCGGGCTGCTTTCTTTCCAAATATGTTGGAAGTTCTTTTGGAAATGCTTTCTAGTTGTTTGGCTTTCCAAACATCATATGATCCATACATTCTACATGAACCATGTTCTAATAAAATTTTCATAAAATGATAATAGAAGTGTATTGTATGTTTTGAGTTTATATTTTATGGACCTAACGGGGATAGATCCACAGGATACTAAATTAGTCACCCCGTGTTGAAAAAAAAATATTAAAAACAATCCAGATTTCTTATATCTGAAGTGATTTTAAAGATTTCATATGCATGAATTCCACTAGTGAAGACCTTGTCGCATGGATGAAAATCCTTTTTGGCCGATCTTGGCGAAGTTTTTATGCTATAGTGAGTCAAAATTTCATCCGGTTTTTTATCCTTAAAATTTGAACTTTCAAAAAATGTGAATTTGAAAAAAATTTCAAAAACTAACTTTTGAGTGGACCAAAGTTTCCCTAATTCGACCTATTTATCACATTCACAATTTCTGGCCTTATTACACAAAGCATCTAAAACTCCTTAAAATCAGTTTAGAAATAAGGAATAAATATTAATATGAACCAAGGTTTCCAATTGTGGGCGCTGTGAAATGACCCTCCTTAGGTCCACAAAGTACAAACTCGAAACTTAAATATGCCTACACTTCTACTATCACTGAAATTTCATTAAAATCGGACCAGCTTTTCGGAAGTTGCAGATTTATTTCGATTTAATTTTTTCACTTAAAACACTGTTTCCCGTTACTGCTAAATAACGTTGAATGCTTGACCAACTTTTTGTAACATCAAGTTGAGTTTTGTTGGAAATTATTAATAAATTCGTCGTTTGATTTAGATTAACAATTCAATTCATTTGTTTGACATTGAACATAATAACCCCAACGTTTTACAAAGATTAATTGATAAAAAATTAAATAATAATGAAAACGTGTGTTTAGAATTTTTCGATCTCACTCCTTATAAAAGAAAATTAAAAACATCTATTCTAGTTTTTGTTAAAAAAAACTTTTTCTGACATTTTAAGTTTTTTTTACAAATTTTCAGCTTGAACTTTTAATAATTCAATTAATCGATTATTCGTTTCCATAAGTTTTACTTACCGGTCTTTGTGCTTTTTAATCACTATTGTTTAAATAAAAAACGTATTTTTTTCTGTTTTATATAAGTTTGTGTGTATGTGTATTTCATATACATAAACATGTAATTTTAAACTTTGTTCACCATGCGAATCACGTTAATTTTAAACCTTTTTATTCGCCAAAATGGATTTTAGCCAAAAGAGTCCTTTTCTTTGTATTTTCCACAGGAGAACAATTTTATAGTATAAAATGGTATTTTATAATTTAATTCAGGTGGAAAAAAATATATTAACTGCTTGGCTTGTGTGGAATTTTAAACCCACAAAATTTTTATTTTAATTTCGACCAAAGTTGTTGTACTTTTCTTAATAAAAATCCTTTGACGAGTTTTCAGGATAAAAATTATAGTGAATTAAATTTAGTTATTTTACTTATGGTTTCTAAATAAGACTTAGTGATGAAATAAATTTGATGAATTTCTTTAAATAATTTTATACTTTCCATCATCGTTTATACTCGTATCATACAGTGTGGCCAAATCGATTTAATGGGGAATAATTCTGCAATTTTTGTATCGCTAAATGTATTAGGTCTCACAAGATGAAACTATAATTGTTTTGCCAGATCACAAACGACTTGATTAAATTTCTAACTTAAAAAAATGGTTAAATGTGTTAAAAATTTATTTCTACTTGAAAATGTCTGAAGTAAATTTTTGGCGGGTTTTTAAAAAATCATTTACGAGGTGGCCAAGTTTGAAGTATCACCAACTGCGCTCCTGACCAGAGTAGCATAAAGAAAACATATTGTTATATCCGGTAAATATTACGTTTGACTCAGAATCACTTTCAAAGTTGATTTAACGACGTCCATCCGTCTGCCTTTCCACGTAAAAGTTATGAGAACTCAATATTTCAATGAAATCTGGTGCATATTATTTTTACACAAGAACGTATCCTATTTTCAGTCCAATATTTTAGGTACCGTCCATACAAATGACATCCCGAAATGAGGTTTTAATCTCATAAAAGTAAATAATTACAGAGAATTTTTAACGGAATTTGTGCAAAACCATGTCTTATGATATACTAAAATGATATGCCGAATTATGCGAGATCTCATACAAGCCCGGGTTAAAAATTTCTTCTAGCTTCCATATAACTAACCAACAAAAAAAAAACATTTTAAAGCGCATAAATATCACATAAATATTATTGTCACAATAATGTTCTGCACCCTTAAGATTAAATTAGAAAAACAAATTAAACATGGATCGTTTATTAATTTTTCATAACTTCCACTTATCACCAATATTGTGGTGTTGGGTATGACATAGTCGGGCTATAACATTTTTACTAGTTTTTCTTGAAACAAGTCAAAACTTGTTGCACTTTTTCACGGTCAGAACGAATTTCAAAGTTGAAACCAACTTACAAGTTGATCCACTCGCCGAAAAATGTCATTTTGCCATATGTCCGTCTCAAACACTAATATATTTACAATAAATATTTATTGTTATCACCAACATGTAAATTGTTGAAATAATTTTTCGTTACTGTATTATTTTATTAGAATAGCAATAATTTTAGTTACGATAAGAATAATTTTAGTGGCGCTAACAATATTTTTAGTGGCGCTAACAATATTTTTAGTGACGATAACAATATAGTGGCGATAACAATAATATTATTGTTGTTAATTCAAAAAAAATGCGAATAAACAAAATTGTTAATTATCGTAACAATATCTAACAACAATAGTATGTTTCTTCTCATTTATGGTTACTGCAAACATATTTCTTCTCTGCGTGCATTAAGTAAAAACACATTTCCCGACATTTTAAAGCATTTGTTTGAGGTACAGGATAAATTTTGTTGATGGGAAAACTATCTAAAACAAGTAAGAATGCTATATTCAGCTATGCCGAATCTTCAATACCCTCCACCACAAATTCGTGTGAAGTTAATACGTTAGGTTCCGTATATATACAAATAAATATACACATACATACACTCACAAATGTATATAATATATATAACAATGAAACACTTCATGAGTCATAAAATTGGTTATAATTTTGGCTATAACTTTTTTTATACTGAACTGGTTTTGGTAATTTTTGGAATAGTAGTGAAGTTCACATAACATAATATTAGGACAAAATTTCATTCCAATTTAATTCTCTAACTTAGAGGTTGCATCAGATATCGGTCTATATCTTATAAAATACTAAAGCGATTTTGCTGGAAACTTTTCAGGACTTTAGTGAATACTTATGCCAAATTCAATTGAGCTCTGTAAATTTTTGTGGATGTGAGATTTTAATTTGATGTAAGAGTACATAACCTTTATAGGTTCTGAAATAATTTATTCTTAGTGTTACACACGGAATGACAAAGTTAATATACTTTCTTCACCACTTGCAGTGTGGAAGGTATAAAAACAAAAATATTAGACCGGGAAGGGGTCATATGGACCAAGATTGTTCATATTCATAATATACTTTGATTATAGTTAGAAAAATCATTGTGCTAAATTTTAATGGAATTGATCTTTATTTAAATGTTTTATTAACTCAAACCCGTTTTCCGTTAAATCCCGTTATAAGGGAGCCATAGGAAAATTTGGACCGATATAAGGCAAATTAATATAATATCTTCAGAACAGTTAGCAAAATAATTGTGTCGAATTTCAATAGAATTGATATTTATTTACTCGTTTTATAAGCTGAAAACTTTTTTCGGTGAGGGGCCTGATATGGGAACTACATCAAAGTATGGGCCGAGATTGTTCTTATTAAAAATATACATTAAAAATAGTTAGAAAAATCATTCTACGAATTCCAATAGAATTGATCTTTATTTAATTGTTTTATAAGCTCAAACTCATATGACACACAGAGTTTGGGGTGTATCAAAATTTCGCATATTATAACCTATAACTTTTTTTCTGTTAATCAGATTTTGATGATCTTTTGCATGATGATGGAGCATGTATAAACAAAGGTGCACAGCAATTAGAAGGACTGATATCGTTAAATCGACTCAGGCGGCAGAAATATTTCTTCTTTCCATTACACACACGTGCATAGCACTCAAACCACCCATATCCATCAGGATATACAAATATTTTTATTAAATTTGTCAGAAATAAATTTAAAATGCGTGCTTTCGTCATTTATGATCCAATTGGAAATTTTGAAATTTGAATTGAAGTTTGTACTAAGTACTTCAAATTTTCGAGAATTTTTTATTGGTTCATAAAAAATTCAACTTCCAAAATCATCTTATGTGGCATAAATATTTTGTCAAATGCACTTTTCCGCAAACACAAATTACAGACTCAAATTATATGAGACTCGGTCCATACTCTGTTGTGCTTGCATCACTGTGTAGAATTTGCTTGTATTTTAAATTGTTTTCTTTTCACAAAATTTTCTTAAATTTTATTTTATTCTTTTCATCATAATGACGTCATTTTCAATATATAATTGAATAACAGTTTGATACTGGTATTTATGGGACTTATTACGATAATAATTTCTTTATTTCTTTAAGGTTTAATTTTCGTTTTATTTTTTCTTAGAAAATTGTGAGATGAAGCAAAAGATTATCATTAATAATTTCTTTATAATATATTTTTAACTTGAATGCAGGATAATACGAAATAGATTTATATCCTCTTAAAACACAATTAAAGAATGATAAAAATTATTGACAATAAAAAAATTCTTAATGTCTTGAAAGAACATTTTTAAGATGTTTAAAATTTATAACTTTGAAACTTTGCAGAAAATATGAAATGATCGTCTTAAATGATAAGCTTCTTCAAAGGAATCAGTTACTTTTCGTATAACTGAACTGAAATAGAGACGAACTAGAACAGTACTAAAAAAGAAATAGAACTAATCTAGAACTGAACTAGAACTGAACTAGAACCGATTTAGAACTGAACTAGAACTGAACTAGAACTGAACTAGATCTGAACTAGAACTGAACTAGAACCGATTTAGAACTGATTTAGAACTGATTTAAAACTGAACTAGAACTGGACTAGAACCGATTTAGAACTGATTTAGAACTGATTTAAAACTGAACTAGAACTGAACTAGAACTGAACTAGAACCGATTTAGAACTGAACTAGAACTGGACTAGAACTGGACTAGAACTGAACTAGAACTGAACTAGAACTGAACTAGAACTGAACTAGAACTGAATTAGAACTGAACTAGAACTGAACTAGAACTGAACTAAAACTGAACTAGAACTGAACGACAACTGAACTAGAACTGAAATAAATTTGAACTAAAACTGAACAAAAACTGAACTGAACTGAAATAGAAATGAACTAAAACTGAACTAGAAGTCAACTAGAACTGAACGAGAACGGAACCAAAACATGGTCTGGAGCCTGAATTACAACTAGAGCAAGGATCTGAATTGGAACCTGTTCTAGAACCTGAATCATAATTTCAAATAGAACCCAACCTGAAAACTGACTTAGAACCTAAACTGGAAGCTAAACTACTGATCCTAATAAATTATAAAAATAAATTATATAAATTATAGCGATGATTTGATTAGTTACTAAATGGTTAACAATGGGGTAATGAACTCTTTCTTATTCCCGGTAAAAACACGACGAAAAAGGCTGGTTCCATTCATATAATTCAAACATCAGTACCGACAGGTTAAATCCCTTTTTAAAGTCTTTCAACTTCAATTCGTATGAATCCAATTTTTTTAAGTATCTTAATGATTTTAATCTTTTAATAATTTCAGCTTTTTTCCATCTTTAAGTCCAATTAAACCATTTTTAGCGAAATATTCAATCAAATCTATACATTAGTTAAATCTGCCACAAGAATGTTAATAGAACTTGTTTTTTATTTAAACGTAAAAATCCCTTTTTTGGCCCTTAAAAATTCATTCATTCCATCTTCATCTACATTTCATATTAATCTCGTATAGAATTTTGATTAGTTTTATATATGAATGCTTTCGTGTGTGTGTGTTTATGAGTATAAGAATTTATTTGCAAAAAATCTCTATGAAAAATTCCCTAAACGTAAAGATTTTTAATGAAAACAAAAAAAAAAAGGAATAAAAAAGGAAACAAATGTTTGACACCACAAAAATCACCATGACACAATGAAGAGGATACAAATAAATAATAAATAACGACAAAAAAATATATATTCAACAGGACACAACCAGGAAACTATTCAGCAAAATTACTCTGAGGAAAGAATAGAGTAAACAAACCACAACAAGAGTTCTAACTGAGAGGGAGAGAGAGAGCGAGTAATATTATATGAGAGCATTTTAGCTGAATATGCATTAATGACGTCACAAGGAAAAAAGCTTTATTTCAATTTTTCAAACACAATTTTGCAATAATAATCTTAATGACGCACAGTGTTTCAAATGAAGAATAAAATGGAAATAAATCTGTGCCTTTCGACTTTAAGTGTGTGTGTAAGAAGTGTGGGCGAGTTAAAGTTTTTGACTTTGTGGACCTATCGGATGTCGGTCCACAGGCTCCAAAAATTAGTTACCTCAGGTCATAAAAATATTCCTTATATCTGAAACGATTTTAGAATTCGATCATTAATTAAGACACATAGAAAGATGAAGTTAAAGAA
This sequence comes from Cochliomyia hominivorax, assembly GCA_004302925.2. Classification (NCBI taxonomy): domain Eukaryota; kingdom Metazoa; phylum Arthropoda; class Insecta; order Diptera; family Calliphoridae; genus Cochliomyia; species Cochliomyia hominivorax. Next base: position 55,401,260 of record PYHX02000494.1, on the reverse strand, counting down.
ATTATATATCAACCTTTCGGATATTATTTATATTTTTCAAAAATAATAAAATTCCAATCCCCGTTAGATCCAAAAACTTAAACTCGCCTACATGTCTACTATCCTGTGTGAAATTAAAATGGTGTAACACCCTTTTTTAGTGTACCGTTTGACTCAGAATCACTTTCTGAGTAGACGTCGGACATCGTTTAGTTCGTCCGTCCATCTATCTGGTTGTTCATATAATGGTTGCAAATACTCTACAGGTAGCAATTTTAGAGTTATCTTTATGGAATTAAGTACGTATTATTTTTTTGGTCATTATTGGTTCAATATTTCAGGTAGCTCCGTACAAGTGTTCTCCCGGAATAGGGTCTTAAGGTCTTAAAAGTCCTAAATATAAAGTGATTTCAACGAAATTCAACAAAAATTAATTAATGAGCCAAATTGTCAGGGTCGGTCATTCCTCCCATACAATTTCTTATTACAGTTGTTAAATTAAACGAGGGTCGGTACATTATTTCTTCTAGTTCTGATATAACCCCCAGAAAGAGGTAACTTTTCAAACGCATAAATTTCACATAAATTTTTGTATCGTAAAAATCTACTTCAAACTTAATCATAAATTAGAAAAGCAAATTATATGAGGGTCGTTTGTTATTTTTTCATAGCTGTCATATACAAACAAATATTTTTACTTGTTTTTTATTTAAAACACTGTCTAACGTAAAACTGTCAATGCAGCCATTTTCTCACTTTTAATAGTTTTTGGCGGTTCAACGTTTAATTACTATCAATTTGTTGGATTTTCTCTTCTTTTTTCTCTCTCCAATTCCTTTTTTACCTTTTTTTCTTGTTTTGCTTCAAGCAATTTATTCTGTAAATTTATCCACTTAATTAATCAGAAATGTGGTTAAAGTTCTTGTGATGATTGTTTTCCTCCACAACAATGTTGTCATTTGTTCTTTTCACCAAATCCAGCATTTCTTTATATAGAATAATATATAGAAATGTGTGAATCAAATTATGCATTTAAAGGATGAAAAAGGAAGAAATAAATGACTGTTTGAGATTTTAATTTGTTTTAAGAAATTTAGCATTTGAGAAGAAAATGACTCATCAAATCGTATTAAAAAACATATAAATTTTCTCTGTCATAAAATTCTCTTCTAAAAATCCTTCTCTAGAGAAAATTTGTACAATTTATTTCTTTTAAGAGAACATTTCCTAAAAATTCTATTCTTGTAGAAAATTTACGTTAAATTCTGACATTGAAGAAAATTTGAGATAATTTTTTTTCTCCTAAGAGAATTATTTTTTTAATGTCTTTCATTTAATTTGATCTTTAGAGTAATGTTTTCTTACATTTTCTCTAAAGAGAATATTCTGTTTATATTTTCTCTTAAAAGAAAATTCTTCTTAAATTTTCAATCTTCACAAATTTTCCTTTAATTCTGCTTACAAAAAGTTCCTAATATCCACCTTAAAAAACAACAATTCTCTCAGTAGAGAAATATTTCCAAAAAACTCTATCTGAAGAGAAGTTTTTCAAAAAATTCTCTCTGTAAGGATTTAGTTTAAATTTCTCACTAAAAGAAATTAAAATTTTCTAAATATTGTGTCTAAAAGGAAAATTTCTTAACATTTTCTCAGAAGAAAAAAATTTCTTCCTAAATTTCCCTTTGTAGGAAAAATTTATAAAAGTTTCTCTGTAAACAAAAATTTTTTCAAATTATTTCCTTAAGAAAATTTTATAATAATTCTCTCTTTAGAGAAAAAAATTCACTTTTCAGAGAGGTTTAATTTTGTGATAAATTATAATTTTAAAAACTTTAATCTTAAGAGAAAATTTTTTTAAAGTCCTCTCTTAAGAAATATTTTTAAAATCTTCTGTTGTTAGAAAAAATCTACCTTTAGAGAAAAATCTCTAGAAGATTTTTAATTTAGAAAAAAATTTGGTAAAAAAAACATTTTTAAGAATTTTTTTTTTACCAAATTTTCTCTTTTGTAGAAAAGAGGAAATTTTCTATCAAACTCTCTCTTTGGAGAGAATTTTCTTAAATGAATGAAAACAGTAATTTTTCTCTGTAATTTTAATTTAGGTCACTTCATCCCTTTAATATGGTATATTTTTTATTTATTTTGAATTCATTGTTTTCAATTTTAATTGAAAACATATTGAATTTTTATTTATTAATCCAATTTTACGATAAGTGACCTCTCATCTATGTTTATGGCATCAATGATGGCATTTAATTGAAAACCACTCACAAATATGTTGTTGTTCATATTATCACATTTCACAACTGAATTATTGATATATTGTGATGTTTTTTTATTGTTGTTGTTGTTATTATTAAGTGATAATACAATTGAGAATAAATAAATTTAATTTAAAATTTTATTGTTTATTTTAATAGTTTATTGAGAGTCGTAAATATTGTTCAATACATTTAAATGATAACAAGTAAAAATGATTTAATCGGCTAAGCCGAATCATCAATACCCTTCACCACATATGCATGAGATTTAAATACATTATATATCGTACATACACACTCACACACGTCTAATATACATAAAAGATTTTCTTAAATATAACACAGGAACACTTAATGAGTCATGCCTGTATCTTTTAGTATACTGAACCGGTTTAGCTGGTTTTAGATAAGAAACTTTTAAGGACTACGATAATTACGTAGGCTTTGGTTAAGCTTTGTCTGTTATTGTGGATGTGAACGTGCCAAAAACATACAAATGGACAGATAGACAGACAAACATACAGGAAAGATGATTCCTTCTTAACGTTACACACGGAATTACAAAGTTAATATACCCTCTTCACCACTTATGGTGATGTAGGGTATAAAAAATTATTTTTGTTAGTAATTGAGATGAAGAATTAAGAATTAAACGACTGAAATTGTTGGACAGTATCATGAAAATGTTGGAAATGAAATTTTGTTAATGCTTACATTATAAGCGAATTCCTCTCTTAAAAACAACTTTAATGTTGTCCGCGCTTAAATATAAATAAAATTAATAGCAGTTTAATAAAATATCTATAATATAGCGATATTATATGTAGACATGTTTTATTACAAATAATTTTAATTAAAAATCATATAAATTTAATTATAAAAATTAATATTAAAATAATTATAAGTTAAATTTATATCTTTTTTACACTAAAATCACATAAAACACTTAAAAGTGAAATTGTAACCAAAACAATTTTTTTTTAAATGTTGTGTCCATTTTTAACCACAAACATATAATGAAATAACAGAGTCCTTTACGAATTCACATTTTATTAGTTTTGTAACAAAATTACAATTTTATTTAATTAAATTAAACAAAAACAGGAAAATGCAATAAATCCAAATATTTTTTTCATAAAAAAATTTGAATTTTGAAAAAAATTTTCTATTTAATTTTAGTATATTCGTATTAAATAGTGAGATCGAAAAATTCTTAACATACATATATGTTAATAAAAAGTTGGTGTATTAAAAAAACCGACATTTTCAGAAAAGCTCTTTTCGAGATATTCGAAAAATGGACTTTTCAAAAAAAACTAATTAATAATTATAATTAATAATCTCTAAATTTTAGGTCTGTATCGCTTTACCTTCAAAAAATAATAAGACTCATTTAATTATTTTTATTAGAATCATCATGTGGACCATTCCTGAACCAGGTTTTCTATCTAAGGATTAGTTCTCGCAGTACTGCTTAATAAGTAAGATTGGCAAACAGTTTGACTGCAGACTTTGAAATGCTTGACCAACTTTTTGTAGGGTCAACTTGTTTGAAACTATTTTATTATTTTAGTACTCACATTTTTCTGGTCACTCGTTTAAATCAGATTAGTAATTTATTTATCGGAGTTAAACATAATAACTGACATATTCACAAAGATAACTTGATAATAAAATCTTGGATTAAACATTTTAGTGAAAAATGTGTGTTACGAATATTTTCATCTCACTCCTTAAAAAGAAATAGATAAAAATTTTTCTCTAATAAATTTTTCAAATTTAATTTTAAGAGAGAATTTATGGAAAATTTTCCTAAGGTAGAAATTTATTGAACATTTTCTCTCAAGTGAGAGTTTATGGGAAATTTTAGGTTAAGAGGGAATTTATAAATATTTTATCTTAAAAAGAATTTATAAGAAATTTTCTCTCAAAAGATAATTTAACGAAAAATCAACCTTAAGAGAGAATTTATAGAAAGTTTTTTCTCAAGAGGAATTTTATAGAAATTCTCTCAAAAGAGAGAATTTTGAAGAAAAATTTCTCTCAACAAAAAGTTTAAAGAAATTTAGAAAACTTATCTGAAGAGATAATTTAACAAACATTTTTTTGTTAAATCTGGACAAAAATTGTAAAGAGAAAAGTTATGGAGTATTTTACTAAAGAGAAAATTTATATAAAATTTCCCTTAAGGCGGAATTTTTAGAAAATTCTAATAGAATATTTATCCTAAAATAATCTTTAAAAGTAGAATTAATCGGAAATTGTTATCAAAAATTAAAAAAATTCTCTTTATATAGAATTTATAGAAAATTTATAGGCAGAGAAATAATAAACCGTTTTCTATTGTAACGGAATTTTTTTTTTAATTTTCTCTAAAATTTTTTTGAATAATTTTTCTAAAGAAAGATTTTTGAAAAGTTTTCCTCAATTGTGAAAACTCTTCTCTTTAGAATGAATTAATCGAAAATTTTATCTAGAAAAGGTTTACTTAGATTATTTTTTAAGGAGAGAATTTTTAGAATTATAAGAAATTAATACCCAAAGAGAGAATTTGTAGGGAATTGTTTTGATAAATCAAAATTTATTAAAAATTTCCTATACAAAACGAATTTGTAGAAAATTTTCTTTAAAAGGAATATTTGTCGAAACATTTTACACGAAAGAGAATTTAAAGATTTTTCGAAATTTTCTTTAATTTAAAGAAATTGAAAATTCTATCTGTAAGGAAATTTTGCAAAAATACTTTCTAAAGAGAGTAGAGATTAATACCTCCAAATTAAGACATTAATAATTTTCCACCTATTTATTATAAAACCCCTAAACACTCATTTATGTCACAATTCAGTCGATAATAAGATGACATATTTTGTATTTCATCTTTTTATCTCTGTTTTTACAAAAAAGATGGGCCAATTTTTCGAATATTATCTTAACTAATAAACTCATCAGCGTCATCGTAATGATAGCAAAACACCCATCATCACATCATTATTGGAACTTAGTAGCAAAAACACATACACACATACATACTTATTTATGTTCATACGTGAGATTTACAGATAAGAACAGCAAAAGCGAAAAATAAGGAAAAATATATCGAGTAATTGTGCCATTTTTTATTATTTTTGCTTCTTAAGTGTTGTCTTGTGTTCCACATTTTCACTGCTGCTGACAGCCAATAAAATTGAATTTTCCAATAAGAAAATTCAATTTGCTTTAAAGAAAACACAAAAAAAAGAAAACACCAACAACACAAAATTACAGACAGCTTGTTCTACATCTTAAAAGTTTTTATTTCTTCTTTATAAAGTGTGAAGTATCCTTCTTTCCATGAAAATGCTATAACAAACTCACACACATACACACTCATAGACACATACAACTTTTTAAAGTTTAGTTAAATTCATAGACGAAAAACATGAGAGTTATTTATTTGTTCTTGAGAAACGAGACTTAAAAAAGATTCACTCTACTCCGCAAACCAATTTATCAATTTTAAATATTCTGAGAAGAAAAAAAAATATTTTAGAAATTGAAAACTCAATAAAAAAATTCACTGCAGCGTTAAAGATTTAATAAAGTCTAGTCTTAAAGACAGATGATGTTCATTAAGGGTATTCACTAGAACTGAAGAATTTCAATTAACTCAATTTTAGGAAAACTTTTTTTAAATTCTCTCTTAGAGAAAATTTTCAATAAAATTCTCTCTTTGGAGAAAATTTCCTATAAAATTCTCTCCTTGGAGAAATTTTTCTGTAAAATGCTCTCATCTCTTTTTGAGAAGATTTTTTGTTAAAATTCTCTCATTGAAAATATTTTCTCTTAGAGAAAATTTTCTGTATAATTCCCTCTTCTCTTTAAAATTCTCTCTTTTAAGAACATTTTTTCGACAAATTTTTTACCTACAGAAAAATTTCGATTAATTCTTTATTAATAGAAAATTTTCGCAAAATTCTCTATTTGTGGAAAATTTTCGATAAATTCTCTATTTATGGAAAATTTTCGATAAATTCTCTTTTTATGGAAAATTTTCGATAAATTCTCTATTTGTGGAAAATTTTCGATAAATTCTCTATTTATGGAAAATTTTCGAAAAATTCTCTATTTATGGAAAATTTTCGATAAATTCTCTATTTATGGAAATTTTCGATAAATTCTCTATTTATGGAAAATTTTCGATAAATTCTCTATTTATGGAAAATTTTCGATAAATTCTCTATTTTATGAAAAATTTTCGATAAATTCTCTTTGGAAATTCGAATTTTTATGGAAAATTTTCGATAAATTCTCTATTTATGGAAAATTTTCGATAAATTCTCTATTTATGGAAAATTTTCGATAAATTCTCTATTTATGGAAAATTTTCGATAAATTCTCTATTTATGGAAAATTTTCGATAAATTCTCTATTCTAAAATTTTCGGTAAATTTTATATCTATAAAATTTTCGGTAAATTTTATATCTATAGAAAATTTTCGGTTAATTTTATATCTATAGAAAATTTTCGGTTAATTTTATATCTATAGAAAATTTTCGGTAAATTTTATATCTATAGAAAATTTTCGGTAAATTTTTATCTATAGAAAATTTTCGGTAAATTTTGTATCTATAGAAAATTTTCGGTAAATTTTATATCTATAGAAATTTTCGGTAAATTTTATATCTATAGAAAATTTTCGGTAACCGTAATTTTATATCTATAGAAAATTTTCGGTAAATTTTATATCTATAGAAAATTTTCGGTAAATTTATATCTATAGAAAATTTTCGGTAAATTTTATATCTATAGAAAATTTTCGGTAAATTTTTATCTATAGAAAATTTTCGGTAAATTTTATATCTATAGAAAATTTCGGTAAATTTTATCTATAGAAAATTTTCGGTAATTTTATAATCTATAGAAAATTTTCCGGGTAAATTTTATTATCTAATAGAAAATTTTCCGGTAAATTTTATGTCTATAGAAAAATTTTTGGTAAATTCCTTATTTATAAAAAAGAATTAAAAATTATTTATAAAAAAATCGATCCATTTTTTCTTTAAACAAAAAATAATATTTCCAATTTATTGAATCTCCTAAAATTATCAATAAACCTTCCACTTTGTCACTCCTCCCTTTTCATTAATATCTCACAGATACTTAAACACTTGTGATTATATTGGTGAGTATTTATGTGTCTGTTCACAGGTAAAATAAATTACAAATAACATTATTTATTATGATTTCCAATTTTTTTCTTGAGTAAAGAAATTTTCGTTATTAAGCTCGTGGCATTTTAAAAACACCTGCTCACTTATCGGTTGGGGGTTTTTGAATTCTCGCAGGCTTTTCACATTGTTCAGGTTTTGTTTTCAGAATAATTTAAGGGTGTTGAAATTTAAGCATTAATATCAATTACTATAAGATTGGCAATTAAGATACATTTTTTGTGTTCAAAAGATAAAAATACATTTTAATGAAGTACTTTTGGGAGGCAGACAGTGACAAGAGAATTTTAAAATAAAGACATTTGAGATAATTTTTTTAAGATTTTTTTGTAGGATTTTATAAAAAAAGTCTTTAAATAAATCAAGATATTTTGTTTTTTTTTTCGAAAATTTAAATATTGTTTTCCTGATGCGACATCCCATAAATCTGTTATTTTGTTGGTTTTGTTTAATAAACCATTTTTGTTTAATAAACATTTGGAAAATTTCCTTGTATTAAATTCAATAGAAATTTATTTTTCTTGTGTTTTTGTTTTTTTATTTCTCTTTAGCCAAAATGTCATGGTTTCTTGGCCATTGTAAGGGCCAATAAAATCTACAAAAAAGAAAGAAAGAAAGAGACAAAATATATTATATCATCATTTAAGATTTTTACTTTTGATCCAAATTGACAATAAATGTTACCATGTACTTGATATCTATAAAAATCTATGTTTGTATATAAAACTAAATGTTAATGTATCTAAGGAGTGAGATCGAAAAATTCTTAACACCGATTTTTCATTTGAAGTTTTAACCCAAGTATTATTTGATTTCTTTCAATCAAGTTACCTTTGCAGAATATGTCATCAGAATTTAGTATTTTCAACAAAAAAAGCAACTTGATCCTACAAGTTGTTGGCCAAGCATTCAAAAGTCTGACGTCCAATCGTTTTCAATGTTATTAAACAGTATTAAGAGAACTTGTACGATGATAAATAAACTGGTTCAGGTAGAAGGAATGGTCCACATAATGTTTCTGATGCCAAAAAAAAAAGAAAGCACTTCAAAAAAATCCCCAACATATCCGGAATCTCAGTGCTCAGACTATTTGGTACGATAAGTTAATATAATGCAGATTTAAAACAAGCAAAAATGTTATAGTCAAGTCTAATGTCCTACACCACAATGATGGTTATAAAAAGTAGTAACGAAAAATTAATTAACGACCCTCGTATAATTTTATTTTATGATTTATTCTTAAGTGTACAGAACATTATTGTGAAACTAACACTTATATAATATTTAAAGTTTTAAAATGATTTTTTCTGGGTCTATAAGAGAGCTTGAAGGAATTATGGGCCAACGCTCGTATAATTTGCACTACGATTGTTGCTTACATTTAATTTAATTTGATGTTTGGCAGGGAGCTAGTGTGGGTCCAATGAGAAGCAATGGACCGACCCTCGCATACTTTGGCATATCGTTTTAGAATATTGTTAGAGCTTTTTTGCCAAATTTCGTTAAAATCGCATTTTTTAGGACTTTTATGAGTTTAAAACCTCATTCCGGTAGGATATTTGTATAGGAGGTATTTGAATTATTGAAGCTAACATGGCCAACTTCTATAGACTTCGTCCCTGGCCGAAAATAATATCATATAGCGAATTTCATCGACATATTTCAGTGTAGTGAAATTCAAGAAATGTTTACAAAAAAGAATGCTTCCATTCATAAGAATTCATAATGTGTCCACTTATTATGGGCCCGACTTGGCATCCTGCCACTGTGGTAAACAAGTCCTTGAGTGGTACAAGAACAATAATGTGTTATTTGTACCAAGAGAGGCAAATCCTACAAACTGTACAGAGAGATATTGGACTATTTCTAGAAGAGTATTTAAGAGCACAAAACTGAAAAGGACCACCGGTTTGAGCAAAGTGACAGAAAACACTATGAAAACGTTAATGGAAGGGTCTCCGAAAAAGATTTAAAATTTCAAAACATAAAGTTAAAACTTTAAGTAAACAGGTTTAGTTTTCATTAACTTATATGTATGTAAAGAAGTTTTCGATTTCACTTCTTAACAAACATATAAAAACCAAATGACAACAAACTGAAATACAAATAAGAATAAGAAATCCGATAAAAACAAGAAAAAATACTGAACAACAAAAAAAGAAAAATAACCTTTGAATGTCCTTCTTTAGGTGATTTTACCTTCCCACATCATTTGAATCATCTCAGAAACCAAGAAAAAAATACTTAGAATCAAACCCAACAAATTTGTTTCTCCAATAGTTGCTGATGATGTTGTTGCTGCTGCAGTTGTATCAAAAGTTTAATTTCTATGAAAGAAATACTTGACAAATATAACTGTATATTCTTAATAATACACATTCTCACACACAAACAATCCTCAATAACCATAGCAGTATACATGCATATGTATGTGGTTTAGGGCAGGTCATATGTTCTTATATGTAAGTGAATCCCCTTAAATTGTTATTGTAAATTTGTTTTATTAGACTGACAATGAAGACAATAAATGTCATCGTTTTAACTTGACTATAAATATATGATGACTGCAGAATATTTGAATTTAATAGTGGATTTATAATATTCTATTTAATTATACAACAGTTACTTAAATTCTAAACTCTATTGAAGCACAGTGTTTTGGGAAAAAATCGGTATCGAACCGTTAAAGATTTCATAATAAAATTTTACATGGTGAAGGCAGATATGCTCTTGAGTTGATTTGAAGGAGTACAATACCCTATAAGAACAGAGACATAGTAGTGATCCACCAAAATCTTGGATTTTTTAAAATTTTTAAAAATTCGCCAAAAATTCATTTATTAATTAAAACGAAAGAAATTTTGGAAGGCCTCCATATCAGTTGGACAACACACTATATGGTATGGATTAAAGTCGTTATAGCAGATACCCGCCATTCTAGTTTGAATTTCAAATTCATTTATAAGCGATTTCCGAAGCATAGTTTTTTTATTAGAAATAGATAACTGATTGGCTCTGTGACCAAATAACGCGATGAATACTGTATATTAATTTATTTGACTATCTCGTATGTGCTATTTTATAGAGAATATTTTCAAAGCTTCCCCTAAAGCATTCCAACAATGGTCCAAGCAAATGAGAAATAAATTAACCTACAACTATTGCACCCTGTTTGTTTAGATAATCAAAATCGGTTTTATCCCTGAATCCTAAGTTATCTGGTTTAATTAATGTTTAACAACGATTTGCTGTGAACAAAGTTCAGATATTTAACGTCAATTGGCCGTCATTTCAACATGAGAATGTTCTACCTGTAGAGTGCCTCAATAATACATTAACACCGAAGTTTTCATTAAGGTAACTTTTCCCTACCTTTCCATTTAACTTGGTTACAAAGAAATATCAAAGGGTACATCCCAGCTGTGATGTCGGTGAAGTGACGTAGGAAATAATTATTAAAAGTTTCATTAAAAAAATGGTTTCGAGATGAAATAATCAATCAATCCAAACTCGATTAAAGAAAAAATTGAGATACGTTAATGATCTCGGTTCCATCTATTCCGCAGATTTCCAGCAAATAACATTTTAATCGTGGACTTAAGAATTCCACGACTTCGTATCTCCTGACTAAAAGAACCAGTTCGGTCTACATCTCAGTTAAGTTATAACAATCTAGTCAGCCAATTTAAAAACACCTTTCTCTCAGCAGTGGGATTATAAAACTGATCTGACATTAAAACTGTTCTGAAGTGCAGTTATCCGCAGCTTATATTTTCATTGGAATCGAATTTGATCAATGCGTTAATAGGTCACAATTTTAAAAATGTTTTTGGAAGTCTGCCACATATATTTGTTTTGATCCAAAAATTATGCTGGGGGCATTATTGAACATAGATCCTATATAAAGACCTTTCCCGTTATATGATTTAAAACTTATAAACTCTTAAATATAGAACAATTCTATTGGAACTCGGCATAGTTATTTATTTAGCCGTGTTAAATATACGTTATTTATTTACATATAACTTTTTATAGCTTCCATATAGGGTCCCTTCCCGGAGAATAATTTTGAACTTATAAAACTCTTAGATGTGAACCAATTTTATTAGAAATCAACACGATTAAATTTTAAACAGTCTTAAATATATATTACTAATTTGATGAATATCGGTTCATATTAAGGTACAGCTCCCATTTAAGGCCTCTTCCTGGAAAAGGATTTTAAGCTTATAAGATTATTAAATTTGAAAAAGTTTTATTGAAGAGCGTATATTAACTTTGTAATTCCATGTGTAATGCTAAGATGGAATCATCTCGGAACCCATAATATATACTTTTTAAAACAAATTCTGTGTCGATCCACAATAGTTGACAGGGCTCAATAAAATTTTGCCAAACTATTCGTTATCGTTCTAAAAAATAGCAAAATTGGTTTAGTATGTTTAAAGATATAAACCGATATCTGAGGCAACCTCTAAGTTCAAGCAAAATTCTTTCACAAAATTGCCAATTATAATTTGACAAATTAGAATGAAATTATGCCATAATATTATGTTATATGAACTTCATTACCATTATCGATATCGGTTCAGTAGAAAAAAGTTATAGCTAAAAATATAACTAATTTTTTGACTCATTAAGTGCTCCTGTGTTTTATTAAAGAAAAATCCATATATATTATATACGCCTGTGAGTATATGTGTGAGTGTGTATGTATGATACATAACATATTTATTTCACATGCATTTGTTGTGAAGGGTATAACTATCTTTAATATATGTATCTAATTTGATAATTATCGGATCATATTTGATTATAACTCTCTTTTATGCTTAAAGGCTCTTTGGAAATATAAAATTTAACTTTAATTTTTAAAATATTGACTGTTGCCTGGTGTTATATTATTTATATTCTACCAATATTTATTATTCGTATTGACTGCATTTTGCTCCCCCAATTTTTGATTTTTTTACTAAAATCCTTGTTTAAAGGACTTTTCCCAAAAACAAACATTTTATCGTATCCTTTGCCAACAAATTATTTCTTTGAAAAAAATCTATAAAAAATAATTTGTACAAGTGACCATTGAGGGGATTATTTGATGTTGTTGTTCTCTTTCTGTTTTGTTTGCTTTTTTTTTTTGTTGGCAACAAAATAAGTATTTTGTCAATATTAGAAATTAGAAATTATTGCTTTAATTTTCTCAAACAGCAGCAGAAAAAAGTCAATGGAAGGGAAATATCTGTAAGCAAGAAGGACATTTCTTAGCTACACTTTACGTAGTTATATCTGTCAACATAAATTTGCTATAATCCCATAGTGCACAGCACACTTTTTAGTATCCTTTTTAACTGTTATTTATTCTACATTTTAACTATTTGTTATTTGATTTAATGTTTTTAACTTTAACTTAAGAATTCGTTTGCAATTTACAAAATTTCGATTTATTTTGTGATGAAATTCCTCATTTTCAATAAAATATCTCTGCATTTGTCAGTATTGGAATCAACAACTGTAAGTTATTTAATATTTCATCTCGTCTCCTGGTTCTTTATTGCATCTCTTTATGTTAAAACATTTTGTTATTTCCAGAATATTATTTTATTATTTGTATTTATTTCATTACATGCTTTTACCCGGTTCGCTTTGCTGCAAAAATTTCTCCTCAATCAGAAATTTGGAAAGAAATTTCTCACATCAGGACGTTTATTAAAAAAACAAGTAACGGAAGGTACACTCTCCGTAGTCCTATCCATCCTATATTTCGTAAAGTAAAACAGTTTCCCGAGCTAATGTTTGGGACCAAATATTAAAATTGGCGCTGTTAGAGTTATTTAGGTATTCGAAAATCAATATATGCTTTACATGGAGAGTGTCCCTCTCCCTGAACCTATTCTTCATACATTTTGTTAAAAAACAGATCCTTGAGGAGGTGATTGAAACCAAAATGAAAAATTCTCGCTGTTATAATTCTCTAGATATATTTGCTTTGAATGGGAGTTACGCCTTCTCCTGGTCCTAACCGCCCTACATTTTGACCTTTGGAAATTGGTAAGGACCAAATTCTTAAACTCTCACTATAATGGTTCTAAATATATTCGATAAAAAATATTTATTATATGGAGCATGGTCCTCTCCCTGGTCCTATCTGTCCTATCTATTAAAATTCTGGAACTCTCGTTGTTATAGTTCTTTAGATATTTAATAATCAATATCCGTCTTTTATTTTGTCCAATGAACAGATTTGAGAAATGATTAAATCTAGAACTCTCGTTATTTGTCCTGTCCACTAAAACAGTTCCTACAGAAAATTATTTGGACCATGAGCCTATGGTCAATATAGCCGATATTGGTCAAATTAATAATGAACATTAACGTTAATAAGAAAAACAATTATATTGATTTTCATGTTCAAAACCAATTTCCGGGAATGGGAGGCATAGCAAACTATGAACTATGAGATTGGTCAAATTAATTACTTATAATAAAGTTTTTTTTTTTTTAACTATGGGAACTATATCAAAATATGAACTGATTAGTAATATATATTCAAAATATTTTAGAAAATAAATTTTCCGAATTTCAAAAAAAATGATTCATATTTAAGAGTTTTATAAGCATAGAGCTATATTCCGAGAAGTGTCCCTATATGGGAGCTAGGTCAAAAAATAGGCGCAACACAATCCTGTTTTTTTATTTATTGCTATATTAATATAAATATAGCTAAATTTAGGCAATTATCTTGTAAATTGTGACCACAGAATTAGGGGTGTATCAAAATTTTGATCCGATTTTATTGGATTTTTTACATATAACTGTATAGTCGTATATATATTTTCCTAAATAAGTTACTCTTTGTTGAAATCAGATATCGGTCTAAAACTTCTTTACTTTTGGACCAATAGGAGGAAACTGCTTAGGGGAAGAGCAAATAACGTGGCAAAATTTCATTAAATTCTGATAAATATTCTAGGCATGAGAACGTTTCCAATAGACGGACGTACACACCTAAAACAAATCCGATTTTTTTTTTTGATGCAAGAATATATATACTTTATGGGGTCAGTGATGATTTATTTTTGACGCTAAAAAAAGAAAGATGAAGTTAATATCAGTTGTGTAGGTGGAGGGTAAAAAATCTTTGATGTCTAATGACTACTGAACTATAATAATAAACGTTTACCTTTTCGAATACTATATCTTCCAGAATACCTATAGGGTTTTGCCCTACAGCCCTCACAAAACCTGAAATAGAATAAATCAAACATAAATGTGGTATCATGAAAATATTTAAATATCTTAAAATAAACTTTACATCCATGTGTCGTGATATAGAACATTATATATCCGGTCTTTACCAAATATTATAATCCAAATTGCCAGGTCCAGTTGGATGAGACTGAACCTCTAAATACCTAATTCCAAAAATTTCACTTTTGATTTGATAAAAAAAATCAAGATATATAAAATAGGATGTGTGTATGTAGGACAAGAAGCAGGGGAGGGGTATCCCCCGCACTAAGCAAATATTAATTATCGAATATCTAAAGAACTGTAACAACGAGAGTTTTCAAATTCTGTACCAACTGCTTCCTGAAGGAAATACTTTACTGGACAAAATGCTGGACGGATAGTACCAGGAGAAGGGGTACCCCCATACAAATCAAGTAATGAATATCGAATATTAAAAGAGCTTTAAAAGCGATAGTTTTCAATGTTTTACTGAACATAACGTAGGATGGGTAATACCAGGCAGGTACCTCACTGCCTCACACAAAGTAAAATTATATTACTAATAATCTATTTTAATCGTATGATTATACATCACTAATGTTTGCTTAGGGCCAGTAAGGCCCAAACAATTTTTTTTAAATAATTACTGACGTCATAATCCTTCCATTATTATCTTTAAACTAGTGAAGGGGCATATATATAACTGAATATGACATTTTTCCTTATACAGTTCACACATCATTAATAAATAATTCATTAAACTTAACAATCTTTAATGATGACATTTATAACGATTTATAATCATAAATTATGTATGAAAATATTGACGAAAAATTACATTAAGATTTATAAATTATTCACTGACACAATTTGAAAAGACTTCAAATTCATACGTGATTAAAAAGTAAAGAGATTTCAAAAATTTATCTTAATAGAAAATAAATAAATTCTATTTCTAAATGCCTTCACATTTGCTAAATTAATAGTGAAGTGTACAAATAAATTAAATTTTCATATTCAAATTTGAGAAAAAATTGGAAAAAAAAACAAATTATTTATGTAAATTAAAAAATACGCTTGAATGCATCACTTGTACAACGTTAGCAGCACTAAATGAACTTGATGAATATTAAATTTAATTTATGTTAATTAATTCTATTTACTCTATAATATATTTTTTAATTTTTAACTTTTCTTCTTTGCTTTTCCTTCCTTTTTCTTCCTTTTTCCCATATTGAAAAATCTCTGAATCCTTTAAGCGTTTAAAGTCATTTCATCTGTGATTCAGTGATTTCATATAAAATATTCATCTAAACATTTAAATCCATCAACATCAATTTATTTATTTATTTTTATTTGAATCCATAAAAAAGTTATCTTCTTGTTGAATATTGACAATATTTCTTTTTATCACACACATCGAGTAAGAAAAGCTAAAACTTGTGATGTCCTTAAATAAAATATACTTTTCGATATGTCTTTGTAAAAAGGAATTATTTCTCTTTATTTTTTTCCAAGATTTAAGGAAATGAATGTTGAAATGACAAAACATTTTCCTACTGGTATTAAAGTGTTTACATGTATAAATATATTCAAGTCCTTCCTTCTCTTGATGTTTATTATCAGACAAAACACATCTACATACATAGATACCAAAATATGCACAGTGTGTCTAAATCGATTTATTTGGTAATTTTGAACGTTAGAGATACTTATTTAACTGTTAGAGATACTTTAATAAATGATTAGACTTGTACGACTATAACATTACACACCATAATGTTGATTGTAAATGACTGCTACGAAAATGACTGCTATGAACAGCCCTCGCATAATTTGCTTTTCACATATATGCTTATGTATGCAATAAATTATTTTAAGAGTTTGAAAAAATTATTGACCGACCCTCGTATAATTTCACACAGTAGATTAAGCTTATATTTATATTAGTTTGATCAAATATGTTTGCAATACTTTCGTACAAGCTTTACATGGACAGCCAGCCGGACGGACATACTTCAATCAACTCAGGAAGTGATTCTGAGTCGAACGATATTTTTGAAAGTATTGGTAGAACTATTTATTTTTGCCCATTACAAATATCTGCACAAACGCCTATGGTGGTGTAGGGTATAAAAACAATATCTAAGCTTCAATTAAATTGAAACGGTTAACAATGTTAATTCAAGAAATTCAAAATTAACAATTCGAATTCAACAAACAAAGAATTAAAAATACTCCCACTTTTCTATACGAAAATTTCTAAAATCTCAATCCGTGTAAATCATGTTAAAAAATTTACTTTTTTCACTTAAATCTGTTTCATAAGGTCCAGTCGGCGGAAAATAAATTTCCAGCTTTACGATCTGATAACTTAACAAAAAATTTAATAACTTTTTTTTAATTGGGCAAGTTAGATAAGGCTTTTGGTTTGGATAGGGCTTTTATCAATATCTTTGCACTGAGTTCATTTGAATTCAGTTTAAATGCCTTTTTGATTTCTTTATAAAGCAATCAAAGAAATTATCAAGTTCAGAACAAGAAAGAAGTTTATCAGTCAATAGATATTGCCACACTTTTGGTAAAGACCTCAATATTTTATTTTTATACCATTTTCCGCAATTTTCGACTCAGACTCCCTGCCAAATTCCTCTGTCCGTCCGAATGTCGGCTGAGATCAAGTTTATGAAACCAACTTATAGTTAACATATATGATATGTATATCAGACGATGCTTTTAGAGAATTTGTCTATTAAAATCCAGGGAAAATTGGTCATAAATTGCGCAGATATAAGCAAAAAACTGAAGCCACCTCAAACTCTTTTTCAGTGTTTTTCCTATTTTTTGAATAATCTTTAAAAGCCTTTTACAGGAGCTATAGTAAAACATGGAGCGATAATTGTCTAATAAATAACATATATTCGAAACAGTCTTCCTAATTTAAGTTAATTTAAGAAAACCAGTATTTCCCCACTAAATGCTTTCTAGTTCATATTACTATAATTTAGAATAATATGTGCGTTTATAGTAATATGCATCAGTGTATTTACATTTTAGATCTTAATGTGAAGAATCACTGACTACTTAGCTGATCAGAAGACATCCTGTACTTAACAATTCACCTTTAACCGCACAAATTTCAATTGATATATCTCTAATTGTTGCTATAAAGTTATTTCCAAAAACAATCGATTTGGTACACACTGTGCATATGTAAATGTAGAAGTGAATGTCTTGACATTCAAAGTTAAAATCTCATAAAGAAGAAGCAACATTATCAACATATGAAGAGTACAAATAGAAATTATTTCACATATTTGTGCATAAAAATAAGAGATTTTGAGAGAAATACAGTAAGGAGCAAACATTTAAAATGATAAAAGAAAATAACTTCAATCTGTGATCACAAATATTCATATCACAAGTTTCCCAAGTCAGAAATCGATATTTTCGTGCAACAATTTCTAATGGCTTTAACTCGCTTAATACTGACTTTTTGAAGACAGGACTTTAACCTGTGATCATAAATTTTTTGTCAAAAATTTATTTTTTTCTCAAATTCTTAAAATGGCCATAACTCGCTAAATATTCAATCTTTAAAAGATAATAACATCAATTTGTTATCACAAATTAAATAATAACTCTTTTCAAAGTGCCCTCACTTTTCTCCTTCACTGTATAACTAACTTAATACCCACAAAGGCCACTGTGTTTGTATGTGTTAAAGCGGAAATCAAAAAAGTTTTCTTTTGCAAACTTTTTGTGCGAATGTGTGTGAATGACACACACAAATATAAACAAACACACATACATACATAATAAGTTTTTTCTTATTTAGATAAATGTGTGAAAATGAAACGTATGAATGAAATGTTATGAATTAATGTAAAGAATTGTATTTGTTGTGTTTGTTTTGAGTTTATTATAACTAAACTTTCTCCATTTCTTTGTCGTCGTCGTCCTCGTCCTCCCAAAAAAAAACATATGTTTTGACTTAAATCAACATTTATGAAAACAAGAAGAAGAAAAAAGAAAAATGAGAAAAAAAACACTGTAAATGAAGAAATATGATTTTGGTGACAAAATTTTGTAGTGACATCATTAAAACTCAATTTATTTAAGATTAAGATTCTACATTTATATATATAATTCTAATGCACAATGGGAAAGAAATGAAATTTGTGAAGTTTGGCAAAAAAAAAAACAATGAAAGTTAAAGGAATGAAAATTTGCTTCTTAGAAATATTTCCCTTTTAAGCTGAAATTTTACATTTTCAAAAAAAGTGGGAATATCTCTAAAAAGTACCAGTTAATTTTCCATATATATAAATGAATCTGTGTTTGTTTGGGACTTATAGACAGCTAAACTACTAGACCTATTTTTCACAGGGGGAGGTAGCCCCCTTACAAGGCAAATTTTGATCATCGAATATATAAAGAACTATAACAGCGAAAATTTTCAAATTTGGTCCCAAACACTTTTTCAAGGAACTATTTTACTAGACAAAATGAAGGACGCATAGTCTCCATAAAAAGTAAATGTTGATTATCGAATATCTAAAGAATAAAAGTTCTCAAATTAATTATCGGGAGAGAGAGAGAGAGAGATCCCCCATACAAATCAAATAATGATTGTAAAATATCTAAAGAAATATAACAGCGAGAGTTATCAAATTTGGTCTCAATCACTTTCTCAAGGAAGTATTTTAGTGAACAAAATGCAGAATCGATAGGACCAGAGGGGGGGGGGCTATACCTCCCATACAAAGTAAATCATGATTATCGAATATCTAAACAACTATAACAGCGAAAGTTCTAAAATTTGGTTTAAAATATTTTTGCAGGACAAAATGTAGGACGGTTGGGATCAAGGGAAATGGTAGCTCCCATGCAATGCAAATATTAAACAAAATTTTAATGTAAATGGTGGAGGGTATTTAAGACTCGGCACAGCCAGATATTGTTTTTAATTTCAATTGAATTAGTCCACGTTTAAGCGTTTTATAAGCTAAACGAATATTCATGGAAGGGGTCTTATATGGGAGCTGGGTCAAATATAAGCCCCTACACTATCTAGATTCTTTGGGTATATTATTGTATCAGAATAAATATACTTTGAAAATTTCAGAATATCATCTTTAAAATTGTCAACTATTTGACATACGGAATTACGGTATATCAAAATTGTGCATATTTTAGCCAATAATGCTTTCTACTGACCCGTGTTTGAAATAATCATTTGTAATTGATTTTGTTTTAATTAATTTCTGTTGGAAAGAAATCAAAAAGGTAATTTTGAGCTTGTCTCAGATATCGGTCAATAACTTTGTTGCTAATCAACCAATATAACCGATTTTAAATAGGAATATTTTTTGGACAATAACAAACAACGTGACCAAATTTCATTGAATTCAGATAATTTTTCAAGGCGTGAGACAAAAGGACTGGCAGACATACAGACAGACATAACTATATCGACTCTGATTTTGATTTGATCTTATCTCCTAAGATAAGAGGTAGAACAGAAATTTTGCTCCTTCAAATCAATTTTGAAACATCTGAAGGATGTCCATGTTAGACTTTACTATTAAATATTCAATAGTTCCAGATTAACAGATTTTTTTAAGCGTTTTTAAATATTGGTAAATTCAAATAAATCAATATCTGAAGTGCCCAATTTGGAGCTCCATCTCTCGCATTCTGCTTTATTTGAAACATGCCTCTAATGTTTTTGAGAAATCTTTTAAAACCATTTCCCAACAATCGTTTTGAATTCCTGGCGTTTTTTTTTTAATTTTCAACACCCCAAGTGACAAATTTTGTAGGTCCATGCCTCATGCTCGTGATTCACTGTGAACTTGTGCTCTTCTAAATAAATTTGGAAATATCTTAAGCATATTCATTTGAAATATCTTTAAAAAATTATCCAAAGCTACAGAATCCTTTTTTTTTTTTGTCATCCCCTGGTCTCTCTAATAACTTGTGTTTTTCCAAACACCAATTTGGAAACCTCTCAAGAATGCTCATGAGAAATTTCATTAAAAACAATATTCAATAGTTCTAAAGTTGCAAATTTTTTCCGAAAATAGTTTAAAATTGGTGGCAACACTCTAGGTGAGCAAGTTTGGTGGTCCACTTCCCTGTATCCCTAAAAATTTGTACACTTCTAAACAGAATTCGAAAATATTTCAAAAATTTCGTTGTAAAATTTCATTAAAATATATTTTATCATTCCAGAATGATTTCCCAAAAAAGAATTTGGGAACCACTGTGATATTAAATTAAAGAAGAACCAAACAAATCACAACACACAAATGTAAAAGGTGGCATTATACTTTTGTTGTCGTTATTAAGATTTAGATGTTAGATTTTTCCTCCAAATTAAGCTATTTTACTCTTATTCCATAATAAGATAAGAAATCCTCAGATCTAAATATTTCTAAATGAAACTGGTGAATAACATTTATATGATTTAAGGCTGAAAAGGGAGGAAAAGAAATTATCATTAGAACCATAGTAAATTATGTAATCAAATTATGTATGTTCTGAATTATTTATGTCACAAATTGATTTTTATGTATAAAAGACTCTTTAATATTTAGTTGCAGAAATAATTTAATTTTAATCTATTTGTTATAAATAACATTATTTCGTGATAAAGAAATGTATATAAATATGCAACTTAATTGAAACCAACAAGTAGGGAAGGCTATTTATTGTTCCCTAAAAGCAATTTAATTCTCTTTCTCTCTCTCTCTTTCAGATCCATATTTCATTTAATGTTCCATTAAATCCTGATGCTGATTTTGAACTGAAAAATAATCTTCACCAAAAATATAACTTGTTTTACCAAATTTAATTCCCAAAATTAATTTTGAAAATTTTTTGACCCTTAAGAAGGTTTTCCACTCTTTTTTATTCTTCGTAAGATCGAATCTTTCAAAAGAGTTACAACTTTTATTTAAAAAAAGAGTTTAATTTTTTAATCGCTCTTAGAAAAGATTTAATTTCTAAAAATGATAAAAATCATAAAAGATAGCAAATAGCATCCCTATGCCGAATCTTCAATACCCTACATAATAAATGCGGGTGAAGTAAATAAGTCATGTTTCGTTCATAGATGTATACCATATATATACGTTTTTCAAAATATAAGGTAATGAAGTACTTATAGCTTAATATTATAGCGAATCTAATTTCTCGATTTATAATTAACAATTTACGAAAGGTTTTTGCTTGCCTCAGATATCGGTCTATACTTTTTAATTTACTAAACCGATTTTTCTGGTTTAAAATAGGAAACTTCTTGGGACTACAACAAATATTCAGTCAAATTATATTGAGCTCTGTCGATTATTGTGGACGTGAGTGTGACAAAAACAGACAGACTGAGATGATGAAAAAGGTAAAAATACCTCTTATTAACCATTAGTGGTGGTGTAGGGTATAAAAATCTATTTGGAACATTATTAAAGATTTTCGCAGACGATTAATACTGATAATGAATAAACTTACTCTTTTGGCATATTATGGGCTCTATATAAAAGTCCGCCATTTTTCTTGCTCAATTATACATCGAGAAATTCCAACATATGAACTCCAATTAAACCTTTAAAACTTCTTGTCATTATTTAAATTTCATTTAAAAATCGATAACAATTCTAATGAAAAAAATCATTTTAACTTGAATTCACTCTCTAGTGAATTCATTTATGATTTATTTATTATTTTCACTCTTATGGGTGATTGAAGATTTATGATTTTCCTTTAAATCCACATTTAAAAGGTGATTTGATGACTCAAAGGAAAACCACGAAAGTAATAAAAAATCTTTTTAGTATAAAATAATGATTTATTACTCCAAAACGTACGAAGAGCTACAAAACTAAATCCTCATAAAAGTAAACGTTCACACCCTCTCACGAACAAAACAAAACAAAACGAAGATGTTAAAAAAAGGAAACGTGGAAACCGCAAAAACACACGCACAATTATTCTTAAAAACATTTTATGACTTTGGGTATCCTTGAGATACACATAACAAAAGGTATCAGGGAAAAGGAAAAAGAACGGGAGGTAAAAATGGGTGAATATATTCAACAAGTTTGTTTATGTCTAAATGTTGTGAGAATAAAATCAAACGAAGGAGAAAAACCAAATGTCCTTTTATCTTCTGCCACGTTTTCAATTGGTATCCTTCTGTTTCAGACATTTACACAGTAAATACCTATTTGTCATTTTCTAGGATTTACATTCTAATTTAGGAAGATATTTTATTTAACAGTCCTCTCCTGTTTTACTGATTTTTGTAACCTCTACCGACATAAAAATGGGAATGAAGGTATATTAAGTTGTTCATTTCTTATGTAACACAGTGAGATATTAATATAAACGCATATAATTTGTTTCTCTATTAATGTCTTTTTTGCCCTCCACAACCACAAGTGGTAAAGAAGTTTGCTAACTTTGTCATTCCATTAATAAAGCTAAGAAGGAATCATCTCACAGCCCATAATGTAAATTTAAATTTGAATCGATTTAGCTATGTTCGTCTCTTTTCTGCACGCTCACATTCACAATAATTGACAAAGCTCAATAAAGTTTGACCTGATTCTTTGTTATAGCCCTGAGAAGTTTGCTATTTAAAACCAGTAAAATCGGTTTTGTATATTTAAAGTTATAGACCAATATCTGAGGCAACCCCTAAGTTCAAGCAAAAAACTTACGTGTCATAATATTAAGCTATATATTACAGATTTTTCAGATATTTTGGTGAAATTTAGTATATGTTATTAATTTGGCCCAAGTAAAAAGAATATTGAAATTGGCTATGTTTAGTGCTATATTTTAGGTACATCCCACACAAATGTACACCCAGAATGAGATTTTCAGCTTATAAACTTTTGAAATATAAAACGGTTTTAACAAAATTTGATACAAATTAGTCTTTTAATGTCAAAACGTAATTCCGAGGAGGCACAGTAATTCGTTTCGTGGTATTGAAGTAAAGAGATTTTCAAATGAAGGATATTTTCACCTAAAAAAAAGAACGGGAAACGTGTGTTTTTATTTTGTTATTCAATATAATGATACATACTTCTAGATAAGTAATCAAAAGAGAACAGCTGCCAGTTTTTTTCTTAAATTTGAGAAAAACAAAATACCAACTTTTTAAAATATCGAAAGAAGAAAAAGGTTTTGATTTAGATTTAAAACACAAACTTCTAGATTAATAGTCAAAAGGGAACAGCTGCCAGTGCGTATATATTAACAAATGTTTTTGCAAATACTGCTCATTTTTCAATTGCATATTATGTTCATACCAATAAATAAAATAAGTAATCCGGGCTGGACAGCTGACAGCTAAGAAAAATGTATGGACCTCCCTCGTATACTAATATTAATGAAAAATTTATGCACTTGAAAAGAATTTTTGGGGTGGTTATATCGAAGCTATAAAAACTGATGTACCAACCCACGTATAATTTCGAACAACGATTTTAGATTGTATTTATCTTAATTTGACTAGTTGTTATAACAATTCCCACGAGAGATGAGACCTACGAGAAGTAATTTATTATCATTTAGAATAATAAAAAAAACATTTTTTGTTGAATTTCGTTGAAATCGCTTTATATTTAGGACTTTAATGGTCTTAAAACCCCAATCCGTGAGGCCATTTCGATAGGAGCTACCTGAAATATTAACCAAATATGACTTATTTCAATAGGTTATATGTGCTAATATATCAAGATATCCCAAAAATTGCGACCTGTACAGTGTTCGCATGAGCAGACAGACAGAAGGACCTCCTTAAAAGAAAGTGATTCTGATTCTCAGTCGAACTATATATTTAAAAATGGGTATTGCACCATTTTCTCTGCAGTACTAGTTTAGTAACATTATCATTTCTAAGTAACAAAAATCTCAAAAGAAAATCTCTTTGATTGTTTAAAATTGATTGTTATTATTATTATCGGTCGTTTTTTATTACACCTCTGGTCTTATTGTAAACACCAGGCAAATAAGCGAAAAAAAGGAGGAAGAAAAAATCGAAAAAGAGAAAATAAAATCTCCAAGAATGCTTTTGTTAGAAAATCCAATGAAAAAAGGTAAAAAATAAACCTTGAGGTAATAATTATTTTATGAGGACTTTTAAAAAAACATAACAATAAATTAAATGTCCTTGTGATTACAGGATATTTGTTGAATTAAATGTAACATGATATTTTAACGTTTCACTCTCAAACTCCCTGAAATAGAAGAGAATGAGATATTATAGACGAAATTTGTTAACAAATTTTCTTAGTTTTTATGAAAAAAAAAAATGACTTTATGTGCGACTTTTATGAGATTAATGATAAAATGTTAGGGAATGTTTTAAGGACATTTTAGTTTAGTTGATCTCTATGATTATCTGGAACGTTTAAGTTTCCATGATTTGAGTAAGTAAAAAATTTATATGTGACTTTTATACTGCTCAACACTTGTCGGTGATTGTTAATTCGGTTTACAATATCTTTTCTATCAGTGGTTCCGAAACATATCATGAAAATATCATAAGACAAAGCCAGAACTGAGATGCTTTAGATTTTATTTGGGTGTACTTACGACATTACATGAACAAATATGCAGCTTGACGAAAGAACGAACATCTTTATATCATACTCGGAAGGTAGTTTTGCATAGATCGGTGTGATGAGCGCCCTTTCCATTCTCTACACAAATATTAACCTAAAAATTCAGACGAAAAACCCCTTTTTAACTAAAGAACACAACTATGTATATTTCATCATTGTAACAAAACCGGATCAGTTATAAAAGTTATGGGCTAAAATATACAAATTTTGATACACCTTAAAATCAGTGTATCATATTGGTCTCAATTTCAAAGATGATTTGCCATGCACAATAAAGGTTGATATAAAAATAAAACCCATAATCTATATTATGTATGAATCATTATTTTTTCCTGGCTCCTAAATAAAGACCCTAAACGGAATAAACTGACACAAGTGAAATATCACGCAACTATTTTCTAATTGTCTTCAATAACATTTGAGAAATATATGACCATATTCTTTTATAGCTCCACATGAGATGAAACTTGCCAGGTGTAATTATTTTGGCCTAAGGATAATGCCTAATGAAATTGGTGATGATGGGTCCATTATTTCACCTATTCCTTTTACAAATGTTTCTCCCCGTATGGGGTTTTGAGATCATACAAGTCCTGAATATAATGCGGTTTTAACGAAATTTGGCACAAATAAGACTTTTAAAGTCTAATGTGCCAAATTAAGCGATCGGATCGGTTCATTATTACCACACATAAAAATATCATTTTGGAGGTCTTAAATCTAAAATCATACGTTGGTATCGTGATAAGATGGGGACAAATTAGAATAAACATAAACAAAAATCGATGTAAGAAATTCTATGAAGGCCGGTACATAATATTTTCTAGCTCCCGTGTAATTACCCCAGAAGAAGTCTCTTTAATATGCTCGAATTCCACATAAATGTTAGTACCATAATAATATACTACACTTTTAAGCATTAATTAATTAAATTAATTAAATTCAGGTTTTAATACGTCTTATACGAATTGGGATTTTGTGGACTTTTATGTGGAAAATAGGATTTTTTAATTCACTAATGCAACAACAGTTCCATCTTATTGTACCCGAATTTTAAAATATATTTTTAACCACAAATATATATTTTGTAATTCCATATAGATTCATCAATGACCACATATATGTGTGGATCTAAGCAAAAAATTAGTAGATATAGCTACAACCGTCTGTCCACTAGGGACAGACGGTTGACTGACTGTTGTCATTTCCAAAAAAATTGGCAAAATCCGTACACCTGATAAAGAGTTGCAAATTAATTTCTGAAACACTTCACGAAGAACCTTCTAACTTGTTAAAAGTGAAAATTTATAGTTTCTGTAGTTACGTACTGTTTATATCAATTTCACAAATTTTTTAAAAAAAAGGTCATCTTATCCATGACATAAACCGTTATTCCGAAATTCCGAATATGAAATGGTGTGAAAACATTCTAAAAAACATGTTTTCTTATTTACGGGATTTACAGTCTAACATTATTGAATAATTATTGAATTTATTTTTCATGAATCACCCTGTTCCCAAAAATGGTTTATGTATTTACTAATATCGTATGGAAATATATGAAGGAATTAATTAAATAATTTATCGTAAAGATGTTGAAATAGTAAATATGCGCTTAATAAGATAAGAATTATTTTAGTCATAAATAAATGAAACAAAAACGCGATATTCAACTGTGCCGCAGTGCTGATTCGGTATGTGGGTCTTTTATGGGAGATATAGTATTCGCGAATAACACTTAAGTACTTTAATCTTTAATAGTTTTATTAGCATAAACCTCTTATATAACGTTTTTTTTTATATAGAAGAAAGTATGTCCCCATTATTACAGGACACAAAAAGTAATTGCGTCAAGTACCAATAAATTGTTGTTTATATACTTAAAAACCTTTTCCGGGAAGGGTACTAATATGGGAGCTGTGGACATATTATTAGTTAGAACATAATTTTGATAAATTTCAATAAAATCCATCTATACAATCCATCTATATATGCAAAAATTAATCTGTGTCTGTTTGCGACTTGTAGATGGCAAACTTACTGTACCGATTTGTTGCAATTTTCACTGAATGATTCATCACATCTGAAATTTTAATTACCGAACATCTAAAGAACTATTACAGCGAAAGTGTTAAAATTTTTCCCAATAATTTTCTTAAGTTGTAAGGGACTATATGTAGAACGTATACGAACAGGGAGAGAGTTACCCCCCTAACAAAAAAGGTAGTAATTGCCAAATATATAAAGAACTATTAAAGCGAGAGTTTTGAGATATGGTCAAAACCACTTTCCAGCACAGCGAAAGTTTTAAAATTTGGTCGCAGGAACTTTGCCAAAGGGTTGTTTTACTGGATAGATTGGATCAGAGGGATATGTAGTCCATTTATTATGCTAATATTAATTATCGATTATCTGCAGAGATTTTAACAAATAACGACCAAAACAATTCTTTTTTTTTAATTCTGAAAAAATAAAATTAGAAATAAAAATTTTCCTGTAAAAACGTTTTAGTTGAGCAGAAAATTGGATCCGAAAGGCTCAGGGGGAGATGCAAAATAAATAGTACAGCGAAAAAGGAAGAAATAGTACAGCGGAAAATGGAGGATTAAAAAATTGATTATGGATTCTCTTAAACTCCCGAAAATATCAAAAAAATCCCAAAAATTAGATTTTTTGGTTTCTGACTTTTGGACTCCAAAAACAACAAACAACTGTCAAAGATAAAAATCACATCCATGGACTATTGCACAGTAAAATATTTTTAAAAATGAATCAGAAACAGAAACAAAAAACGAAATGACCAGGGCACCCCTAATTTTTAACCTGATTACTCCGTGCATGGAGCCCCAATGGGATCCACACTATAAGAGTTATAATGTGTGTGACATGCTTAATTATGTTAAATTTCATAGCCTATCAAAAGTAATATCTTTATTTAAAAATCAGTTTTGCTCCACTGTGCGACGTTCCTTAAGAACACAACAGTGTGACATATATAATGACTTATTATAGATAAATTTAACTAAAATAATTTGTGAGCTTAAAGTCAAAATGCCGGTGAAAATCAGTATGATAGCTAACTGTAACATAGTTCCGATCATATTTAATAGACTTCATCCTTGGGCCCAAATGATAATATGTAAAAAAATTCCCATATGTCGAACGGACAGACAGACCGCATTGGGATGGACATCCTTAAACCTGCTCAGAATCATTTTTTGAAATATTAAAAAATAATAAATTCAGTTTGATTTAAATATAAAGCATTTAAGTCTAAAACGCTATTTTGGCCATATTTTTCCGATTTACCAACTTTATAATTTCCAACCATTAACACAATTTGAATAGTACAACAAAGACAACTGTATCTTTTCAACTTTATCTCTTATTCAGGTAAAATAAATGAACAATAAGACTCACTTACACACACCCATGAAAAATAACAGACAATGACGCCAACACACAGGTGAATAAGAGTATAAAGAGAAAAATTCACTCGCAATTGTACGAAGGTGAGATTAAATAACTTTAAGAGAAGATATTGTAACTAAAAGATACTTTGTGAGGACAAAAGAGAATTAAAAGTTGTAACAGACACTCATACTAAAAAAATGATCGTTAAACAATTTTTAATAAGAGGGATCACAAGTTAGAAAGAGATAGAAATATAAAAAATACTGGTTAAAGGTGAAAATATATGTATGTACCTTTCAAGTGTAAAAGAATATTGTGGATACAACAAATAAGTGAATTAAGTAAAGAGTTAGTTTTATTAAGAGTTTATCTCATTAAAGACGGGAATTTCTAAAATAAACGGGAAGTTATTGAAGAAAAAATTGGAAATTGGAAAAAAATGTAAAGAAATAGAGAAAAGAATAAAAATTAAAAACAAAAGTGATGAATTTATGGAAAAAGAAAAAAAATTATTTTATAAAAAATAATCGATAAATCATGGAAAATAGTTTCAAGTATTGAAAATTCAAAAAGTAATAATAAATTTGGAAAAATAAGTGAAATTAAGAATAAAGAAATCCACAAGAATTTTGTTAAAAAAAGTGTATATTTGTGAGTGTAAAAATTGGCTGAGTTTCAAGAAATAATTGAATTTAAAATAAAGAGAGTGTAAGTGTGTTTGTGTATATTTTAATTTACAAAATTATTACAAATAAAAAAAGAACAAAATATATAATAAAATATTTAAAAAATAATCAAAATTTCTATAAAAAGTTGTTTATCTGGCGGATAGAAAAATCTCTTCCAAATTAAAATCCCATCAAATTAGATTTTTGGTTTCTTTGAAAAAAAAACTAGTAAAAATTAAAATATGAAAGAAAAAGTTTCTGAAAAAATGTTGCTCTAAATCTATTCAGAAAAACAAAATCTTTTAAAAATCTTTTCATATTAAGAAACTAAAAAAATTTAACAAAAACTTTTAAAAAAATGAACAAAAAAAAATCAAAATTATAATAAATTCCATCTTGTCGTTATTATGGGGCTTTTGAATATTGTTTTACTTAGTTGATTTGTTATTGTTGTTGTTGGTGTTCTTAGCTCTTCTCCTCTAAAGCAATTGAAGCGTTTATCCTACAAAAACAACATAAACTTAAAAAAATAATGCCACAACCATCTCATCAACGGTATAAACGTGATTTTGTTTGGTTTCTTAATAAAAAAAAAACCGAAGAATTTAACAAAAACAACAACAACAACAAAAATCAACATCATCATCATCCACAACAACAGCAACACAAATAAGAATTAACACTATGGGACGTATTTTATATAAAAAGAACTAAACAAAAACCTTCAATTCAACAACAAGTAAGAATATTTAATCGCTCAAACCCGACTATCTAATACCCTACACCACACTGTCAGTTAAAAATGGTGGTTACGTAAATTTATGAACGACTCTTTGTATAGTACATTATTGTGACACTAAGATTAATGAGCCTTTCTGGAGTGGAGGGATCTTTATATCGTGGCTACAAGAAATTATGAACTGACCCGCTTATAACTTTGAACATTGATTTTTGTTTATATTTATTAATTTGGCCAATAATTAGGGTTTGTATGGAACCTATGACAAATAATGAACCGACCCTCACATATTTCCGCAAATTCGGTTTAGAATTACTTGTGCCAAATTTTGTTTAATGACCTTAAAACCTTCTGCGAAGAATCTTTGTATGGGAGATTCCTGAAATATTGGACGAAGCATGACCAATATCAAAAGGTTTAGGCCAAAACAATGACACGTTTTAAATTTCAACGCGATATTTCAAAAATTGCGACCTGTATACTGTTCACAACGTTTACATGGACAGCCGGCCGGATAGGCAGACAGATGGATGGACATCGACTCAGAGAGTGATTTTGTGTCAAAAAAATATCAACACAAACCCAAACACATTCGGTGGTGTAGTTATACCCTACACCACCGAATGAGGTGTAGGTAAAGTGAAAGTTATAGTCGGTCAAGTCCGAATATAAGCTTCATTCGGACTTGACCTGCTTTATAACATTGTGGGTGTCATTAATACAGCTATCAAATATTAGTAATGGCCCTCGTATAAATATATATTCTTATTTGTGTTTAAGAGTGCATTGTATCGTGGTACTAAAATATAAGTAGGATTTGTGCGATTTAAAAGCAATTTTTCTGGGGGAAAAATACGAGAGCTAGAGGAAAATTTGGACCGATCCTATTAAAATTACTTACATCGATGTTGTTTTTGTCTAAATTTGATTAAAATAACCAACGTATATTTGAGATTTAGGTCCTTCAAAGTTATATATTGTTAAGGGGGTTGTATGGTTGAATTTGGAGTTTAACTCGATAAAAAGTGATACTGAGTGGAACGGTGTACTTAAAAGTAGTGGTAGCAACTCTTTCTTTGTGTGTAACCAACTTAATCACAAACGCATTATGCCGTAACCACCTATGTTGGTTTAGGATATATATGGTAATAATTTAATCGATTATGGCAGAAATACCCGTAACATACTGGTAGTAAAGGGGTACAGTTGGGCGGAATTGATTAATAAAACATTAACAAAATCCGGGCAATACTTTTCGACATTTAATTAAAAAAACTGATTAAAGATCTTTTAAAAATTTTAAAAATTAAAAATTCGGATGTAAATAACTTGAAAAGTGTAAGAGATAAGAAATGGATTTAGGCATATTTTTTAAAGGTCTCATCAAGGGTTATTAGATGTTATAAAATTGAATAAAATACGGAGTCACTCCAAAGTTATAATACTACACTATTTCACTATGATTATGTTCAACTTTATGCAAATTCATCCAGAATATCTTAATTTATTTCCAAATAAAATCGATTCTGCCCACAGTGAGATAAATTTGAAATTTAGTTCTTTGATCCAGTTTTCTTCCTTTTAGTAGTCCAGTAGTATACAATAAAGAATCTATATGGGAGCTATAATAAATCTTTCACCGATCTCTGTCAATATTGAATAAATCTAATATATAGAAAATGTTCCATAAAACTGATAATTAGAGAAGATTTTCGATAATTCACTTATTAAGAGAAAATTTTCAATTAATCTCCTATTTAGAAGAATTTTCGATAAATCTCAAATTTAGAGAAAATTTTCGATAAATCACCTATTTAGAGAAGACTTTCGATAAATCACCTATTTAGAGGAGATTTTCGATAAATCACCTATTTAGAGTAGATTTTCGATAAATCACCTATTTAGAGAAGATTTTCGATAAATCACCTATTTAAAGAAGATTTTCGATAAATCACCTATTTAAAGAAGATTTTCGATAAATCACCTATTTAGAGGAAATTTTCGATAAATCACCTATTTAGAGAAGATTTTCGATAAATCACCTATTTAGAGAAAATTTTCGATAAATCACCTATTTAGAGAAAATTTTCGATAAATCACCTATTTAGAGAAAATTTTCGATAAATCACCTATTTAGAGAAAATTTTCGATAAATCTCCTATTTAGAGAAAATTTTCGATAAATCACCTATTTAGAGGAAATTTTCGATAAATCACCTATTTAGAGGAAATTTTCGATAAACACCTATTTAGAGGAAATTTTCGATAAATCACCTATTTAGAGGAAATTTTCGATAAATCACCTATTTAGAGGAAATTTTCGATAAATCACCTATTTAGAGGAAATTTTCGATAAATCACCTATTTAGAGGAAATTTTCGATAAATCACCTATTTAGAGGAAATTTTCGATAAATCACCTATTTAGAGGAAATTTTCGATAAATCACATATTTAGAGGAAATTTTCGATAAATCACCTATTTAGAAAAGATTTTCGATAAATTACCTATTTAGGGAAGATTTTCGATAAATCACCTATTTAGAGAAGATTTTTGATAAATCACCTGTTTAGAGAAAATTTTCGATAAATCACCTGTTTAGAGAAGATTTTCGATTAATCACCTATTTAGAGACAATTTTCGATAAATCACCTATTTAGAGACAATTTTCGATAAATCACCTATTTAGAGAAAATTTTCGATAAATCACCTATTTAGAGAAGATTTTCGATAAATCACCTATTTAGAGAAAATTTTCGATAAATCACCTATATAGAGAAGATTTTCGATAAATCACCTATTTAGAGAAAATTTTCGATAAATCTCCTCGTTTAGAGAAAATTTTCAATAAATCTCCTCGTTTAGAGAAAATTTTCAATAAATCTCCTCGTTTAGAGAAAATTTATTAATTAGAAAATTAAATCTTCTACATATAGACAAAAATACTATCTTTGGCTTGAGTTTAGGTCAGATATTGGTCTATATTCTATTCAAGTTCCTATTGTAACTTTATGAGATCTTCGGTGCATCGTTTTTATTATCGCACATGTAATGAGTAATTTTATATATTATCACATTTAGATAAAATAACAATTTTAATCCTTAAGCCCTTATACGAATCATGATCATTTTGGTAATAAGTTTTCTTACCTCCATAATAAAGCCCATAATATGGTTAGAAAAATTTCGTATTCTGAGTCGATTTATACAATCGATTTCTTATTATATTTATATGATATGGAAATCTCTTCAGATGTTGTAATCAATTTTATTTAGAAGCTCTAAATTTATTGTAGGTCATCAGATTCTGGTAGTTTACCGTTTCTCATCTTTCTTAATTAAAAATTTGTTTAAAAAAACACATTTCCAACCCATAGTGCTATTGCAAACTTAAATAAAGAACACAACTATTTAATTCTGATGGCCAAAGCAACAATGATGGTGATGACGATGAAGAAGATGAAGACGGTGGAAAAAAATTAAATTATGGTCCATTTTGTATAGTGTGTGAATTTCCTTTTTGGAGTAGAAATTGCACAAAAAAAACTGAAAAGAAATAGAATATTATTTCCATGAATGTAGTTGTTGCCATATTTTCTTCTTCTTGTTGTTATTGTCGTGTTTTTAGCTCTAGTTGTTTGCAACTAGTTGTATTTAATAGCAGAGATAATAATAACGAAAACAACAACAATAACAGCGTTATGTTGAGAATGGCAATGACGACGACGTTGATGTTTCTTTAACAGAACATGAAGAACAGGAAGATGAGGCCAAGCAATGGGAGAGTTAACTGTTGAAGTTAATGAGGAAAAACATGTTGGAAATAAACGTAATTTTGTTTTATAGTCACGATTTGCAACAAATATCGTTCAGTATTGTCATCATCATCAACAGCAACAACAATTTTATTTTATATTTTACTTTTTTATATTTATTTTGGAAAAAAGACTAAATTTCATATTTAAAATCAACATAATTATCGTTTAAAATTTAATAGAAATTTCTTCAAACTACTTCACAGGATATCGATTAATGCAGAAATAAATTAAACGATATCCTGTGAAGTTAACAGTAAACTGTAACATAAAAATCTTATAAAAGCATTTCACTTAAACTATTTACAGAAAATTTTCGACAAATCTCCTCATTTAGAGAATATTTTCGATATATCTCTTTATTTGGAGAAAATTTTCGATAAATCTCCTCATTTAGAGAAAATTTTCGATAAATCTCATCATTTAGAGAAAATTTTCGATAAATCTCATCATTTAGAGAAAATTTTCGATAAATCTCATCATTTAGTGAAAATTTTCGATAAATCTCCTCATTTAGATAAAATTTTCGATAAATCTCCTCATTTAGAGAAAATTTTCGATAAATCTCCTCATTTAGAGAAAATTTTCGATAAATCTCCTCATTTAGAGAAAATTTTCGATAAATCTCCTCTTTTAGAGAAAATTTTCGATAAATCTCCTCATTTAGAGAAAATTTTCGATAAATCTCCTCATTTAGAGAAAATTTTCGATAAATCTCCTCATTTAGAGAAAATTTTCGATAAATCTCCTCATTTAGAGAAAATTTTCGATAAATCTCCTCATTTAGAGAAAATTTTCGATAAATCTAATCATTTAGAGAAAATTTTCGATAAATCTAATCATTTAGAGAAAATTTTCGATAAATCTTCTCATTTAGAGGAAATTTTCGGTAAATCTTCTCATTTAGAGGAAATTTTCGGTAAATCTCCTCATTTAGAAAAAATTTTCGATAAGTCTCCTTATCGAGAGAAAAATTTCGATAAAACTCCTCATTTAGAGAAAATTTTCGATAAACCTCCTCATTTAGAGAAAATTTTCAATAAATCTCCTCATTTAGAGAAAATTTTCAATAAATCTCATCATTTAGAGAAAATTTTTACACCACCGTAGGTGTTCGGGGTATTATGCTGATGTTTATAACAAACTGAAAAAATGGTGTAACACCATCTTTAAGTATACCGTTCGACTCAGAATCATTTTCTGACCGATCGTCCCTCCATCTGTCCGGCTGGCTGTCCATTGTCATATATTGATGAAATTTCAAATAAAGCGATTTTAATGAAAATCGACAAGCCTCTTCCAAATATTACTATGAAGGACATTGTGACGTTTATGTCCTTCATAGTAATATATGGAGGAGGCTTGTATGGGACCTATGAGAAGTATTTGAGTATACGTTTTTTTGTAAGAACAACTGGTCAAATTAAGATAAATCTATCTCATATCTAAATTAGATGTTTGAAATTATACGATGGTCGGTCACATAATCATAAATCAAAAAAGCAAATTATACGAGGGTCGTTCATAAATTTGTTCTAGCTGTCTTGTTTTTCCTGTTTTATATTAAGTTTTAGTTTTACAATTTATGTAAGTAGAGTTGCCTCTACGACAAATAATTCCCATGATGAAATGAAAACCTTCCCGAACTTTCAAATAGTTTCTTTCAAAAAGGAAAATAATTTAATGAAAACTTTGAAATATTTAAATTAAATGTAAATTTTGTTTTTGTTACCATTAAATTAAATTATATATTTTTTACCAAAATAAGAAAAAGGGCTAATAAAAGTGAGCGTCCGGTATTCCAATTTTTAAATTTTTGCATTTACATTATTTTAGGGGTCATAAAAATAAAAACTAAAAACTAATTTCCCACATAAAGATCTTTTTTGTGACGAATGTTTTGTATTTTTTCTTTAATTTATTTCTTTATTAATAAAAAACGTCAAAAAAGTAGAGATGAATGCCACCAACAACAATTTCCACCACCATCAACCGCCAACCCGCACGTAACATTAACGTTCACTACGTTTACGCTTCAATACAGCAGCAATTTCAGTTAACTGGCTTCGGTCGTCATAACGTTAATTTTCTTCTATTTCAGTCTTTTTCTTGTATTTTGAGACTAAATGTCTAAAACTTTTAGAATAATTTCTGAATGTTTTCTTTAAGTTTTCAGTTTATTTCTCGTATTTATGAGAATATCTTCTTCGATGAAAAGAAATTCAACAAGAAGAAATTGATATTAAACGTAGAAAATAAGAATAAAACTATTAAAATTGAATAAGAATATAAAAAAGAACAACAACAAACATAAATCCATAAAATAGAACAAAAAATATTTCAAGCAGAACCAATGGATGGATATGATGCTGAAAATTATGTCGCTATAATGATGATTACGATGATAATGATGGTTGTTAACGTTAATGATAATGAAGATAAAGATAATAATGTTTTTGATAATGATAGTAGAAGTAGTATACAAAATACAGTTAACAAGGCTAAACACAACATAATTTGGAAATGATGTAAATGATGTAAATTTGGATCTAATCCAAGAGAAATTGCTATCTAAATTGGAGATTTAACAAAAATTGCCTCTATATAGAACATTATCGGATTAATGTTCTAAATGGTCGATTTATCGAGAATTTTCTCTAAATGGTCGATTTATCGAGAATTTTCTCTAAATGGTCGATTTATCGAGAATTTTCTCTAAATGGTCGATTTATCGAAAATTTTCTCTAAATAGGTGATTTATCGAAAATTTTCTCTAAATAGGTGATTTATCGAAAATTTTCTCTAAATAGGTGATTTATCGAAAATTTTCTCTAAATGAGGAGATTTATCGAAAATTTTCTCTAAATAGGTGATTTATCGAAAATTTTCTCTAAATGGTCGATTTATCGAAAATTTTCTCTAAATAGGTGATTTATCGAAAATTTTCTCTAAATAGGTGATTTATCGAAAATTTTCTCTAAATAGGTGATTTATCGAAAATTTTCTCTAAATAGGTGATTTATCGAAAATTTTCTCTAAATAGGTGATTTATCGAAAATTTTCTCTAAATAGGTGATTTATCGAAAATTTTCTCTAAATAGGTGATTTATCGAAAATTTTCTCTAAATAGGTGATTTATCGAAAATTTTCTCTAAATAGGTGATTTATCGAAAATTTTCTCTAAATAGGTGATTTATCGAAAATTTTCTCTAAATAGGTGATTTATCGAAAATTTTCTCTAAATAGGTGATTTATCGAAAATTTTCTCTAAATAGGTGATTTATCGAAAATTTTCTCTAAATAGGTGATTTATCGAAAATTTTCTCTAAATAGGTGATTTATCGAAAATTTTCTCTAAATAGGTGATTTATCGAAAATTTTCTCTAAATGGTCGATTTATCGAAAATTTTCTCTAAATGGTCGATTTATCGAAAATTTTCTCTAAATGGTCGATTTATCGAAAATTTTCTCTAAATGGTCGATTTATCGAAAATTTTCTCTAAATGGTCGATTTATCGAAAATTTTCTCTAAATGGTCGATTTATCGAAAATTTTCTCTAAATGGTCGATTTATCGAAAATTTTCTCTAAATGGTCGATTTATCGAAAATTTTCTCTAAATGGTCGATTTATCGAAAATTTTCTCTAAATGGTCGATTTATCGAAAATTTTCTCTAAATGGTCGATTTATCGAAAATTTTCTCTAAATGGTCGATTTATCGAAAATTTTCTCTAAATGGTCGATTTATCGAAAATTTTCTCTAAATGGTCGATTTATCGAAAATTTTCTCTAAATGGTCGATTTATCGAAAATTTTCTCTAAATGGTCGATTTATCGAAAATTTTCTCTAAATGGTCGATTTATCGAAAATTTTCTCTAAATAGGTGATTTATCGAAAATTTTCTCTAAATGAGGAGATTTATCGAAAATTTTCTCTAAATAGGTGATTTATCGAAAATTTTCTCTAAATAGGTGATTTATCGAAAATTTTCTCTAAATAGGTGATTTATCGAAAATTTTCTCTAAATAGGTGATTTATCGAAAATTTTCTCTAAATAGGTGATTTATCGAAAATTTTCTCTAAATGGTCGATTTATCGAGAATTTTCTCTAAATGGTCGATTTATCGAGAATTTTCTCTAAATAGGTGATTTATCGAAAATTTTCTCTAAATGAGGAGATTTATCGAAAATTTTCTCTAAATGAGGAGATTTATCGAAAATTTTCTCTAAATAGGTGATTTATCGAAAATTTTCTCTAAATGGTCGATTTATCGAAAATTTTCTCTAAATGGTCGATTTATGGAAAATTTTCTCTAAATAGGTGATTTATCGAAAATTTTCTCTAAATGGTCGATTTATCGAAAATTTTCTCTAAATGGTCGATTTATCGAAAATTTTCTCTAAATGGTCGATTTATCGAAAATTTTCTCTAAATGGTCGATTTATCGAAAATTTTCTCTAAATGGTCGATTTATCGAAAATTTTCTCTAAATGGTCGATTTATCGAAAATTTTCTCTAAATGGTCGATTTATCGAAAATTTTCTCTAAATGGTCGATTTATCGAAAATTTTCTCTAAATGGTCGATTTATCGAAAATTTCTCTAAATGGTCGATTTATCGAAAATTTTCTCTAAATGGTCGATTTATCGAAAATTTTCATTAAATGGTCGATTTATCGAAAATTTTCTCTAAATGGTCGATTCTCGAAATCGGAAATTAACTGAAAATATTCTCTAAATTAGAATTTTATTAAAATTTCTCTTTAAGATAAGAATTTTTGAAACTTTTTCTTTAATAGAAAAATCATAATTTTTTTATCGAGGAATTTTATTTAAACTGGAGGTTTTTATTTAAGACTTTTACACCTCTTAAGTTACTTAATAAAATAAAGTTGTTTCTTGTAATTTAAATGAACATTTCATTTCATATAAAGTTCACCAACTTTGAGAGTTATGATCACTTTCTCATTACCACAATTAAAAAAATTTCTAGTGTCATTTATTTACCAAAACGTTGATTTAATGTCACATTTTGTTGTTTTGCGTTTGTAATGTCACTAACACTTAACTGTTTATATTTATCTTCTCTCTCTTTCCATCTCTCTTCTTCTTCCCTACTTCTTTTCATATAATTTTCTATTTGTTTAATTATAGTACTAAGAAAAAAACATTCATATTTACTACCACTTTATTTGCTGTTTTTGTAGTTGATTGTTGTTATTTTGGCCGTTAACTGGTCTTAAAGCCATAATTACTTTTTATTAAGAAGAAGAAAGTTCATCTTTAATTATATAAAAATAAGTCTGTGTTTGTTTGTTTGTTTGTTTGGGATTTATAAACAGCAATACTTCCCAATCGATTTTGATCCTAATATACCTGAATGTATCATCCGATAGGACCAGTTGAACCAGACCAGACATTGATTATAAAATATCTGGAAAAAACTATAACTGAGAGAGTTTTCAAATTATGTCCCATCCACTTTCTCAAGGATCTGTTTTACTCGACAAAATGTGGGAGAGATACAAAACTAACATTTATTATCGAATATCTAAAGAACTATAACTGCGATAGAATCCTTTAATTTGGTCTCGATCATAGGTTCAGGTGACCAGAAGCTCTCCCATACAAAGTAAATATTGCTTATTGAATATCTGAAGGTCTGTAACAGCGAAAGTTCTCAAATTTGGTCTCAATCTCTTTCTCCAGTATCTGTTTTACTGGACAAGATGAAGGATGGATAGGATCAAGGGGAGAGGATGCCCCCATACAAGCAAATATTGAAAAATAGAACAGACAGGGCCCAGGAGGTTGCAAAATATCCTTGTTGCATGTTATTTGTTTAATAGACGTCATAATTTGCAAAATTTCTTTCGGGATTTGGAACTGAAGAGAATTTTCATGCATCCAGCGCACCGAGTATAAATTATAAATAAGACTTTTTCTAATATTAAACTATTAAATATAAATGCACACATACATGCACACAAACAAATATGTAATTACATGTGTACTAATATTTTCTAAGTGTTTGTGTTATTGATCGTGAATGAATTTCGTTATTTTAACCATTCGACTTGAATTAATGACGAAAAAAATAAAACAACAAAAGTTTAGCAGAAATGACAAGAGCGACAGAGAAAAAGAAGAAAAAATACTCGTATGACAAATAATTACCGACATAATAATGATGCTGACAATGATCATGATCGTAATTTACTAGACAGGAATGTTTTTATGTGTGTGTAGATGATCATTAGCGTGATGGAGAATGATTATTATTAAATTGATGTTGAATTTAATAACAATTTTATCAAGAAACAAAAAAAAACAACAACAACAACAACAACAAATGAAACAAAACACGAGCAATCATGCATGGCTTTCAGCAATGGCAATTTCAAAATTATTTTTAAACCAGAGTCATAACCAACATATGAATTACACACATACCTACATATGTACATAGATTCATACATACATACATACATACATACATACATACATACATACATACATACATACATACATTCACATTTATTCATAACAGAGATGAAATTTTAGTGATGGTAAAATAGTTCTAATTTAGGTTAAAATGAAATCATAAAAGTACCCAAAGTCTGCATTTAATGATATCGATTACAATTAAAATGAAATGAACCGATAAGTGAGAGAAAAAACGCAAATAAAATAAATTTTCTATTTAAGGAAAATTTTCAATTAAGATAAAATTTTTGATAAATTTTATACTTGCAGAAATTGTTCGATACATCTTTTATCTACAGAAAATTTTCGATAAATCTCCTATTTAGATAAAATTTTAAATAAATTTTTTATTAAGAGAAATTGTTCGATAAATCTTCTATTTAGAGAACATTTTCGATAAATCTTCTATTTAGGGAACATTTACGATAAATCTTCCATTTAGAGAAAATTTTCGATAAGTTTTCCATTTAGAGAAAATTTTCGATAAGTTTTCTATTCAGAGAAAATTTTCGATAAATGTTCTATTTAGAGAAAATTTTCGATAAATGTTCTATTTAGAGAAAATTTTCGATAAATGTCCAGTTTAGAGAAAATTTTTATTAATTTTTTTATTAAGAGAAATTGTTCGATAAATCTTCTATTTAGAGAACATTTTCAATAAATCTTCTCTTTAGGGAACATTTTCGATAACTTTTCTATTAAGAGAAAACTTTCCACAGAAATTCTATTTAGGGAAATTATTCGATAAATATTTTATAAAAAAATGGTTCGATAAATCTTTTTTTTTTTTTTTTTTTTTTTTGCGATAAATGTTCTATTTATAGCAAATTTTTCGATAAATTCTCAATTTACAAAGTACAGAATCTTATAATGCCTGCTTTTGTCTCTTATTAAATGTTATCGATCATTAATATTTTCTTCCATTTTATGTTGAGCGAAAAATCTCCTTTTACATTATTTAATCAAGTACACGAAAATATCTAGATATTTTCTTCTTCTTCTTTTTCTTGTATATAAAAATCTCAACTACATAATAATGAGTATTTAAATTGTTCCTCGCAACTCGTCCCGATATTCGTGTTTATTTCGATCACTACGTAACCCATTGAGATGTCAAGTAATAACGATGTTTTTTCCCATTATTTGTTTTTGTTGTACTTTTCGATTATTGTAATTGTTTTTTGTTTGTTTCTTATTTCTGCTTCATTTCGTTGCCAATATTTTTTGTTGGTTTTAACTTTTTTTGTTTTGTTGATTTTTGGTATGACGACAATAAGGCAATAAAATACGGCCCCAAACCACCAACCAGTTTCATTTATGGCGTCTCAATGTTTTTTTATTTTGTTTTCGTTTCACGTTTTAACGATTTTTCATTTATACGATCGATCGGTTTTTCAAAATTGTTGCTTGATTTGATTTTTGTTACTTTGAATTTTCATTTTTTGTTGTTGTTGTTTTGTTTTTGCATTTATTTTTCATCCATCACAGTGAATGAAGTTAAAGTTATTTTTGCAGACTTTTATACCGGTTTCTGGCAAAAATAAAATTTAAGCAAAAAATTTAAAACAAAAGAAAAAAATGAGAAAAAATGTTCGTGGTAGGTCTGGAGGGTAATTGGAGATCCCTAAATATTTTTTCGCCAATTTTGAAAGAACATATTTAGTAAATTCAGTCGAATTTATTTCTAAAAGAAGATCTATGGAAAATTTTCCATTTAGAGAGATTTATCTATTTTTTTAAACGACTATTGAAATTATCAAAATTGTCTCTAAATGGAGATATATGGAAAGAGATTTATCGAAATTTTATTCTAAACATTAAATTTATCGAAAATCTTCCCTAAATGGGAGATTTATCGAAAATTTTCCCCAAATGGGAGATTTATCGAAAATTTTCCCTAAATGGGAGATTTATCGAAAATTTTCCCTAAATAGCAGATTTATCGAAAATTTTCTCTAAATGGGAGATTTATCGAAAATTTTCTCTAAATGGGAGATTTATCGAAAATTTTCTCTAAATGGGAGATTTATCGAAAATTTTCTCTAAATGGGAGATTTATCGAAAATTTTCTCTAAATGGGAGATTTATCGAAAATTTTCTCTAAATGGGAGATTTATCGAAAATTTTCTCTAAATGGGAGATTTATCGAAAATTTTCTCTAAATGGGAGATTTATCGAAAATTTTCTCTAAATGGGAGATTTATCGAAAATTTTCTCTAAATGGGAGATTTATCGAAAATTTTCTCTAAATGGGAGATTTATCGAAAATTTTCTCTAAATGGGAGATTTATCGAAAATTTTCTCAAAATGGGAGATTTATCGAAAATTTTCTCTAAATGGGAGATTTATCGAAAATTTTCTCTAAATGGGAGATTTACGAAAATTTTCTCTAAATGAAAGATTTATCGAAAATTTTCTCTAAATGAAAGATTTATCGAAAATTTTCTCTAAATGAAAGATTTATCGAAAATTTTCTCTAAATGGGAGATTTATCAAAAATTTTCTCTAAATGGGAGATTTATGGAAAATTTTCTCTAAATGGGAGATTTATCGAAAATTTTCTCTAAATGGGAGATTTACGAAAATTTTCTCTAAATGAAAGATTTATCGAAAATTTTCTCTAAATGGGAGATTTATCGATAATTTTTTCTAAATGGGAGATTTATCAAAAATTTTCCCTAAATGGAAAAAATTGCTCTTAATAGATGTTTATTAGAACTTTTTCTCTTAATGAGAAAAACATTGAAAATTATTATTTTTCAGCAGAATTTTACTCTAAATTGAAGATTTATCGAATATTTCCAAAAAAAGGATTTTTTTAATTTCTGTAAACTTTTGTAGGGATCCTTAGATATTGACTTTATTTCTTAAAAATTTTTAAAGACGCAGAATCTATTTTCCTAAATTTCGATGTGAAATTCTTAGTTGAACGAGTATTTCTCTTTAAGTATTTGTAGACGACGTTGTTATTTCTACTTATTTTTCGCTTATGGCGTTTTTTCAAGATTTTTTTTTTTTTTTTTTCATTTATGTTGAATTTTTGTTGTTGTTGTTTTTCACATTTTCAAACTGGATACGACCACATTCTTTTGGGAGACTTGATTGTTTTTTCAAAAAGGCATTTTTTTCTAAACGTCATACCCAACAAAATATACGTGGATTGTTTTTTTCTAAAATACGCGATTTTTTGTTTCTTCCCCACTCAATTTGTATCTAGTGAATTTAGTGAGAGGCAGAGTTAATGCTCTCATTTTAATTGTTTGAGATACAATTGAGTTTGAGCTCAACATGTTTTAAAACTAGAATTCATTCGGTTTTTAAACTTCGTTTTGAGTTGTTGTCGAAATAAAAACCAAACGTAAACTCGTGGTTTGGCGGTTAAATTAAATTTGTTATTGTTGTTTTTAAACTCTTAAACACAGAGTTGGAGATTCTCTTGAAGTATGATATCTTAAAAATAGTTATTTTAATTTTGAAAAAGAGAAAAAACAAAGAAGAATGTTATAGTTGATCAAGCCCGACTATGTACTACCCTACACCACAATGTTGGTTACGAATAAGTAATGCATGAAGTGGAAGTGGGCTTGTATATAAGAAGCAATGGACCGACCCTCGCAAAATTTTGTACATCGATATATAATATCATTGGACCAATTTCTATCATGAAAATTTCTTTCTATTTAGCACTTTTATGAGCTTAAAACCTCATTCTGGTAGGACATTTGAATGGAAGGTACCTCAAATACCACACCGAATATGGCGAATTTCAATAGACTTCGTTCTTAGCCCAAGATAATAAAATATACCAAATTTTATCAAGATATT
The DNA here is from genome assembly GCA_004302925.2 of Cochliomyia hominivorax. Taxonomy (NCBI): domain Eukaryota; kingdom Metazoa; phylum Arthropoda; class Insecta; order Diptera; family Calliphoridae; genus Cochliomyia; species Cochliomyia hominivorax. The sequence continues at coordinate 55,356,993 of PYHX02000494.1, read as the reverse complement.
TAAAAAATAGTGTTCACAACGTTCACATGGACAGCCAGCCAGCCAGACGGACAGACAGACGGACCATTTTTTCTATATGTTACAAAAATCAGCATAAACGCATAATACCACATTCACCAACAGTGGTGTAGGGTATACAAAAAAATAAAAGAGTTTTTTTTTTTCATTGAAGAAATTAAAGAATTTCAAAAAATCACAAAATAAAAGAAATTTGTTGTTTTCGTTTTTTATTGTTGTTGTATTTATTTATTAAGCGTTTTTGACCAGTTTTTAAATAAAAGACATTTTTATCTAAAGATTTTTTAATTTTTTTCTTTATCTTTTTTAGGTGCGTTTTTCGATCCACAACAAAAAAATTCCCTCATTGTGATCAAAACAAAATAGAAAAATGAGAAAATTTAAATAATAAAGAATTTTAAAAATACAACAAAAAAAAAAGAATAAAAATACAAAAAGTAAATAATCATAAATTTTGTAAAAAAAAAGGAAAAAGTCATAAAAAATCCAAAACCTCTAAATGTTTGTTTTAAAGTGTGAAATTTAAATAAAATCGTCTGAAAAAATCTTGATTAAGAAAAAAAGAAGAAATTAAAAAAAAGAGGTGCGCGCATGCTCTTTACAAGTTTGTTTGGCTTGATCAATCAGTCATTGCCTCAGTGTTTGTGTATGCTTTTAAGTGTTTGTGTGTGTGCGTTGCTGTATGAGTAATAAAAGTGATTTATAAAACATCAAACGGGGGAAAAAAGTTTTAAAATTCAATACCTGTCTTCATTATTTTTGTGATTTAATTTTTTGTTTATCGCGTTTATTTTGTTGCCGCTGTTCCCTTCACCAAAACAACCCATCAACCATCCAACCCAACAACTGACGAATTGTGTGTGCTTCTTTTTGTTTCCAACTTCATTGAAAACTTCATTTGTTGCTGTTTCGTTGTTGGTACGTTTTTTCGGATTTTAATTGTGATAAATCGCTTTTTACATGTTGTAACGTAAGGTCAGTAACATTATTTTTTCACTTTTTTTTCATTTAGTTTTATAAAAATTCCTAAATGTTTGATAATTACTGTCAGTTTTGAAAAACGAAAAAGAAAAAAAAAACAGTTTTGTAGTTGTTGCAACATGTCTGTGTTTCCAGGGATACAATTAACAAATTTAATGTTATTTTTGGATAAATAATCGATTTCAAATTTTGTGCAATTTTTTATACCCAACACCACCGCAGGTAGTTGGGGTATTATGCGTTTGTGCTGATGTTTGTAATATGCAGAAAAAATACACCATTCGACTCAGAATCGCCTTTTGAGTCGATTTAACAATGTTCCCTCCGGCTGCCCATGTATATGTTGTGAACAGTGTACAGGTCGCAATCTTTGATATATCTTTTGAAATTTAGTATAACTATTATTTTGGCCCAGGGAAGATGCCTATTGAAGTTGGCCATGCTGCATAATGGATAACGAAACGTATGATCTGTCAGATTTTTCGCTTCACTTCCTGGTCAAACATTTTATGGTGCTGATGCTCAAGGGAGGGTTGAACGAAAATTTGGAATTTAAAAATAGGCAAAGTTTTCCAAAAAAATTTTAGGTATGGCAAACAATATGCAGCCAACTTTGCGAAAAGATTTCGTAAAGTTGTCAATTCTAAATCAAAAAATACAATGAAATTTTATAACCTATAAAAAATCGGTTCAGTAGAAAAAAAATTATGTCCAACAATATATATTTATAAGGACGGGCTCTATAAATATCGAAAATCACATCAAGATATGTTTACAAAAAAAGGCGGCTTCTCTTCATAAGACTTCATAATGTGTCCACTTATTTTTAGCTTGGCTTTGCACTCTGTCACTATGGTTTACAAGCACTTGAGAGGTACAAAATAATATCGCATTTTTTTAAAGAGAAAAAATTCCTTCAAACATCCCGGCCCTGAGGACAATGGAGAAATCTCTTATTTAGAAAAAAATTTCGATAAATCGCCGATTAAAAGAAAATTTTTGATAAATCTTCGATATAGAGCTTTTCCAAGTCTTCTTTACCTGCAAAATAACTCTTTTCCACTTTTTTGAAATAATTTTTTTGTTTCCAAAAAAAGAAAAGGAAAACATTTTATTGTTAATAATTTTTCTTTTTGTTCCCTCTTTATTGGTTCATCACTCTTCCGCTGATTTAATCGTAATCAATGTAATTTTTCTCTTAAGTGTGTATGTATGTGTGTGTTGTTCGTATATTGTATATTCTCTATTGTATAATTTTAATTTTTTCTGTTTTCTTTTCTGCTTATTATACCCGCCATCACCACAAGTGGTGAAGAGGGTATATTAAGTTTGTCATGTCATGTGTAACGCTAAAAAGGAATCATTTCAAACCAAATAAGGTTTATATATATTCTTGCATCATACTAAAATCTGAGTCGATTTAGCCATGTTCGATTGTCTACAATAATTCACAGAGCTCAATGAAATTTGACCAGAGTATTTGTTATAGTCCTGACAAGTTTCCTATTTAAAACCAGCAAAATCGGTTTAGTATATAAAAAATATATACCGATATCTGAGTTAACATCATAATTCAAGCAAAAAGCAAAGTTAGCAATTCTAATTCTATAAATTAGAATGAAATCTTGCCATAATATTATGTTATATGTACTTCATTATCATGCAAATAATTATCAAAATCGGTTCAGTAGAAAGAAAATTTTATTACTCAATTAGTGTTCTTTGTTACATTCATGGAAACGTTTATACATTGTATACGTCTGTGAGTGTATGTGTGAGAGCGTTTGTATAATACATAACGCATTTACTTCACACGCATTTGTGGTGGTGGGTATGAAAGATTCGGCATAACGGAATCGGAATATATCATTCTTACTTGTTTGTATTAAATTTGTATTCTTATTTAGTTGTTTTCCATCAATTCATTCATTTTAATAAATGTTTAATATAAATGTTATTGTTGTATTGTTATTGTTGTCGTTGTTGTGCTAAAATAAAAAAGTATTTGAAAAGATATTAGATTTTTTTCATGGTTGTTGTTGTTATTTAAAGTACTTAATATTGTTCAAAATTTGTTTTGTTAAGAATTTTTTTCTTTATTTCATTTTTTTGTGAAACCAAATAAAAGAAGAGGATTTTTCTTCGTAAAAAATGGTTTATTATTGTCATCATTGTTAGTGCCTCCACCTCCAAAAGTCGGTTTGTTTTTTGGGTGCTAACTCTTGCCTGGAATTCATCCATGAATTCTTATTGTACCTGAGAGCATGAATTCTTTTCATGCCAAAAACACTCCCCTACATGAATTGTTGGTTTTCACTTTTTTCAAAGTTTGAATTGTTGTTGTTGTTTTTGGAATCTGTGAATTATCATCAACGTCAACAGCCTGTTGACTGTTGTTATGTGAATGAACAAATTAGATGAAATAACAAGGGGGACCAGATTAGAAAAGGGGGTCTAGAAGAGATGTTGATACGACTCAGCGCATTATTTAATGGGGGCAATTTAATAGAATTTATGTAAACAAAAAATTTACAAAAAAATTTAAAAATTATATTTTGGATTTAGCACACATTTAGAGAACATTTTCGTTAAATCTCCTGTTTAGAGAAAATTTTCGATAAATCTCTTGTTTGGAGAAAATTTTCGATAAATCTCCTGTTTAGAGAAAATTTTCGATAAATCTCCTATTTAGAGAAAATTTTCGATAAATCTTCCATTTAGAGAAAATTTTCGATAAATCTTCCATTTAGACAAAATTTTCGACAAATCTGCTATTTAGAGAAAATTTTCGATAAATCTTCCATTTAGAGAAAATTTTCGATAAATCTTCCATTTAGACAAAATTTTCGACAAATCTGCTATTTAGAGAAAATTTTCGATAAATCTCCTATTTAGAGAAAATTTTCGATAAATCTCCTATTTAGAGAAAATTTTCGATAAATCTCCTATTTAGAGAAAATTTTCGATAAATCTCCTATTTAGAGAAAATTTTCGATAAATCTCCTATTTAGAGAAAATTTTCGATAAATCTCCTATTTAGAGAAAATTTTCGATAAATCTCTTGTTTGGAGAAAATTTTCGATAAATCTCCTGTTTAGAGAAAATTTTCGATAAATTTCCTCTTTAGAGAATGTGAAAATTTTCGATAAATCTCCTGATTAGAGAAATTTTTCGATAAATCTCTTGTTTGGAGAAAATTTTCGATAAATCTCCTGTTTAGAGAAAATTTTCGATAAATTTCCTCTTTAGAGAATGTGTTCGATAAATCTCCGATTTAAAGAAAATTTTCGATAAATCTCCTGTTTAGAGAAAATTTTAGTTAAATCTCCTGTTTAGAGAAAATCATTAATAAATCTTCTATTTAGAGATAAATTTCGATAAATTTCCTGTTTAGAGAAAATGTTCGATAAATCTCCGATTTAAAGAAAATTTTCGATAAATCTTCTATTTAGAGATAAATTTCGATAAATCTCCTGTTTAGAGAAAATGTTCGATAAATCTCCGATTTAAAGAAAATTTTCGATAAATCTCCTATTTAGAGAAAATTTTCGATAAATCTTCCATTTAGAGAAAATTTTCGATAAATCTTCCATTTAGACAAAATTTTCGACAAATCTGCTATTTAGAGAAAATTTTCGATAAATCTCCTATTTAGAGAAAATTTTCGATAAATCTCCTATTTAGAGAAAATTTTCGATAAATCTCCTATTTAGAGAAAATTTTCGATAAATCTCCTATTTAGAGAAAATTTTCGATAAATCTCCTATTTAGAGAAAATTTTCGATAAATCTCTTGTTTGGAGAAAATTTTCGATAAATCTCCTGTTTAGAGAAAATTTTCGATAAATTTCCTCTTTAGAGAATGTGAAAATTTTCGATAAATCTCCTGATTAGAGAAATTTTTCGATAAATCTCTTGTTTGGAGAAAATTTTCGATAAATCTCCTGTTTAGAGAAAATTTTCGATAAATTTCCTCTTTAGAGAATGTGTTCGATAAATCTCCGATTTAAAGAAAATTTTCGATAAATCTCCTGTTTAGAGAAAATTTTAGTTAAATCTCCTGTTTAGAGAAAATCATTAATAAATCTTCTATTTAGAGATAAATTTCGATAAATTTCCTGTTTAGAGAAAATGTTCGATAAATCTCCGATTTAAAGAAAATTTTCGATAAATCTTCTATTTAGAGATAAATTTCGATAAATCTCCTGTTTAGAGAAAATGTTCGATAAATCTCCGATTTAAAGAAAATTTTCGATAAATCTCCTATTTAGAGAAAATTTTCGATAAATCTTCCATTTAGAGAAAATTTTCGATAAATCTTCCATTTAGACAAAATTTTCGACAAATCTGCTATTTAGAGAAAATTTTCGATAAATCTCCTATTTAGAGAAAATTTTCGATAAATCTCCTATTTAGAGAAAATTTTCGATAAATCTCCTATTTAGAGAAAATTTTCGATAAATCTCCTATTTAGAGAAAATTTTCGATAAATCTCCTATTTAGAGAAAATTTTCGATAAATCTCCTATTTAGAGAAAATTTTCGATAAATCTCCTATTTAGAGAAAATTTTCTTTTCGATAAATCTCCTATTTAGAGAAAATTTTCGATAAATCTCCTATTTAGAGAAAATTTTCGATAAATCTCCTATTTAGAGAAAATTTTCGATAAATCTCCTATTTAGAGAAAATTTTCGATAAATCTCCTATTTAGAGAAAATTTTCGATAAATCTCCTATTTAGAGAAAATTTTCGATAAATCTCCTATTTAGAGAAAATTTTCGATAAATCTCCTATTTAGAGAAAATTTTCGATAAATCTCCTATTTAGAGAAAATTTTCGATAAATCTCCTATTTAGAGAAAATTTTCGATAAATCTCCTATTTAGAGAAAATTTTCGATAAATCTCCTATTTAGAGAAAATTTTCGATAAATCTCCTATTTAGAGAAAATTTTCGATAAATCTCCTATTTAGAGAAAATTTTCGATAAATCTCCTATTTAGAGAAAATTTTCGATAAATCTCCTATTTAGAGAAAATTTTCGATAAATCTCCTATTTAGAGAAAATTTTCGATAAATCTCCTATTTAGAGAAAATTTTCGATAAATCTCCTATTTAGAGAAAATTTTCGATAAATCTCCTATTTAGAGAAAATTTTCGATAAATCTCCTGTTTAGAGAAAATTTTCGATAAATCTCCTATTTAGAGAAGACTTTCGATAAATATCCTGTTTAGAGAAAATTTTGTAAGTCTTCCATTTAGAGAATATTTTAGACAAATCTTCTATTTAGAGAAAATGTTCGATAAATACGCGATAATCGTACTGTCATTTAAGAAAATTTTCGATAAAATTACCGTTCTCTTTTTTGAAATTTAATAAAATTTAATTTTTCCAACTTTCATGATTTTTAAATATATTTTGGTCACCCTAAAAGCAAATTTCACTTTCTTTAAATTCACTTTTTCCAACCCCAAATTTTTACGTTTTTATTCACCCCTTTTATTTAAAGGTTAAATTCGTTTAATAAAAAAATCAACAATTTTCGTTATTTTAACTTCATTATAAAATATTATTATCTTTTTTCTTTAGTTCTCTTTTTCGCACATAATTTTTTTGTTAAATTCAAGTGCACGTTTATTTAATTTATTTTTTATTTAACAAAAAATAACTTCAGGCGAACTTTTTTCTACTGACTTCCTATTTAAACTTTCAATTTTATTCCATTTACAAATAAAAGTACATTTTTTGGCGTTTTTGGTGCAACTTTTTACTTTATTTAGTTGTATGAAGCGAATTACGGCACTTAAAAAGAAATTCAGAATTTTATTTTCTCTCTTTCTTATTGTAAAAATCATAATTCGCATAAAAATACAATTTTATTTTGGTATGCAAATACTTTTAGTGTGTGTGTGTGTATGTAAGCAAGTGTAGGTTGTATGCGTGTATGCTTTTATGGGATTTAAGTATTTGGGTGGGAGGTGTTTGTGTGTGAGTGTAAAAATTATTACGATGATCTTGATATGGAGATTAAATATTTTTTTATCACCGTCAAAAGTCAAATGGTTCTTTTTATGAAATTCAACATTTTTTCCTTCCTTTTTTATGCTTTAAAATTGTTCCGGCCTTAAAAGGAACTTTTCATGTGGAGCTTATGGAACTATAGAATTTTTCGACTTTAATCTCTTAAAATTTGTGCGTTTTATTTGCAAAAAGTATAACAAATAAAAAATATTTTATAAAAATGAAATTCAAATATTCAGTTTTCAATTCATTTTATTTTTATTCATATTTCGAATCAGTTTTTAATGTCTGCGTGTTATTGTTGTTTTCTGTTTGATATTCATGCAATAAAAGTATATAGAAAAAATACATATTTACTACATGTGCAACTGTAAAGTGGTTCAAAAGGTAGAAAAATTAAATAAAAATATTTGATTAATTTTCGTCGAATGATTAAAAGAATTTAATTTTTAACATTTTGAGGTTATATTAGATATTGGTCTATAACGTATTTCCTATTTCACCGATATGGCTACTTTTAAACATCAAACTGCTCAGGAAAATAGTAAATTATCAGGATGAATTTCATTCTATTTGAGCTTTTAATTTGGTCGTAAGTGTGTTCCAAACAGACCGATTGAAACCAGGAGTACATGAATTCTGAAGTCGTCTCAAATGTCTGTCTATAACTTAATTTTTATGGGACGGATTGTGCTGGTTTTAAGTATCAAACTTCTTAGGATAACAGTAATTAATCAGGATGAATTTCATTCTTTTCGAGTTATTAGTGTAACCGAGAGACTATTTTAAACAAACGGAAAGAAAAACTGGCGGGTATTAAATTAATTTTGAAGTCATTGCAGATATCGGCCTGTAATTTAATTTCTATTGATTTAATATTTCTGGTTTTAATTACCAAACCAATAAGAACACTAATTAATGTTCAGGATAAATTTCATTTTATTCGGGACATTCGTGTGGTTGAGAGACATTTCCAAATCAACGGAAAGTAAAAATCATTAAATTTTGAGGACGTCTCAGATATCGGCATATAACTTAATTTCTATTACACAAATTTAATAAATTTTAAACATCAAACTACTCAGGACAATATTTAATAATTAGACAAAATTTCATTGTATTCGAGTCATTTATGTTGTCGCGTTTCCGTTCCAAATGGAAAGAAAAGTTATGCTTCATTGTCTCAAACGTCTGTCTATATATTACTTTTTATTGGACCGATTTTTATGATCAATAAATAATCAGGGCGAAATCCATTCTATTTGAGTTATAAGTGTGATTCAAGTAGACGAAAAGAAAAACAGGCGGCCATTCATTAAATTTTGATATCGATCTATAACATAATTCCCATAAAACCTATTTTGTTGGTTACGCATACCCAGCTGCTTAGGACAATTGCTAAATTTTATTCTATCTGAGTTATTAGTTTGGCCGCGAGAGTGTTAAAAAACAGACGAAAAAACATTCATTGAATTTTGAGAACGTCTCAGATATTGGTCTATAACTTCTTTACTGTTATTACGGTTTTAAATAATAAAAATTCATTTTATTTGGGTTGTTTGTGTGGCCATCAGAATATTTCCATTAAATACATAAATGAACAGACAGATATTCTTACAAATTTAAGGTTGTTTCAGAATCGGTAAATAAGGACTTTGTTGAGTTTAAAGTAACAAGTAGTTTGGGACTAAGAAAAATAATAATGTGTATTTTTCATGTATTTATTTTTTAACAATTGAAAAATTTGCATAAAATGTTGAGTGGGTGGCGTATGGATATAATGTGGTGGACTTAGATTTTAACAGTAATTTCCCACTTATGGTAGAGAGCAGAAAGAAAACATTTTAACTTAAAAAATGTGATAAATTACACTCTGTTTTTTATTATTTATTTTTCACTTAATTACCCTTCTACGCCCTTCAAATTTATACAATTCCCAACTCCCTTGTTTTAGACCCACTGTGCGTGGGTGTGTAAGTCTCAGTTGGCTTTTGTTGTGACTACATTATATAGTTATTTTTTCAATTTTTATTATTATTTTTATTTTTTGCATTTTTTCCGCTCAGTTTTTTTGTTTATTTTGTTTTATTCAATACACTGGAGACTTTTGTTGTTAAAATTCTTTGAAAAAATTTTGTTTTTGTTTCACATAAAACACAGACACTTTTCAAAAAGTTTACAAATAAAAATAAAACAGGAAAAAAATTATAAAACTAAACAATATAACAATATATATAGTAACAATCGAGTCCAATAATCCCAACAGAATTGAATTTACCACGTTTTTGGTTATTTTGTATGACAAATTTGGTAGAATAAAAATGAAGTTCTCCAAGTGAAAATTGTTCATTTTTGGACTGGATTTGGCATGTGGTAAAAAGATTAATGTCCAAAGTACCACATTTTGAACCCCTATATCTCACCCATAGTGCCTCTAATGAATCCAAACTCTAAAAGTTATATTGTCCCACCCCTTTGCTACCATTGTGTTGAAAATCGCAAACCTATTTGGCAGATCAATTTAACAGATTTATATCCGAAAAATTCGATTCTACCTCACTGTGCTTCCCCACTCTGGCAATCAATCTGAATAATAAAACTTCAAAAGTAGTTCTTTGATTTGCTGGTTATGTCGTAAGTGTCAGTTAATTACCCACAAATTCGGAATGCATAAGTTGTTAATGTATCTATTGCGAGAGGCTTTAGCAGCACTCTTCGGTTCTAAACTTGAATTGCTCCACATTAAAATTACATATGTTTATGTGAATAAAGATGGAGTTATGGGCTTTCAACCAAACGTTTCACCTCGTCTGAAAATTTTCTACTCTGTCGGGGTTAATTAAGTCTATCAATTTATTGATCAGATTTTTTAAAGCAGAAAAATTCCAAAGGCTTTCAGAGGTGAAGTCGGTGACCATTCAAAGTTGACTATGTTGATTTTTTTAATTTTCTTCCGAACGCTCCTTCTACTAATACAGTTTAGGTATTTGAGTAGTCTTGCTTGGAGAAGTATTCACCTTTTCCAGTCAAGGATAGAGGTTTAAACGCCTCTTAATTAACTCGAAAGCATATCGGATCTAACCATGGTGATCTAAGTATGTTTCCCAGAAAGCTTCGAATGGTCACGAAAACCTTATCTGTTCTATTATAAAGTGGATGTTCTATGAGATACTAACAATGAAGTGTAAACCTGAAAGTGTTTTAGTTTTTGGAGTGAATTTCTCCTGGCAATTCTTTTCCAAAATAATGTCGGATTTAAAAGTTATTTTTTCTGTTAGTTTTTTTGCTGATGTTGCATGAAAGTTTGGGGTGTTGTAAATGTGGTAAATTCAAACTATTTTTTTCTTGGATGTAGAACTTATTCATGATATTGTAAGTACATGAATTTATTTGGTTAAAATAGAGTCAGTGGAATAAAACTAAATTTATAAAGTTGAAAAAAGTACATGAAAGTAGATTATCTGAGAAGATATTGAAACACTTAAATTTTGTGAACCAAATAAAACAAAATTGAAACTTTATTTGTACTTAATAATAAATTATCTCAAAATTGTGCATTTAATCCTCGTAATAGCAAATACTAACATATGAATAACATAAGTAATCGACTTTTTGATTTAAATACCCAAAAAAATGGGAAAATAAATATTCAAATTGTTTGGTTTTATAATTTTAAAACTCTCAAGCATGTGAGTGTGTTTACACGCCCCCAAATACAAAAAAAAGCAAGTGAGAATACAAATTCGGCTTTGTCGAATCTTCAATACCCTAAACTTCAAATGTGTGTGAAATAAATACGTTATGTTTCGTACATACACACTCACACATACATTCATAAATCTTTATACTGGAGCACTTAATGAGTCATAAAATCATTTGTATTTATACCCTACACCACCATAGGTGGTTGGGGTATAATGCTTTTGTGATAAAATTTGTAATGCACAGAAAAAATATTACTACCACCAATTTTAAGTATACCGTTCGACTCATCATCACATTCTGGGTCGATTTAACGATGTCTGTCAGACTGTCAGGTCGGCTGGCTGTCCATGTAAACTTTGTGAACAAAATGCAGGCCGCACTCTTAAAGATATCTTCATGAAACTTGCCATGTGCCATTATTTTGCCCTAAGGACGATGCCTATTGAAATTGGTGATGATGGGTCCATTATTTCACCTAACCTCCATACAAATATTCATCCCATAATGGGTATTTAAGGTCACAAAATTACTAAATATAATGCAATTTTTATGTACGATGTGCCAAATTTTATGAGGACCGGTCAATTATTTCTCATAGGTCACATACAACCCGTCTTCAAATATCACTTTGAAGGGCTGAAATCTTAAAAATACGTTGGTATTGTAATAAGAATTAGTCAAATCAAGACAAATATAAGCAAAAATCAATGGGTCGGTCCATAATTTCTTCTAGCCCCCATGTAACGACTACAGAAAAAAACTTTTAGAATTTAGTGATCCCACATGGATTACTACGTTCACATATAAATATCAATGTGGTGTAGGGTATTAAATAGTCGAGCTTGATCGAGTATAACTTCTTACTTATTTTGACAATAACATATATTTTACTGAACCGATTTTTATAATTTTTGGAAAGGTAATGAAGCATATATATCTTAATATTGTAGCAAAATATCGTTTTAATTTGTCGATTTATAACTGACAATTTTACGAAAGTTCTTTGCTTGATCTTAAAGGTTGCTAAATATATTGCTCTATATCTTTTAATATACTGAACCGATTTTGGTGGTTTTAAATAGGAGACTTCTTAGGACTATTGAAAATACTCTACCCAAATTACGTTGAACTCTTTCAATTATTTTGAATGTAAGCATGACAAAAACAGACAGACTAACATACCTAAATCGACTCAGATTTTTATTCGATGCTAAAATATATTAACAATATGGGGTCTAAGATGATTCCTTTTTTGAGTTACACACGTAATGACAAAGTAAATACTCCCTCTTTAACTCTAGTGCTGCTGGAGAGTAAAAAAATCATTAAATAATGTCAATTTTAGATCTTTTATTCATTCATTCATGAATTTATATACGAATGTAAGTTGTAGGAGTGTTTTTTCTGGGTTTAAATAAAAGACATATGGAAACTAATTTTACTGAAAAATCCTAACGAAACGCACCCAGAAAAATTTAATCTGAATTTAAAAAATGTTGTCGCTATTTTTTTCCTTTTAAAGTGTAAAATGAAATGTTTTATGGGTTGAATAACAGATTTATGAATATATGAATACATATGTATGTACACATACTTACATATGTATTGTAAGGAAAAAAATCACACACATTATATATATTAACCTCATGCCTGTTATACATTCATGAGCTCTGACTCGAACTGTCTATCAGTTTGTCATTTTTGTTGTAAGTATGTCCGCCCTGTTGCCAATTTGTTTGAAGAAAAGAATTTTCATTTTGTTTGTTTTTTTAACACTCCAACAACACAAGTGGTAAGAGGGAGTGTATTAAGTTTTTTACTCCGTATGTAACAACAAGGTGGAATCATCTAAGACGGCATAAAGTATACAAATATATTCTTGGAATAAATTAAATTCGCAGTTGATTTAGCTTAATCCATCCGTTTGTCCATCTATTTGTTAATTACTCGAATCACAAAACTTAAATCTTCCTTGATATATGACCACATTTGTCATATAATGACAGTGCGATTTTTTAGTGAAAAAAAGTGAAATTTTTAAATATGATTTGCACGGATTGAGATTTTGGATATTTTCGTGTGGAAAAGTGGGAATCCTTTTAATTACCCGATTTATAGACGAGGTCATGTGTATGATATTAAAATATGAAACATATATCGTTATTCGTTGCAATTTTATTAAAATTTGAACATTTATTTTATTTAAAAAAATCAAAAGTATAGCTGCCTATGGTTCATAGGCAGCTGTACCTAAAAACACAGTTCAGCTTATTCGGGTCCGAAAATAAAGATTCCGTTTTATTATTTTTATGCTGTTATAAAATAACTTATAGATATTGATCCAAGCTAGAATTAAACCAATCAAATACAACAACAAATTGGTTGATCTTGCCAACAATATCGTTTTGTAGTTTAATCAAGGCATCCAGGTTGGAACAGTGTTTTTTAAGAAGATAGTGAAGGACATTAGCAGAGAATATTTTTAATTATTTCCTTCTCCTCTTAATTAAACATTTTTTACAAAAATCTTTAAAAGTGTGATTTAATCTCCTGACTCGCGTTCCTATCACACAATAACCAGTGATCACTAAGATTAGAGTATGACCAAGAATTTGCTGCAAGAAGATTCTTTTAGCCAGCTCTCTGGAAAATCTAATAAGATATCATTGGAAAGTCTAATAAGATACTAGATCTGCAAGATGTGAGTAGTTCGCCGACTGAGTGGTAATTTTTCATAGCCATGAGTTCATCCGAAATAATATTACCGGTGTTACCAGAGTGACAATGGTTAGAAAGTTTTTGCTTGCATTAATCAATGCAGAACGCCTTTAATGAAATACTCTTCACTTCGGAAAGTATCAGAAAATTCGAACCAATCTTACATAACCTATATTAAATTGGCGATCAATGAATATAATTTGGTTGGCGTTGAAGTTTTTCGATTAATATTTCTTAGATATAGAAATATTGTAGCCCCCATTTGTAACTAACTTTAACACTGAAGGGTATTTAAATTCCATAAAATGCCTTGAGTATTCTTATTTGTTTTTCTCATTAAAACGAAAAGTCAAAATGTTAACCGAAATGTTTACCAATTGGAAATGTGACAAGTGTAAATTTGATAGATGATGTGTTGACATGTAACTGTCACATGTGACAACCCTTTTAAAATTGTATTAAATTTCTTATTTTTAAAAGTTTATTTAGGCTTAAAATAGGAAATTGTCAAAAATAAAAGATTCTTAAGACGGTTGGTTAGTTCATTAGTTTTTGGGGTGGATTTAAACTTAACTAAACTTAACCAACTAAACTTAAGACCTAAAAAATTAGTCATGCCTGATGAATATAAAAAGGTCAAAAGTTCAATCAAAAGAAGTGTTAAAAATATAATTTTGATTCATTTATCTTCTTGAAAAAAAATTTTAAAAATCCCATAAAACGTATTAAAAAAAATATTCACACCTTTTTTAAACTTATTTTCATATCGTTAAACGGAATAAAGAAAATTCTAGAAAAAAAAAACATAAATATTCATGCAAATTCTTAACTTCTTAAGGCATTTTTTCTTTATTTCAAATATTTCATAATTTTCTTCGAGAAAAAATTACACACACATAAGGAGTTAGATCAAAAAATTCTTAACATACCTATATATTAAATAGTGTGCGTGTATATATGTTTGTATGTATGTATATATGTATGTATATATATGTATGTATGTATGTATGTATGTATGTATGTATGCAACGTATAGACTACAAAACGGACAATTTTGATGAAATGAATGATCCCAACATACCTGAAATTAACGAAACTCCAATAGGAGCAGAAGGAGCGAATTATAAAAGCGAGAGTCCTGAAATTTGATCTTAATCACTTTCTCAAGGATTTGTTTTAGGACGGAGAGGAGCATGGGAAGGGGTACCTTCATAGAAATTAAATATTGATTATCCAATATCTAAAGAACTATAACAGCGACAATTTTCAAATTTGGTTCCAATCACTTTTTAATAATCTTAATTTGTGAATTTATATCGAGATCTAGGACTGAGGAGAAGCAAAGCTCACCTGGTGGACACTGGTATGTTTATAAAAAACTAAACTACTGAACTTATAGTTACAATTTGCTAAAAAGAAACACTTTTATAGCTTCAATCCATCTTTGTGTAAAATCAACTACAATTTATTTTTTAACAAGAACCCAAAATCTTTCCACTGACCTTAGCAAAGGGCAGTTGGAGGATTTGCCTCTCAAACACCACATTATTGTTCTTGTACCAGTCTTAGGTTTGTTTACCACACTGACTGAATGCTTCGTCAGGCCAAAAATAATAGGACAGATTATGAAGTCTTATGAATGGAAGCAGCCTTTTTCCTTGTTGTATTTATAGACTCTGTTGTAAGAAATGATTGGTTTCTTTTGCCGCCACTGCATATTGCTTGCCATACCAAAAGACTTTTTGGAACATCTTGACTGTTTTTTGGGTCCTAAACTTTTCTTCATTATTCTCTCGAGCATCAGCAAAATAATATTTTTGACCAGGAAGTTGCAAAAAATCTGACAGAACATATGTTTCGTCATCATAAGCTGCAAGAGTATTTTTTTGAAACTTAACTTCAATTTCCGAGCCCATTTTTAGTCTCTAAAATTTTAACAGCTCTTCTGTCAGGAATTGTTGGTGCACTTTATGTTTTAAATTGACATAAGCTTTAACTTTTCGTACCATATAGTCCGAGCACTGAGCTAATAGTCCGAGCTTTACTACCGGATGTGTTGGGATCCCTTTATAAAATATTTTCTATTTCTTTGGCTTTAAAAACATCCCAGCACTGTTTCGTATCTTTGAAGGCTTGATCAACTTTTTGCAGGACCAAGTTGGGTTTTGTTGAAAATATTTAATAATTATGAAAAACGTGTGTTAAGAATGTTTTTATCTTACTTCTTACATCAAGTACTTCATCATAATCATGGGGATATGAAATATTCTTTATTATTTTGGTTTGATAAACATTCTTTTTTATGCAACTTCAACTATAATATCAACCAACTTAACTTAACCCAACAACCAACCAACCAAACTATCCAACATGTTTCAAACTTCCCATCTTTCCATTAGTTGGATGATGTAAAGTTATTTTTCATAAATATTTGCTTCATCTCTTCTTTGTTTTATTTTTCATGCGTTTTTTTTTGTTTTTGTTCAAGTGCGTGTGGGAAAATATGGTTTTTCCTTTTGCAAATGTATTAGTACAAATTGTTCTGGTTGTATGTTGTATGTTTGGTAATAAGGAATATAAAACTTGTACCAACTTGCATATTAAATGGTTCTTTACTTCTTTTGTAACGTTTATTTATTTCAACCATGTTTTATGTTTTTTTTCTAACTTTTTTTATCAACTTCTTCATTTTTTTCTTTCTTCTCATTACAAATATGGCAAAACTGAAAAACTTAAACAAAAAAATAGAAGACCAAGTGCAAATATGGTATAAACGCATACTTGCAAGCAGAGCTACTTACTTATACGTTACATTACACACATCTAGAAATAGAAATAGTGAGAAAGAGAGAGAATTTTAGTTGTCAAGTGTGTTCAAAAATTAAAAGGTTGCAAAAACAGAAAAAATTAAATCGGAAAAGTTAAGGTGAAATATTCCAAGAATTTAAAGCAGGTAAAGAGAGATAAAGAACTCTACAGTGCCCGATTTTTTAGAAACAAAGTTATTACTCCCTCGGAATGTATTAGATCTTAAACTAACATCAAAGAGTCTATTAAGTGATTTTTTTAGAAAGATCAATCCAACTGCATTACTCCCATATTCCCTCAGTGTTCGGAGAAGCAATAATACACCGTGAGGAAGAATTGATTCTATTGGAAATAATTTTGTTACTTTCAATATGGCAAATTAATTTGAATGAAATGATACATAATGGTACTACATTAATAGCATTATAGCTTTTGGAATTTGGACGACATGAAGTTATAGAGTTATAGTAGTGCAAAATGGTATACTTCGGATAAATAAATTTTATTATCCGTGTGCCAAAAGCAAAAAATATTTAGCGCAAAAATCTTTTTTTTGTGATAACTAAGACACATTACACATATTTATAGCATTATAACTTTGGGAATTTGGACCCAGTAATGAAAAATGGGGTAGATCGAACATAAAATATTATCTGTGTGCCAAAAGCAACAAATATTTAGTGCGGTAACTGCGCTACACCTGCGACCTATAAGTTAGGTTTGGTGATCAGACTGTTATGATATGGCTCACTTGAGTCCTAAAGATCCTTTTGCGTTACCTAAAAAGAGAAGAATTTGAAAGGAAGGAAAGTGTTAAAATAAAATTAGAATTAACGAATTCAAATTAGAAGTTTGAAAATAAGTTAAAGCAAAGTCTTGTTGGATTAAGAAAGAAAACTGAGATCAATAGTTGCAGTCCAGTCTTTTACAAAACCGCAAATATCCTTTATATAAACAGTCGCCAGATCCGTCAGTAGTTGCTTCGAGCCGCTTCAAAAAAGTGCATCTATAAGGGACTTAACACTGGGCAGTGACAAATAAGATGTGGTATCATTTCCTACTCCTCATTCATGCACTGAAATAATCAATGTCATTCGAAAATAGACTCATTTCCGCTGCATATACCCCAAATCGTCAATGTTCAGATACTGCAGTAGTAGAGTGTCTCAAGAGTGTTTTCGAGAAATAGTTTAGCCAAAACTGCAGCAATATTGTCAGGGAATACAATTCATGAGGCCATTTGTGGAATATAAATCATGTCCAGGTTCCCTATGGTATTTAAGTCAGGAAATTGATATTTTGGTCAGCCCAGCGACCAAAATATCAATTTCCTATTCACTATTTTGTTTATTGTATTGGATGAGCCTTTGGGATCATTAAGCTGCATAAATGTCCACTTACCCTGCATGGACTCGAAAGAAAATGACTCCGTATAGTTTTTTTAAAAACTTCATATATGGAAATTTGTCCATTTTACCATTTATTTTAATAATTTTTTACAATCTCACAGTTAATAACTGCTGTTTCGTCTCTCGTAAATGAAAATGCATTTTCTCTTAAATATCTAGCAAAGATGGACTATAAAGACTTGAATCCAAAACATCTATTTTTTGCAGATTTTTCTTCATATTTCTTTATGATTCTCTGTTCCGAAGTGAAGTTAGTGTATTTCAAAAAGGACATTCTTTATTGATCAAAATAAATGGATGTCAATTATAGCCATAAAATCTGTACTACAAACCGAGTCAGTCAAAACTTCTCATCCATGGTTTTTCAAATAATTTCCGATTTGTCTAGCAACATGTGGCCAAATTTGGTTAAAATAGATTTTGCCCTCAAGATTTCTTAAATTATTCTGTCGATGTTTTTGATTTTTCTCTTTCAATTAATCACTAGTCTTATTTATATATCCGTTGTGATCCGATTTCAACAGTTTTTATTTCAAAAGACCACCTGATGTCTCCAAATACGTAGCATTATCTTGATTTTGTTCATATTTACACAGAACTTCAAGCAAAATCACCGTTAAAAACGTGGTTGGTTTAGCAGAAATTTTTTTTTCATTCAGTTAAAAGTAAACGATTTTAAGTTTGGAGTGAAATAATATTGTACATATTAGAATCTTTCGATATTAATTTATAAAATTATACAACAATACTTTTTTTTGAAATTATTTTTCAGTAGTAAAATTTCAAGAAAAAAAAATCATTTATTATGAAACAATGTTGAATTAACATTTTTTTATCTAAAAAGCAAAATCATAACAGCATAAATGTGAAATTTACCTTCATAGATAAAAAATGTTAATTCAACATTGTTTCATAATAAATGAATTTTTTTCTTTCTTGATATTTTACTTTTAAGAACTAATTTTAAAATATAATTGTTGTATATTTTATCGAAAGATCCTTAAACAAGTTTCTACTTGCAATCAGGACATAGACCTAAACATAGAGCTAATAAAATATTTACATCCGAGTTTCTACGTTTAATCAAAAATTAGCATATCAAGTTATATGTCTCCTATTACTCTCTCATAAAATGTAGCTCCCACAAAAAGAATCTTTATGAATAAATTAAAGAGCGAGAAAGAGAGTGTATTTCGTACTCATAATATAAATAAAGTACATGTTTTAACAAAACTCAAGTAGCCATAAAATTTGTTTTTCATTTAAATAATTGTAAAAATGTTCAAAAAAAAAGGAATAATATTAAAGGAAGCAACAAAAAACAAATGTATAAAACTTTTCTCTTACAACAACAACAACTTATACAGATGTGTAGAGTAAATATTATGATGTAACTAACTAATACAAACAAACATACCACTGAGTACATATAAAAGGCATACATACTCCAAATAAATGACAAAACACACACTCATACACATTCACACACATATCGTTGAGTGAAATGTTGAAATAAAATTGAAGCGATTTTTGGAAAAGAACTAAAATGATAAAAGATTGAATATGTTGCAAGAGTATGCGAGTATTGAGTATTTAATTATAAATAATTACAAAAGTATCCTTATGGGGACACTAAATACTATTTTAAATCCCTCCACGCTAAAGTAATCAAATCAAAGGTCCTTTCACCCACAAGTTATGAGTAGAATAAATTAACTTTGTCATTTCGTGTAGCGCTAAAAAAGATCATCTTAGAACCCATAATGTATATATATTCTTGTATCAAATAAAAATCTAAGCCGATTTAGCTATGTCCGTCTGTCTATCTGCTCACATTCACAATAATTGGCAAAGCTCTATGAAATTTTACATGAACATTTTCTCTAGACGTGGGACATTTCCAATTTAAAACCAACAAAATCAGTTCAGTATATTCAAGGATATAGTATCATATCTGAGGCAACCTCTAAGTTCAAGCGAATTATTGTATACGTCTGTGACGTCTGTGACGTATACAATAATTGTATACGTCTGTGAATGTATGTTTGAGTGTGTATCTACGAAATATTACGTATTTACTTCACTCGCATTTTTGGTGGAGGGTATTGAAAAATCGGCACAGCGGAATATGGCTTTTATACTTGTTTTAATTGAATTTTATAGTTTAACTGCCGTTTTTAATAGTATTTTCCTATAAACGCACTTTAAGAAATATTCCACATAACATAACACCAAAAATGTGTGATCGCACAAATAAGGTAAACAGCAAGACTAAGACAAGAAAAATTGTTTTCATTAAGAAAGTACCTTTAAATGTCTCCCATTAAAAGCTTAAACTTTACTTTTGGTTTAGAACAACAAAGATAAAACAAAAAATTTGAGAAGAAAATTAAATGCATTTATAAGAATAGGCTTCAGTGTAAAAATTTTTAACTAGGAAATGACTTTGAGGAATGAAAAAGAAATCATTTTTGTGTCGGGCATATTTTTATTGAATGATTAATTAACATTTTATTATTATTTGAAAATGCCCCGGAAAGTATGCAATATTGAATTACGAATATTTTCTTAATTATTGCATTTCTTATAGGTATACTATTCGCCGCATTCCTATCTACAATTATATTCGTCGAGAAATATTTTTAACTAGTATATATTTATATACAAAAAAAAAATTAAAAAATTTTTAGAAAGGTCTTGGATAACAAATCGCTTTTGTCTCCAGTAGATGTATAGTGATTGATTAATCAATAGGAATTTCGAAACTCTAATTGAGAAGGAATATAAATGTGTTTTTTATATGGCCCCTGAAAGTATGCAATAACTCTGTAATTATTAAATATTATTTATTGCATACTTACCGGAGAGTTTTCTTAAAATTTCTAAAGTTCTATAGGTAGGAATTAGTTATTTTCTTCCAAAATAATTAATGCGTTAAACGAGAACGATACTTATTAAACTCTCGCTTATCACAATCGTATCCTTTTCTCTCCCTTCTCTCTCTCTCTCTTTACATTTCATCTAACGCTATCAAATGCCATGACTGACATAAATTTAACATATTCTTACATTTGTAATTGTAACACAGGGTCGTGGGCGTATTTAAATAACTATATGAATAAGTGTAAGTTTCTGTATGAATGTGTGTGTGTGTTTAAATAAGTATGTAAATATATGTTGACATATAAAGTTTTTTCCGTTACAAATTTTTCTTTCACTTACAGGCAAAAGGAATAAAAATCTAACATTAGTTGTGAAAGTAAATTTCTTCTATTTTATATTTTTATACCCTCCACCACCACAAGTGGTGATGAGGGTAGATAAAGTTTGTCATTCAGTGTGTAACACTTAGAAGTAATCAACTAAGACCTCTGGGTTAATTTAGTCATATCCGCCTGTCTGTTGGAAACATTCAACAACAATCGTAAAATTGCTAAAAAGAACTTTTATAATTTTTTAAATAAAATGCAACTGAGTTTAAACAAGAATTTACCTGTAAAATACAGCTGCCATTATAGGCCCTCTGCCAGAAAACGGATTTGAGCTTATAAAACTCTTTTTCATATTCTAACAATTGTAAAACTCTTTAATAAACGCCAACTCTATTAACATTAAAAATTATCTTTAACCCCATTAGGTTTATTATTTATTTTGTCAATCTCGGCCCATATTTTGCTATAGCTCCCGTTCCCGGAAAACAGTTTTGAGCTCATAAATCTAGTCAATATTGACCTCTCACCAATTCTTTATTATTTAAAATCATCAAGATTATTTTTTCTAATTGTCTTGAACACGTCTTACTTTCATGACGAATATCGGACCATATTTTGCTATAGTTCCCTCTTAAAGTCCCTTAGAGGAAAAGGGTTTTAAATAAGATCCAATTTTACGAAATTTGGTATACTTGTAATTTTAAATTGTCTTTATCTCATAAATCTTGTTTGAGTTTTTTCCATAATATTACTGGTGGAGGGTATTAAAGTTTCGGCACAGCCGAATATAATTCTTACTTGTTTTAAGTAATTTAACTGCATTATGAGAGCAGCAAAAAAAACTTATTCGATTTTGTTTTCGTATGAACAAAAAAAGACTATATTTATTAAATTAAATTAAATTACACTAGAAAGCTTATATTCATATAGTTTTATTGAGTAGAAAGTAACTTAAATGGAAAAAAATATCATTTCATTTTTACAGCATCTAAAAAGAAGACAATCAAAAAAGAAATTATTCATTTAGACATAAAATTTGAAAGAAAACTTATATAAGTAATTTATACCTATTTTATGTGAAGTAGTAAAAAGAAGGGAAAATAAAAATCTATAATAATAGTTTTTGTTACAAAATATTTAAATTTTATTATAACATTCAAACAGTATTTTCAATTGTATTTTTAGGGTTGCGTAACATTTAAATGTAATAAGTTTTGCTAAAATTTGAAGAAAATTGAAGATTTTTTTTTTCAAAAATGTAAAATTTTCTTTAAAAAGAGAATTTGTGGAATATTTTCCCCAAAATATGAGATTTATCAAAAATTTTCTCCAAATAGAAGATTTATCGAAAATTTTCTCCAAATAGAAAATTATCGAAAATTTTCTCATATAGAAAATTTATCGAAAATTTTCTTATATAGAAAATTTACTGAAAATTTTCTTATATAGAAAATTTATCGACAATTTTCTTATATAGAAATTTATCGAAATTTTAAGAAAATTTATCGACAATTTTCTTATATAGAAAATTTATCGACAATTTTCTTATATAGAAAATTTATCGAAATTTTCTTATATAGAAAATTTATCGACAATTTTCTTATATAGAAAATTTATCGAAATTTCTTATATAGAAAATTTATCGAAAATGTTCTTATATAGAAAATTTATCGAAAATTTTCTTATATAGAAAATTTATCGACAATTTTCTTATATAGAAATTTATCGACAATTTTCTAATATAGAAAATTTATCGACAATTTTCTTATATAGAAAATTTATCGACAATTTTCTTATATAGAAAATTTATCGACAATTTTCTTATATAGAAAATTATCGACAATTTTCGAAAATTTATCGAATTTTCTTATATAGAAAATTTATCGACAATTTTCTATAGAAAATTTATATTTTCTTATATAGAAAATTTATCGACAATTTTCAATTTTCTTAGAAAATTTATATTTTCATTTATCGACAATTTTCTTATATAGATTTATCGACAATTTTCTTATATAGAAAATTTATCGACAATTTTTATAGAAAATTTATCGACAATTTTCTTATATAGAAAATTTATCGACAATTTTCTTATTAAATTTTCTTAGAAAATTTATCGACAATTTTCTTATATAGAAAATTTATCGACAATTTTCTTGTATAGAAAATTTATCGACAATTTTCTTATATAGAAAATTTATCGACAATTTTCTTATATAGAAAATTTATCGACAATTTTCTTATATAGAAAATTTATCGACAATTTTCTTATTAAATTTTCTTAGAAAATTTATCGACAATTTTCTTATATAGAAAATTTATCGACAATTTTCTTATATAGAAAATTTATCGACAATTTTCTTATATAGAAAATTTATCGACAATTTTCTTATATAGAAAATTTATCGACAATTTTCTTATTAAATTTTCTTAGAAAATTTATCGACAATTTTCTTATATAGAAATTTATCGACAATTTTCTTATATAGAAAATTTATCATAAAATTTAATTCTTATATAGAATATTTATCGACAATTTTCTTATACATAGAAGATTTATCGAAAATTTTCTCTACATAGAAGATTTATCGAAAATTTTCTCTAAACAAAAGATTTATCGAAAATTTTCTCTAAATAAAAGATTTAACGAAAAATTTTCTCTAAATAAAAATTTTATTGAAAATTTTCAGTATATACGAGATAAAAATGAAAATCAATTCTTATTGGTCATTTAAGTGAAATATAATTTGAATTATGTTTTTTTTTTTTAATTTTTGTCTTTTTCTTTGCATTTAAAAGTTGAAATATTTTCCTGTCTTTTTTACGTCATTATGACATTTAAAGGAGAAAACTATTTATAAATTAGTTTGTTTTATGAACATTTAGTTTGCCACATGTGTGTATGTATGTGTGTGAGAGTGTTTGTTCATATTTATATTTTGTGTCTTTTGGTAGTTTTTGATTACAAACAACTTTTTTATTTATTTTTGTTGGTTGAAATTTTAAAAAAAATTTAAGTAAAAGTTGTAGTTGGAATTTGTCACAAACAGACTGACATTTGAACAAGTAAAAAACATAAAAAAATAAAAATAAACTAAAATGTACCTTTTAAAATAATGAATTGCTTAAATCATGTGAATAATTTATTACTCATACAAAAGTAACTAATGAAAGTAGTACAGTGTCTAACAAAAAATTGATGAAGGTAATACAAATTCTGTGAAAATATTTGTTTAAAAGAAACTAGTTATTTTATGTTGATAAAAGTAGTTAGAGACTTTATTTACCTTTGATGTGTTACATAACAAGTCGCTCACTGTATAACATTGGATTGTGTGTCTTCTGTCATTAACAGCTATAAGTTTGTTGGTTTGTTAAGGTTTGAGAAATATGTTGTAAAACAAACCATCACAAATAGTTGCAACATTTTTATTTTTGTTTTAATTTTCTATTTTTTTATATAAAAAAAAATCATTCATTATTATTTTCATTTTTACAAAAAAAACTCACCTAAAGTTCATAAAGAGTGAGATCGAAAAAATCTTAACATACAGAAAACTTAAATTTTAACATTTCTTCTTGATTGAAATTATTTCTAAAATTTACACAAAATATATTTCTATAATTATAATCACTAGTGATGAACTTTTGACACTTTTGGAAACCCTTCCATTAAATTTTTACTTGTGCAAACAAAGTGATAAAAAGCACTATTTTATCACTTTGTTTGCACAAGTAGTCCATCTCCGTTTAAAATTTACCATACTTTTGGACACCATTTTTTTTTTTGCTTTTCTGACTACAATTTTCGTTGCTCCCTTTTTACCTCTAAATTTTTAGCAGCGTTCCTATATTATAGGTGTTACATCCACCTTTAAGTATAATATTCGACACAGAATCACTTTCTGATTCGTTTTAACGATGTCCGTCCGCTTGTCTTTCCGTCCGGCTAACTGTCTAAGTAAAGATTGTGAACACTCTATAGGTCGCAGTTTTTCAGATATCTTGATCAATATTATTTCATCCCAGGGACGATGACTGTTGGAAATGGTTATATTCGGTCCAATATTAACTTTACACAAGTCCTTAATATTAAACAATTTAAACGAAGTTTTGCAAAAATAACACTAATAGTATTCTTAAGTGATGTGCCAAGTTGTGCGAGGGTCAGTCCCGTCCAAATATTATTTAAAGAGCATAAATCTCATATATACATTGGTATTGTGATAAAATTTGGTTAAATTAAGATAAATATAGATAAAAGCGAAGTACGAAATTATAAAGAAATTTCCATTTTTTATAGCCCCCATATAACCGTTCAGAAAAATCATTCTTAAATATATATCATAGATCAGAAAATCAAATTATACGAGGGTCATTCATTAATTTTTTGTAACTATCATTTATAGCCAATATTGTGGTGGAGGTTATTAAATAGTCGCGCTGAACCGACTATAACATTCCTATTAGTTTAAAAGTATTAGTTTATTGGATTTATTTTTGCCCGATATTATTTAATAGCATTGAAGAGAGTTTGACCTCAGATCCTTGATGGCTTGACCAACTTTTTTTAGGACCAAGATGGGTTTTGTTGAAAATATATTTTTCTAGAAATTTAACATAATAACTGACAAGTTTTACAAAGATTTCTGATTAAGAAAAATAAGATTTAAAAGTTTCCATGAAAAAAGTGTGTTAAAAATTTCTCAATCTCAGTTCTTATATCTATATTTTTGTTGTTGTTTTCTAGTAAGTGTATTTATGGTTTTAATATATTTTTAATTACAATTTATTTGAAATAAAAAATACTGCAAAAAATGTTTCTTGTTTAGTTGACAGAAATTATTATCTGTCAGCTGCAGGTATTTACGTAAAATTGAGTAAATGAATGAATGAATGAATGAATGAATGAATGAATAAAGTGTTTATAGGAAATTTGTATCCATATTTTATTTCTTTTGTCTTCACTTTACACTTTATGTTTTGCTTTTTAAGAGGATTAATTTAAAAAAAAAAAAACTTTTATACAAATTTAAATATTAAAAATACTTGTAGTTACAACGATTTAATCTTCATTAAGAGATTCCTTTTACAGAAAAAAGGAAATGTAAAATTATGGCATTAAATGCGAAATATTAAATTGCAATTGTTGCATTTAAAATAATTATCCTGTTTTTAATCACACTTGCAAGTGTGTTTGCATATGTAGATGGATGTCGTTAAATTTAAAGAGAACTGATTTTTTAAAAAAGTCATATGGATTCTCTCGTTAGAATATTTATCAAAAATTTTATATTAATCGAAAAAAATCTACAAATAGCAAAATTATCAAAAATATTTTCTTAAATAAAAATTTATCGATGATTTCTATAAACAGAAATTTAATCGATAATTTTTCTATAAGTAGGAAAATGAAGGTAGATTTTCCCATAATAAGAGATCTTTCGAAAATTTTCTCTAAATAAGAGATAAATCGAATTTTTTTTAAAGAGATTTATCGAGAATTTTCTCTAAATTAAAAATTTATATATAAAAGATTTATCGAAAATTTCTTTTAAATAGGAGATTTATCGAACATTTTCTCTAAATGGGAGATTTATCGAAAATGTTCTCTAAATGGGAGATTTATCGAAAATGTTCTCTAAATGGGAGATTTATCGAAAATGTTCTCTAAATGGGAGATTTATCGAAAATGTTCTCTAAATGGGAGATTTTTCGAAAATGTTCTCTAAATGGGAGATTTTTCGAAAATGTTCTCTAAATGGGAGATTTATCGAAAATGTTCTCTAAATGGGAGATTTATCGAAAATGTTCTTTAAATGGGAGTTTTATCGAAAATGTTCTCTAAATGGGAGATTTATCGAAAATGTTCTCTAAATAGGAGATTTATCGAAAATTTTCTCTAAATGGGAGATTTATCGAAAATTTTCTCTAAATGGGAGATTTATCGAAAATTTTCTCTAAATGGGAGATTTATCGAAAATTTTCTCTAAATGGGAGATTTATCGAAAATTTTCTCTAAATGGGAGATTTATCGAAAATTTTCTCTAAATGGGAGATTTATCGAAAATTTTCTTTAAATAGGAGATTTATCGAAAATGTTCTCTAAATGGGAGATTTATCGAAAATTTTCTCTAAATGGGAGATTTATCGAAAATTTTCTCTAAATGGGAGATTTATCGAAAATTTTCTCTAAATGGGAGATTTATCGAAAATTTTCTCTAAATGGGAGATTTATCGAAAATTTTCTCTAAATGGGAGACTTATCGAAAATTTTCTCTAAATGGGAGATTTATCGAAAATTTTCTCTAA
This sequence comes from Cochliomyia hominivorax, assembly GCA_004302925.2. Classification (NCBI taxonomy): domain Eukaryota; kingdom Metazoa; phylum Arthropoda; class Insecta; order Diptera; family Calliphoridae; genus Cochliomyia; species Cochliomyia hominivorax. The sequence continues at coordinate 55,329,811 of PYHX02000494.1, read as the reverse complement.
ATATATTTATATAGAAGAAAGTCTACTGATCCTCTCGAATTCACTTTCAAAGTCAAATAACTGACGGCCGTTCGTTTAGGCTGCATTTCTTTCTATTTATCCTTGTAATATTGTGAAGAAAGATTTTACGAGAGTCGACCCGGAAGTTTTCTATGCTCCAATATAAAACTTTCCGCAAAAATCATTTGGTTGATATTTATTTCACATAAATCATTATAATAATTTTTGTTACGGTTAATCGTAATCAAAAAATATGCGAGGATCTTCGTTTAATTATACGTGGATCTTTCCATAATTTTGGGCGACAATAATTTGCATGCTTAATTACAATTACTTTCTTTCTCTTGCCCGATTTTCTTCGAAGTTAAAAAAATAATTATGTGCGTTTATAGCAGATTGTGTCAGTGTATAACATTTTATAACTTTTATTAATTTTACATCAATATTTCACTTCATATTCATTATTAACGCAAATAGAGAATACGAATTTTTACAAACCGCCATAAATAAATTTAAATTAATCTGAAACATTAGAGCCGTTATATGTAAAGGCTTTTTTGTGACCTCAGCAAATATCGTTAAATTCCTTTTAAATTTTTCATCCTGATCAAACCAGTTCGAAGAGAATAAAGCATAAGTCAAATTTTGAAATTTCAATTCCACTTCAGAGCCGTAATAGCAAATAGGAAAGATTTGAAGTGCTATGGCCAAGAAATAATTAAAATAATAGATCAAGGTGAAGGGGTCATCAGCGAATAGTAATAGAAATACGATAGAAGTACACATATTAATACTGGTGATTAGGATTTGAAAGAACATGTAAATCGAAATAATATCTTCCAAATTAAGGCGATACCTTAAAAAACAGGAAACAATTTAATATTAAATTTAAATTATATTCCTCAACGCACCTTAATAAATCCTTATGATCCTGTATACATTTCAATAATTTCCGATTATTCTCTGCTTTCGATTTATTCCGATTTGTAGCCAATTTAGTTACCCTGAGGCCCAATGTATGTATTTGACCACTCAGTAAAGTTAATTGCATAGAATGAAATGTATCGTTGGTGAAACCTTGTAAAGTTTGAAATGTCACACCCAAATATTGGTACAAATGTGCCACACTATAGTTCAATGTACTGCCATATATATCGAATGGAAAATAAGCGGGAAACATTAAAGTCCAATTACCACCCATAAAACCGTTTATTAATACGGCAGCTTCGGAAAATATTAAAGTTGGTCCATATAACATAACGAACATATTGAAAATATAACGCAAATTTTTCAAAATCGTATTTCTGTAATAAAACATCTCATCTTCACAAAGAGATATACGCTGATTCTGTTTTCTTAAAATCTCCATTATAATTTTGACATTTTCGAACTTGATCCATATAAATATTGTTTTCATGGAGCAGACTATACAGGGTAAATTAATGGCCACAATTTGGATTATATCATTGAGAGTTGAACTCTTGAATAGACCCAACATTAAATGTAATGGATAACCGATTGTTATGAAAACGTTAACGAAAATCGAATATACCCTATATAGTCCACGATATTTCTCGGTGGGTATTAAACCCAAAATACGCCAGTATAGAAAATGCTTCTGAAATGGATTTTTAATTTGTAATGTTCCGTCCATTTTAATGCGATTTTAACTTAAGTGAAATAAGAAATGACTTAAGTTTTAAATTACCTCCTTTTTAAATTTAGTTTATCCTGAATTACAAGCAGAATATACAAAGTGTCAAATTATAGACTATAATGGAATAATTAATATCCGATAATTGATGCAATGAATAGACATTATAGAAAAACTAGAAAATTTCTGTCATCCTTCTTGCAAGAAATCAATAAGAATCGTCCGCATAAAGAAATCGACAAGTACGTAAAACTTAAAATGACATTACAAAGTGGTTCCAAACCGCTTTTTTGGAAATAAATCTGTGACTTTGGAACAATTGAATACTTTTTAATGAAACTTCGGACGGTCATTATTGTAGTGATTTTCAATTGATTTACTGGCTCACATGTTGCTAATCAGTTTTGGAGACAGGCAGTGACCCTTCAAAGTTGTTCACCTCGAGTTCGAACTATTCCTACACCGATATAGGTGATTGGGGTATTATGCGTTTGTGCAGATATTGGTAACTTACTGAAAAAATGGTGTAACTCCCACTGTTGAGCATATCGTTCGGCTTAGAAACACTTTCTGAGTCTATTTAACGTTTAAAGGCTGGTAGCAATTTTTGATATATCTTGATGAAAATCGGTATATGTTATTTCTCTAGGCGGAGCCTATTGATCCTGTACGAGGATCGGACTATCATTTTTTCTATCTCCGTTATAACCCCATATAAATGTTAGTATCATAACAATGTACTACACACTTAATGAAAAATCAGAAAGGCAAAATTATACGAGGGTCGTTTATAAGTTTTTCTTAGTTGTCACCTACAATCAACAATGTGATTCAGGATTTTTTTAAATCCGAAAAATTCCGGCATTTTCGGAATCAGGATTACGGAATGGGCGCCCTAATAATAACGGACATATTTCAGGACTAAATACTGAAAGATATAGGCTCAGAAAATTGCTTAGACATCTCAGTTTGTTATTTCTTTGAGTGGAATTAATCTGTTACGGATTGTTTCTTCTTTTAGAAAATTAATCTGTCTTTTTGTTAAATTTGTATTTCCCTTTGTAGGTTTCCGAACACCACAATTCTGTCCTTTCTTAAAGAAATTACGGATCACACTTTTGATATGTTTAATTTTACAACCAATTTCTTTTTTGGAAGATATTGTCATTTAAAACATCAGAGACTGAAATTTCTAATATTTTAATTTTCTCCTATTTTTTGTTAAAGCAATATTTATGTCTGCGTTTATAGGTATAGTCCACATAAAATAGCATCAAGAATATTTGATCGCACAAATAAGGCAAATAACATGAGTAATAAAAAATCGTGTCTACATTAAAAAATGTACCGTTAAATTGCCTCTCATTAAAAATCTTTAACTTTAATTTTGGGGTGAAAATTTTAATGCATTTATAGGAATATTTCTAGTGTATTTCAATAAAATTCAATAAAATTATCGCTAAGGTAATTTGCAATTGATTTGAAGAAGCGTATGTTGCTAAGAGATTTAAAGACACAGATAGAGTCTCCTAAATATGGACCAAGTAAATTTGTAAAATATGAAATAGTTATTAGTAAAAATATATAGACCGATATCTGAGGTAACCTATTATTTCAACCAAAGAACTTTCATAAAATTCTCAATTATAAATCAACAAATTGAAATGGAATTTTGCCCGAAATTAAGTTATGTATGCTTCAGTCCATTCCAAAAATAGTATTAAAATCGGTTCAGTTAAAAAAATAACAAATTTTATAACTCAATTAAGTGTTCCTGTGATATCTTAAAGAAAACTTTTATATATTGTTATATATTTGTGAGTGCATGTGTAAGTGTAACGTATTAACTTCTCACGCATTTGTGGTGGAGGTAATTGAAGATTCGGCATAGCCGTTTTTTATATTTTTTATAAAGCTATTTAAGTAAATATTATATTATATAATAAATTATTTTATATAGTTTTTTTTGCGATTATTATTATTATTTTCACTTTTATTTATCTAGTTATGGAGTTTTATTTTTAATATTTTTATGGTTTACTTACTTTTGTTTAATTAAAACTGCAAAAACAGTTTTTCAAAATTAATATTCATATTTATCAGTTATTAAATCATACTATTTTTTTTATTAGTGTTTTTTTTTATTAAAATAAAATTTCATAATTTTTTTTTTTGGCTTTTTCGCTGACTAATTTAAATTTGTTTTACATGTCATTAAGCCATTTTTCAGCTTCAACAAATTTATTATAAAACAAGTAAGAATTTTATAGTCGGTTAAGTCTCGCTATCTAATAACCTACACCACAATATTGCTTATAAATGCTAGTTAAGAAAAATTAATGAACGACCCTCATATAATTTAATTTTCGAGTATCTAATTTCGACACCACAATAATGCTGATGAATGATAGTTAAGAAAAATTAATGAACGACCCTCGTAGTATTAGATTTTCTAACATTTATGTGAATTTTTTACGTTTTTCTAGGGGATACATGGGAGCTAAAAGAAATTATAAATCGTCCCTCGTATAATTTCTGATATCGATTTTATATTCTACTTATTAAAATTTTACCAATTTTTATTACATTTCCAACATATAAATGAGATTTATGATCTTGAAAGTGTTATTTGGAAGGTGGCTTGTATAGGATCTATGAGAAAGAATGGACCGAGTCTTGCATAATTTTGCATATCGTTTTAGAATATCATAAGACTTATTTTCGCAAAGTTTCGCTTAATATAGTACTTGTATAAACATAAAACCTCATTCCAGTAGGACATATGTATTGGAGGTACCTGATATATTGGACTGAATATACCACATTTTAATTTCATCACGATATCTCAATTCACAATCTTTTTCTTGAACAGCCAGTCCATGTAAAAAAACTGTACAGACATACAAACAGACGGAAGGATGGACATCGTTAAATCGTCTCAGAAAATGTTTCAAAGTCGAACCGGATACTTAAAGGTGAATGTGTCATAATTATGTTTGTATGTTACAAACATCAACACAAACGCATAATACCCCAATCACCTTCGGTGGTGTAGGTGTAGGGTATAAATATAACTTTTTTTTAATTCGTGAATGAGATTTATATATATATATATATTTTTGTTGTATTGAACTCATATTTTATTAAAGTCAAATGCTATTTTCAGCAAAATCATTTCATCAAATGATATAAAAAGTCGGGGAAAAAATAAAATAAATAAAATCATTCAGGCATAAAATAGTTTAGAGAAGAGAAATAAATATTGTTTATTGGATTTAAATTAAAAGCAGCAAAAAAAAGCTAAATAAATTTTTATAAACGATATAGATTTTTTTCTATAAATATTCATGAGCAAATTAAAGCGTATTTGAAGGTATTAACAGATGTATGTTAAAAGGGAAATTGAGATAATTCATAGAAATCTATATATGATGCATATTTCTATAAATGCATAGAAGTTTAATATTGAGGGGCAAGTAAATGGTACTTTTTTAAGTAAACAAGATTTTTTTCTTAGACTTATTGTTTGCCTTATTCAATAATGGGGTATATTTCTATAAATGCAGACTTGAAAATTTCTTTTAAAAAATCACCAGAAATCATATAAAATATTAGAATCTCTTTTAAATAATGATCTATTTTTAATGACAATATCTCGATTTAATGCACAATTTGTTCATTCAGTTTCAGTGACAATTTCTTGTCCGATCAAGAAAAGATACAAATTAAATTTTTCATGATCAAGGACAGTTCAATAGAAAAATCAGTCGTAAAATTAAACGTTAAAAAACTGTGATCCGTAATTTCAGATTATTTCAGAATTATGGAATTCGGAAACCTTCCAAGGGAAATTCAAAATTAGAAAAATGATAGATTTGTCTTACAAAACAAGAATCAACCCGTTACAAATTGACTTTTAAATTTTTCTGTGACTTTCAAACAGTTTACTTAAGTTTATGAAGAGATGAAAACATAAAAACAGCATAAAAAGTCTTTAAAATTCTCACAGAAATACATGAAATTGGAAAAGGAGTAGAAAAACTCATGATGTTGGCACAATTTACGAACAAATGATTTTTGGGATGTCAAAACGTTACGTCGATGATGCTTCAGTCTCCTGATTTTATGATTTAACGAACACATCATACCACCGTTGGTCTCATCGCCTTGCAGTCCGGTCAAAACAAAAGCATATTGACTCTCACAGAAAATATCATTAAAATGGTAGAAATAATTTTCTTTAACCAAGATTATATGCGTTTATAGGTATATGCGCTAGTGTATATATAAATCTATTAAACAGTGAGTGACAAAAGTTTTCTTTTTTCTAAAAGGCACTGAAGCCACAAGGTTCTTTTTATTTATTGTTAATAGAATTTTTATGTTTTGAAATAAATTAATCTCTATTTTTTGAATTTATAGAAAATTTAATTATCCCAAATAAAGGTTGTTTTATTTGTAATACTCAAAATAATACATACTGTTAAAATGCTTAAATTGTGTATATGTGTATTTGTTTACAAATACATTCATATATACAAATTTTATAACTCATTAAATTGCCAACAATATTAATCAAATTAAAAATACAAAAATTAAATTTCCAATTCATTTGGAAAATTTAATTAAAAATGTTGAATTAAGAATAAAAATTCCTTTATTCCATTAAAAATTTTATTTATTTATTTACTTTTTGTTGCATTTGTTCATTTTTTAGAATTTTAAGTAAATAATTTTTTTATTAAATTAATTAACAATAAATAGAACTTGGACGTGACTTTATTATTTAATAGTTTTTGTCGATTTTATGTGATTAATTTCTATTAGATTTAGATTTTAAGAAAATATTTGTAATATTAAACAAGTAAAAATGCTATACTCGGTCAAGCCCGACTAAGTAATATGACAGATTTATTAACGACCCTCGTACATTATTATGACATTAACATTTATGTTAAATTTATTCGTTTGAAAAAGATTTTTTCTAGGGGGTTATATCGACCCTCGTATAATTTCTAACATATATTTTTTATTATATTTATATAAATTTGACAAGTTGTTATTACAATACCAACGTATATTTGAGATTTATGCCCTTCAAAGTGTTATTTGGAAGGGGCTTGTGTAGAACCTATGAGAAGTAATGGAAGTAATGAGTTGAATTTCTTTGAAATTTCTTTATATTTAGGGCTTTAATGATCTTAAAATCCCATTCCTGGAAGAAAATTTGCATAGGAGCTACCTGAAATATTGAACGGAATATGACTAATTACAATAGCCTTCGTCCATGAGCCAAAAAATAATATATACCAAATTTCATTAAGATATCTAAAAGTTGCGAGCTGTAGAGTGCTCACAACATTCACATGAAAGGCCAGTGGACAGAATGGACTCAAAATTGGTTCTGAATCTAACGGTATACTTAAAAGAGAGTGTTGCACCATTTTGTCTGTATGTTAAAAACATCTGCACAAAAGCATTATACCCCAACCACCTATGAAGGTGTAGGGTACACTAAATTTTAATACGTAAAATAAGGAAATAAAGAAACGCAAAATAGGTTTCTCATATTAAAAAATATAGACCGATATCTGAGACAACCTCTACTATTCAAACGAAAAAGTTTTCACGAATTTAAAATTATAAATCAACAAAATTTTATTATAATATTATATTGCATGTCCTTCATTACAATTTTTAAAAGTGATCCAAATCGGAGCGGATAAAATAGTTATCGTGAAACATATAAATAATTTAATGTCTAACTAAGTTTTCCCGTATTGTACTTAGGAAAATTGTTTATATATTGTATGTGTTTGTGTGTGTATTGAAGATTCGGATTTTATTTATCAACCGATCCCATCATTTTTCGGATTTCTGTCCTTATACCTAACAGGGTAGATACGACTACTTTATAGTCGAGACGACTATCTACTCTATAGCCAAGACAATTGTCAGCTCTATATTCGAGACAATGGACAACTTTATAGTCGAGACTATTTTCTGTTTTATAATAGGAAAAATTGTGTACTATTAAGTCCAGACAATTGTATGCTCTATATTCAAGACAATCGTCAACTCTATAATCGAAATAATTGCCAACTCTATAGTCGAGACCATTACCTGTTCCATAGTCGAGACAATTGTCTACTCTATAGTCTATGCAAATCTCTACCTTTCAGTCTTGACAATTTCCCTCTCTTTAAAAGAGAAGATTTGTCTAGAGTCGAGAAAACTATCTTAAAGTCCGAACAATTGCTTACTCTAAAGTTGAGACAATTATTAATTTGCAGTCGAATCAGTTGCCTTCTCTATAATCGACAATAGAAAGGTGAATTCTCGATAATATAGTCGAGACAATTCTCTATTGAAGAATTAATGTTTTTTTACAGTATTTACTGTATTTATCGAAAGATACTTATATATTGTGACTTAATTTAAATTTAATTTAAATTTAATTGAAGTACACCAAAACTTTCAAACAATTAAGAATTTAATTGATTGCGGTTAATACATTTCAATTTTGAATTGGGAAATAATTGTTACTTATAAAAGACTAAATAACATAATTTAATAACTGTATTAAATTTATTAAGATTTTTAGGAAAAAATGTGATAAAATTTTAAAGATTTAAAATTATTTTCAATTGTTGTTCATTTAACCTCTTAAAGGGTTTTTTGTTGGATAAATAAATTTAATTGAATGAAATCAAATTGAAATTATTTATACTTTTTTGTGGTTGAAGTTCTATTTATTAAAGTAAATAAAATTTCAAAAAAATATTTATTTACATATCAATACATATGAACATACACACACTCATACATAAATATACATAAATGAATAAATAATAGTCTACTTATAATTTGCATATATATAAAGACAAAAATATATATATATATGAGAGACAATAATAGCATGTGTAGGAGAGTAAATATACTATAGAATAACCCAACAAACATTATAAAACGTTAATAATAAAATCAAAATTCATTTTTCAAGACCCCAAAAGATTATATTTTCAATGAAACTTCTCATTTTCGTTTGCTGGGTTAATGTCTCTTCTCAAAAATTCTCTTATACACCCAAAGTAAAGAATTATTATTATTTACAATAAAATACAATTTACTTATTCATTTTATAACAATTGACTTGTATTTCACCAAAACAGAAAAAAACACGAAACAAAAACCAAAAATTTGCGGTTATAAAATTTCCTGTACAAACAATTGTTCAAACACCAAAACACTTACTAAACAAACAAACATTTTTCCTGAACTCATCATCATCCTCTTCTTCTGGATTATTAACATCTTCTCTGATCTGTTTCTTTTATACTCACTCCCCTTCTTCCAAAGTCACTCATTCGCTTACTTAGTCACTTATTACATATATTTCTTTGTTATGCCCCTCGTGACAGCTTGTAAGTTTGTTGTTTCTTTCGTGGTTTCCTCAGGATTTTATGCAAATTTTTATTTAATTTAATACTTTTTTGTTATTGTTGCTGTTGTCTCGTCATGTTTTCATACAATATTTAGTGTATAAACATGATACCACACCAAGTTTTGTAGAAAAAGTCACAACCGAAAAAAAAAATAAAATAAAATATTTGAAATAAAAGGATGAACTGTGACAGTTCGGCCTACAACAACAATTTATTCATCATTATATTGGTGAGAAGGTGGAGGAGGAGGGTAAAGTGGGAAATTGAAATAATATACAAATAAATAAAGAAGACAAAAACAATAACACAGAAAAAAAAACACTTAAAACCACAAAAATCTGGTAATAAGATACAACCATTTACATATAGATTCATCTTAAAATTAAATCAACACAAAGACATTAAATACAAAACCAACAAATGATACAAATTAAATAAAATATATTTTTCACAGAATACAGAAGAGATCAAAAAGATAGCTCAAGCATATATTTCTATTTCATCCTGTAATAATCTATTCTATAGTCGATGAAGTTGTTTATATTATAGTCGAGACAATTATATACTTTAGGGTCAAGATAACTATATAATTCCATAGTCGAAACAATTGAGCTGTGAATGGATAATTGTCTCTACTTCAGAAATTGTCTATCCAAAAGTCGAAATAATTGTCCTCTATATAGTTGAAACAATTAAATTATAGACAACACTCTACTCTATAGTCGTGATGGTTGTCTATACTATGGATATAATATTTAGAGTAGGAATAATTATTTACTATATAATCGAGGCAATATTCTACTCTATAGTAGGGACAGTTATCTACTCTTTAGTCGGGACATTTGTCTACTCTAAATAGGAGAAAGTTGTCTATCCTATAGCCGAAACAATTGTATAGTCGAACAATTTATAATGGAAATAATTATGTACTCATTTCAGACAAATATCTACTATATAGTCCAGACAATTACCTCCACTATAGTCGTGACAATTATCTACTCTATAGTGGAGACAATTGAATACTCTAGAGTCTAGACTATTTTTTTTAAGATAATTATATACTTTTTAGATACGACAAACAGCTGTTCTTTATCACATACAATCACCAGCTCCATAGTCAGAAGAATTGTATACGCTATGGACGAAATAATTTTCTATACCATAGTCGAAACCATGTCTACTTTTCTATAGCCGAGTCAAGACAATTGCCAACCGAGATAATTCTATATTCTATAGTCGAAGCACTCTAGTATTTTCGAACCCTTTACTGTACATTATGGCTTTTAAAAATTGTGATGAAATAACGGATTATAAAATTGCAGAAAATTACTTTTAAAATATTCTGAACGTGTGTAAAACAGAAATCGAATTAAATTTAATTTAATTGTGACAACAAATAATTTTGTTAATGTGATTAAAAAAATTTGAAAACATTTTATATCAAGGGATTCTAATGTTTCTAAACACAAACCAACAAACATATAAAATTTTGGATTTTATGATTATGAATATTTCGATATCTCATAATCTGCTTCGAACGTCAACGGATATTAAGTTCGACTAGAATTTTCACATATGAACATAATTAAAATTTGGTTTGTAAAACACTAAGTTCTATAAAGTACTAAAACTCAAAATTTTATAGCGAAATTAAACGTTATTTTATCTATATAAAACCAAATAATGAAAATTAATGATTAATAAATTTAATGGAATTTTTTTTAGAAAATTAAATTGTTAAAATAATTTTATTTCTGAGTTCTTAAATTTTATAAAGTTTTTTAAATTATATTTTAAATTTAATATTAAATTTTAAGCTTTATGAGTCTAATGTCCTTGAAATTATATTATTTGATTTTTAAAAGAAATAAATATCATACAAAACATAAAACAATAAAGAGAATATATTAATGAAAGAAAAAAACACATCCCTAATGCTTAAAGAAACTGTCATATTTTGTTTACAACTTTAACTTCCTTAAATACGCCTTATGAATTCTTATTATTTAAATATAATTTATGTTTTCACAACAGTGCATAACAGAAGTATGCAATCAATACCACTCCACTATAGACAACGAATATAGACTGGATTATGATCTATATTAGACAATCGTCTCGACACTAAAGTAGATTATTCTTTTGATTCTTGAGGAGATTATAGTTGATACTACAGAGTTGTATTTTTGACTCTAAAGAATTATCTAAAACAGATAATTTTCTGGACGATAGAGTTGACAATTGTTATGACATAAGCCTTGACTATAGAGTATATGTCTTGACTCTAAAGTAGACAAATATTTTGACTATAGAGCAGACAGTTATCTAGACTATACAGTAAAAAGTTGTCTCGAAAATTGCCTATTTTATGGTCTAAAGTGGACAATTTTCTTAACTATAGATAGACAATTGTGTCGATTGTAAAGTTGACATTTGTCTGGACTGTAAACCATTGGCTAGATTGTTGAATTGATATTTGTTGCGACTATTGAGTAGATATAAGCTTTGACTAAAGAATAGAAAATTGACTCGACAATTGTCCGGACAACGGTCTATTCTGCAGTCTCGACTATAGAGTAGACAACTGTCCCAACTATAGAATAGACAATTGTCTTGACTCAAGATTAGACAATTTTCTCGACTCTAGAGTATACAATTGTCTCGACTCTAAAGTGGATAATGGTCTTGACTATAGAACAGTTATTTAGACTAAAGAGAAGACAGTAGTCTAGGCCGTGGTATAGAAAATTGTCTAAACTGCAGATTAGGCAATTCTCTAGACTGTAGAGAAGACAATCGTCTCGACTATATATTAGAAAATTTGAGTAGTTGTCTGTACTCAACTCTAGCCAACTATAGACAATTGTCTTTACTCTGGAGTTGACAATTGTCTCGAGTCCAAAATAGACAATTGCCTCGACTCTAAATTAGACAATTGTCTCTAGTCCAAAGTAGACAATAGACTAAAGACAGTAGACAATTGTCTCAATTTCCTTGACTATACCATATTTTCTTCAATATGTTGCCGCAATTTTATTACTGACTGTTATATATTCTCCACATATTCTCTACAGATTTTTTTCGCATATATGATTTCAGGTATTAATTTTATTTTTTATTTATTTTACATTATGTAAATATTCCCAAAAGCATATTTATATAAATAATGATTGTAAAACATTCATTGTTTCAACAACACACACAGACACACACAATGAAAATTATATAAATTCCCTTTTGTACTCTCTGCTTCTCTCTTTCAGCCTATAATTGTCATGTTTCTCATTATATTTTAATAATTTTAATAATGAATCTGACATATGAGATGATAATAATATTTATTTACATTAAAAAATAACAAAAACAAAAACAAGAAATTAAGGAAAACTTAAAAAAGTAATAATGAACAAATAAAAAGAGAATAAAATAAATTTGCTAAAATGAAATGAAATAATTTTGTACCCTTCAGCTTTGTTATTCCTATAAAATTTGCATAGAGTTTTTGTTGTTGTTGTTTGTTTTTTTGTGAGTATTGTGGCATAAATGTCAGACCACTAATCAACAGATGTACTTATAAAATGATGAAGTCCAAGTGTGGTCGGTCAAATGTTGATGATTGGCTTGTGAGTGTATTTAAGTTTGCGTGTGTATTTGTCAGGATTAATAAGATGCTTCGGGGTAAATTTATCTGATGGTTGACTTTTTCTGATTCTCTCTCTCTCATGTTCCTTTTATTCCTCTGGTTAGTGACAAGTAATTATGTCATTTTGTTGTTTTTTTTTTTTTTGAAAAATAAAAAATATTTAAAATTATTATTTTACATTTATTTAAAGACTTATTTAGTTCTGGTTATTAATTTTATGTGTAAAAGTTAATATTTTAAAAATGCTTTTTCTTGGTGCAAAAGGAATAATTAATAACTTGTGATTTTTTTTATCATAAAAATATTAAAATGAGCGTAAAAGATAGAGATATGAATATGTTGGCCAAATTTATATTTAATGGCCTTGCAAGTGGACTTAAATATTGTCAAATCAGTGAATTATATCATTTATGAAAAAACTTTTGTTTTGACTTAACTATTCTATTGTGTCGATCCTATTATCTCGACTAGAGAGTAGACTAGTTTTTAGTCTTCACTAAGCTCCAGTCTATTTTTTCGACTATAGACTATTCTGTTCCTTGACTATTGTGATAACTATAGACCAGACTATCGAAAACTATGCGTTTAAGGAATCGATAAAGATAAGAATAAAAGGAATCTTTTCTACAGCTGCTATGTCTCTCTAAACATTTCACTGGAGAATTTTCGTAAATTTTTCAATAAATTTGAGCCGAGGAAAATAGCTGGGTGTTTTAACCCATGGTCCGCTGATTAAGGATTTAGTTGACATTTTCCAGATTGGACCTCGTTCTTGGGAATGTTGGTGACATTCTCTTACCAGATTGTTCAGTACATTGAGCTTGCGGAGGACTTTTAGTGGTCGGTTAGTGAACACTACACCCAAAGCGATCTTTAGGCCATCATATTCTCAGAGAGCTATGACACGCTTTTCACGGCTGATCCTAGGAGAAATTCGCGTATGAAATTTGAACGAAGAGAGATGGGGATGCACATATTGCGACGGCACTAAGAAGAGCATGCGATATGACAATGACGAGAAAGAGGCAGACTTAAAGGAAGAAACCGAACTAGAAAATAACTGAACTTCGAAAGGAATTTCTAAGGACAAAACATGGGAAAGTTGCAAGACCAGAGGCAAATGTATAAACAAGCTATGCAAAATCTGCAATCAGTAATTAAAAGAAAAAAATATTAAATCTTTTGAAATTTATGTAGTAAAGTGGATTTAGACCCAAAGAGTGTATTTCCTTAGGAAAGCGTAGAAGTAATTTTCCTAATGAGGCTATAGAAGATGTATCAGCAAATTAATAAATATAAATCTGCTAAAATTAAGGAGATATAGAGACGTCTGTTATGGACAATATTCCAAAGAGGACTCTGAAAATGGCTATGAGCAATTTGCGAAGGTTTGCACAAATTGTCTTCGGAATGGACTATATCCTAAAGCATAAAAGAACAGAATCCAGTGCTACTACTTAAACCTGGGAAAACATTATGAGAGCCTTTATCCTATCGACCCATTTGTTTGCTGGAAACACGTTGGGAAGCTTTGAAAGGAGTTATATAATAGAATGCTACCTGCTGTAGAAAGATAAAATTATTTACAAAGGCAAAATCGACAATATGATATCTTGTTGGAAATGACAAAAAAAATTGTAGGTTGAATAGAATCTAAGAGGAAACACACTTGACAGTGTGGATGAAAGAAAAATATTTTAGCTCTCAGGAACCGGGAAGTTCCAGATTATTTAAAGGAGATCCAAAGCTATTGCTCCTCCGAAAGAGCATTATAGTAGACAATAGTCTATTCTATGATATTGTTTCGTCTAGAAACTGGAATATTGAACCGTTTATAGACTTGACAATTGCCTCGTCTACGGACTACAATTTTCCCTCTTCTCTAGATTAAACTATTGCCTCCACAAAAACCAGTCTAACGATATTTTGAAGAGTTAATAACTTGTCTATAATGACATCAATTGTCATCAAAATAGCTTTTTTATATTATGATTCTCCTCCTTTGTAACTTTTTATTTTCTAAAGGGTCCCAAAGGCAATTGGGATCAATGATTAAAAACAGTTTTTGTAAATCCTCTCTCATCTCAACATCTCAATATGATTTTAATTTTCAATAAAATTTATGTCAATCTCTCAATATTTGTATCTACACCCAACTCCCCGTAAATCCTGTATTTCCATTATTTTCCACATATTTGTTTTAGCATTTAAGACATTAACGTATTAAAATAATTGATTGCGTCTACTCTTTTTGCAGTTAAATAAACCACAATGAATATTTATTAACCCCAATAAAAAATGTTTTCTGAGTTAAAATTAAACAAAGAGCAGATTCATTCCCATATAAATTCCGTTAAATCCACATGGGTATTTTATGCTCAATAAAAAAACAAAATAATAAATCGCAGGATATTTCATATTTGGAAAAAAATGTAGTTCATACTCTTTTTTAATACAGAACACAAATATACAGGGGAATTGAATTAAACAAATAAATATTACACTGTATTGCAATAAAATTACATTACACTGATATAAACTACAAGATAAATAAGTTTTTTTATAAAAGATTTTAATCCATAATTTAATTTAAATAAATATCTGTTCTTCATTATATATTTTTTTTAAATTAAAGGATTTTTTTTCATATAATTTTTAAATGTTTTCACAATTTATCAAGTGTATGAAAATTTCATGTATTTTTTTGTATAACTTTGTAAAAAATGTAAAAATACATGAAAAAATATAGACATTTTAATGCATTAATATTTGATGACATACAAATCCAATATAATATTCTACTTAAATGGAGATTTTTTTGTAATTCTTTATTTATATTTTATTATTTATTCTTTTTTATTATTTTATTATAAAACATACATTTATGAGTTTTTACCCGGTGCGCTTTGCTACCAACAGCAATTCACCTCAGACCCAGATCTCGTAAGAAATTTCACAAATCACGACGTGTATTAAAAAATTCATGCAACGGAAATTTTGTCAAATCCTCCTAATCTTGTTCGCTCTAAGATTTTCCTAAAGGAAAGTGACAAAATTAGAAAATTGACAAAATTTCCAGTAAAACAGTTTCAAGAGAATGTAACTGAGATTAAAAACGTCAATACATTTTCCATAATCAATATTTATTTTTTATGGAGCGGCTACCTTTGCCCTTGACCCCATCCGTCCTATACTTTCAGTAAAAGAATTTATTAAGAAAGTTATTTGGACCGAATTTAAATACATTTCGCTATTCTTTACATATTCGATAATCAATATTTGATTTGTATGGGGGGTACCCCTTTTCCTTGTCCTATCCATATGACATTTTGTGCAGTATCCTTTAAGAGCACTCGAAATTATATATCTTTAGATATTCCATAATCATTTTTTTCTATATATGGGGGATGTCCCTCCCCATGGCCATATTGGAATTTTTTATAGCCAATGTTTTCCTTTTATAAAAAACGTCAGTTATGATGTTTAATGTCAAACTAAAGGAACATATTGTGACTTGTGCGAACTTGTCCAGTTTCAGGTAGAAAGAATGGTCATTGTGATTTTTCTAAAGCCGAAAAGAGCTCAAAATACATCCCAGTTAGCTCAGTGCTCGGACTAATTGATATGAAAGGTTGAAGTAATTCAGATTTAAAAAACATACAAGGTCCAAAAGGTTAATGACAGGAACACGGCGAAGAATTTAGAGTTCAAAAACAGGACACAAAAATTGAAGTCAAGTGTTCTAAAAAAACTATTCTTACTGCATAAAAGATGACGAAACATATGTTCTGGCTGACTTTTTCAAATTTCTTGTTGTCACATTTTTTGTTGCTGATGCTTGAGGGAATGTTGAAGAAAAGTCTATAATCTAAAGTTGTCAAAATTACCCAAAAAGGTTCTTGGTCAATCATTTGTTACAACGTACTCTGTAAATACCAATATTTACTTCAGGGAATTTAGAAAAAATGTTTTTTTCCTTTCATAAGACTTCATAATGTGTCCATTTATTTTTGGTCTGACTTGGCATCGTGCCACAATGGTAACAATCCCTTGAGCGGTTCAGGATCAGTAATGTGGTATTTGTATTAAGAGAGGCAAATCCATCAAACTGCCCGAATCTGAGGTCAGTAAATAATTATTGGTCTACTGCTAAAAGGGTATTAAAGAACATAGAAAAAGTGCCAAAAAGATAGATTTAGATTTTAACGGAGATGAACTACCTGTTCGAGCATACTGACAGAAAGCGCTCACAACTTACAAATATATTTTATTTCAATACGTAAATTGACTTTTGGCGATTATTTCAAAATCATTTACTAAATCAACATAAATTTTAAAAATCAAACACATGGACGGTCACCGACTACGCTTACCAGCAATGGATCTTGAATCCCCTAAATCGACACGAAAACACCTCAACTCAAAAGTTATGGAATTATTAACCAAAAATATTTTCTTTCTTTATTCTTTCTTTTATTTAAAATTTTATTGAAATTTTATTTCCTTTGAATTTATCTCAAACAAATATTTCACCCAAAATACTTCAGACTTAAAAAATCATCATCTAAAACAACAATAAAAAAATTCTAATGACATTTTAAGTAACTCGCCAACGAAGTCACAAAATTTTATTTTCAATTGATAATAAACACTAAATCTTAAATTAAGACCACTGAAATGGAAGTTATTTTAATAAAACAAAAAAGACCTAAATAGTGGATTAAATATATAATTATTACATCACACAAGGTTAAATCTTTGTTTTTAAAGCTTTTTTTCCAGCATTTAATACATGAAAAAATTATAATAAACAAGTACAAATGTTATAGTCCGTGAAGCCCGACTATGAAATACTCTACACCACATTGTTGGTTAAAATGACTGTTACAAAAAAAGTTGTGGACCGACCCTCATATAATTTTCTTTTATTATTTATGTTTATGTGTGCAAATATTATTATGATACTTAATATTATGTGAAATGTATGCTTTTAAGGGGATGTTTTTCTAAAGGTTTATTTTGGAATTAGGAAAAAACTATAGAATGACCCTCGTATAACTTAGCATACCAAATGTAATTACAATGCCCACGAATATGTGAGATTTATGCGTTTAAAGTGATATTTGGAAAAGGGTTGTATTGGACCTATGAGAAGTAATGGACCGATCCTGGTTTAATTTGGCGCATCGGTTTACAATTTACTTTTTGCAAAATTTGGTTTAAATCGTTTTATATTTAAGAATTTTATCGTGTAAAAAACTTATTCCGAGGAAATATATATATGACCTATAAAAAATAAACCAATCATAACCAACTTCAATGGATATCGTCCTTGGGATATAACAACACTACGTGCTAAATTTCATTGAGATACTTTGCGAACAAACTTTACATGCACTGCCAGCAGGACGAACGGAATGACATGGTAAAACATCTGCACAAACGCATAATAACCCCACCACCTATGGTTGTGTAGGGTATAACTTGTAATAATATTATAACCGGCCAAGCCCGACACCTACAATATGGTGTAGGGTATGTGAAATGTATGAATTTTAAAAGGATGGTTTTCTAGAGGTTTGTAAGAAAATTAGAAAACATTATGGACCGACCCTCATACAATTTCGCACAGCGGCTTATATTTATTTTAATTTGACTAAATATTATCACAATACCTACATTTATGTGCGATTTACGAGATTTAAAGTGATATTTGAAAGGAAATTTATAGGCTAGAAACCACATTCTGGGGAGACATTTGTATGAGGCCTATATGAAATAATGGACCAATTTCAATAGGCATCTTCCTTGGTTAAAATAATAATACGTGCCAAGTTTCATTAAGATATCTTCAAAACTGCGACAAGCTTTACATGGACAGCCAACCGGACGAACGGGCGGACATAATTAAATCGATTCAGAAAATGTTTCTAAGTCAAGTAGTATACAAACATATGAGCAAACGCATAATACTCCACTACCTTTGGTGCTGTAGGGTATACAAATTCATATCGAAATCTAAAAATGGCAAAAAATCCCGACAAAAATATAAATAAATATTTTTTGTTTGTTTTTGTTTAAGTTATTTTTTGATAAATCACCAAAAACATTAAACAAATGTTCTGAAATTTTATATAATTTCGAGTGTTTTTTTGTTTCTTTGTTTATTTAAAAAAAATTATGAAAGAGGCTGGATTTAGAGGAGGAAAAAATGAATAAGAAATATGGATAAAAAATGAGGGAGGGAAGTAAGGAGGGTGTTGCTTTAATAAGTATGTTTTTTATTATTATTATTCTATTTAAGTCTGTGAGTGCAAGTGAGTGTGTTTTTAGGTATTTTTTTCTCAATTATAATCATAAAATTTATTTTAATATTGTTTTCAACACACTTTCATTACCAACCTTAAAGTCAGAATTATCATCATTATTAACATAATGAGCAAATTTCAGAGCCAACACCATAATCATCATCATCATCATTATTTTCAGAAAAATAAACTAAACAACCAAAGTCAAAACTGGCATCCAAGAAATGTAAAAAAACCTATTTGGCATTGAACTTATTCAGTTCGACTAGAAAAAGGGAAAAGAATACAAAAAATGGAAATATTTTTGTACTTAAATCACATTTAAAGGAAATTAAAGAACCCACAATTGTGAACTTAAAAAATAAAACAAAAAAGTGAAAAGATCAAGACCGACTACTTCCCATCCTACACTGGATACATGATGGGCGCACAGTGTGACCAGATCTATTTTTTTGGTAATAGTTCTGTCATTTTTGGAACCGTTAGAGATATTTTAATGAAATATTACACTGTCGGAGCTGAGGGTAAAGGTCATAGAGACTCCTAAGTTGACTATCTCGGTTATATTTATCTTTTGAAAATTTAATTTATGAATTGAGACAGAGGATATTTTGTGTATAAATGGGCCTAAAAAATTCCCTATAAAAGTAACGTTTCATATGTGTGTTATCACTTACAGTTTCGGGGATATCAAAGTCCAAAATTTTTTTTAATCGTTTTTATCCTTGTTTTTTTATTCTTTTTAAGGTAGCGGTCATATAAATGTCATAAAATTTCTGAAAAATGAAGGTAGTAACATTTATTCCCTGATAAAACCTTAATCTTAATGGAAATACATGTGCAATAAATTCGAATTGGACATGTGCAAATAATTCTCATTTTTAAATTAAATTAGTGAGAGAAGTCAAATTTTTGGGATATTGGATACTTCCGTATGAAAACCCACCACAGTAAGTGGTAATAAGAGTATAATAACTTTGTTATTCCGTGTGTAACGCCAAGAAGGAATCATCTAAGACTCCATAGAGTATATATATTCTTTCATTTTGATTTTTAGCTAAGTCCGTTCACATTGTTTGTTATTGTCCTACCTTAAACTACCTCTACTCAAACTACTTCCTCAACGTACAAAACTTTATCAAAGTCGGACCAATAACAAGACTATAATGTGCATAATTTTGATACATCTTAAAATCAGTGTGTCATATAGGCCGCAGTTTTGGAGATAATATTCTGAAATTTGCCACAAACGCTTATAAGTTATGAATCCAGAGAAAAAAAGTCTGATCTCTAAAGCTTTTATATAACCTCCCGGAATATGGATTTATGCTTATAAAATTCTTTAATATTGACCAGTGCTTGTTTGGAGCAATTGTCGTTCGAACTGCCCCGAATATAATTTTATATAGTCCCAATTAATGGCGCTTCCAGATAACTCACTTACTAATCTTTTTGAAGATCGTCATGATTATTTTCTAATTGCCTTCAATATATGTTACCAATTCGACGAATATCGGTCCATATTTAGCTATAGATCCCATCTCGAAATATGGTTTTAATCTTATAAAACTCTTAAATATAGACTTATTCTATTGAAATTGTACACTATATATGTTATTAATATGACCAATATCGGTCCATATTTTTATATAGATCTCAACTATCATTAATATATAAATCTAATTTGATAATTATAGAAACATATTTGGTTATAACTCCCTTATAAAATCACTTCCCGGAATAGTGTTAGTCTTAAAATTAACACATTTATATAAATACAATATACGATAATAATATTTATTGGTTGTTTCAATAATATGTTAAGATTATTTGCTGTATTTTTTATAGAGGTCCTTTTCCGGAATCGGACAAATAAGAACTTTGTTGATGCAAAATCTTACGAAAACATTTATTTTCATAATAATATTGGTGAAGGATATTAAAGATTCGGCATAGCCGATTTACCTGTTTTCTTATGAATCGTCACGAATTTTGTAACACCGATTTAGCCAGATTTCTAAAATGGTCTTCATTATTAATATTATTCGATTTTCTCTTTTTAGTGTTACATATTTAATATGAAGATTAATATACCCCCTGTTCTGATAACTGAAGTGTTTCAAGAAATAAAAACAAAAGACTTCCAAAAATTTAACAAAAACAAAAAAAGTGAAGTACTACGGAAATTCTTTCGAAATGATAAGGAAACACTTTATTTCTAAAAGTTTTTAAGTTCTTTTTTATAAACAAAAAAAATAAACTTTTTTGTCAACCTAAAAAAATGTCAAAAAAGTCTTATTCTGGTTTTTGTTTTGTAATATTTATATCCATATTTGAACGCATAACAACAACAATACAATTATGTTACTTTTTTATTTTTATACCCTAAACCACCTTTATTTATACTGTTCGACTCAGAATCATTTCTTGAGTGGATTTAAACAAGATCGTCCGTCCGGCTGGTTGTCCACATAAAGTATGTTCCCAAAGTGCAGGTTACAGTTTTGGAGATACCTAAATGAAATTTGGCACAAACTATTATTGTTACCAAAGGTCGTATCTGTTGAAATTGTTTATGATCGATCCATTATTTTATATAGTCCCCATACAAATGTCCCCCGAAATGGGGGAATTTTGCGAAAATAAGTCCAATTGTGTTTTAAAATGATGTACCAAATTATACGTGGATCGTTTTATTATTTCTCAAAGGTCCCATACAAACAACCTTCCAAATACCACATTCAAACTCATAAATCTATATGTGCGTGGGTATTGGTAAAACACTTAGTCCAATTAAGATATATATAAGCCAAACACTGTACGAAATTAAGTGAGGTTCGGACCATAATTTTTTCTTATTCCCACATAATCCTCCAGAAAAAATCCCTTTAAAACGCATAAATGTTAAGCATAAATATGAAAAGCAAATTTTACGAGGATCGTTCATAAATTTTACAACCAACAATCTGGTGTAGGATATAACTTAATAGGGCTTGACCGACTATAAAATTTTTACTTGTTTATTATTTTTTCTGCAGAAATATTTAAATGAATCCACCAACTCCCATCTCCACCCATACAAATACAATTTTGTATTTTGCTTTTAGATTTTAAAATCTGTTTATAAATTTAATAATACTGAATTTGAATTATCCTTTAGAAGAGGAATATATACATACATATGTATGTATGTATATACATGTATTTATAAGTGTGTTAGTTGATTCTCTGAAATGGGACAAAAATAAAAAAAAGATGAAAATGACAAAAGAAATCCAGCACTTAAATCACATTCAAATGCAAATACAGTTGAAAGAAGACTATTTAAATTATCATTTTATGCAGAAGTGCTTAATATTAATACACCCACAGAGGGATGAAAGAAATTTAAAGGGGAAAAGATATTAAACAAATTTTATATAAAAAGAGAACAAATTTTATATAAAATTTATATATATAATTTATAACTTTCGATATTAATGTCACTCTATCTAAAATAACGATTTTGTTAATAAAGTGATTTTTACGAAATGCTAATATTTTAAGACAAGGAGGCTAAAATATGATAATCTTGCAGAATTTAAAAACTTAACTCTGTGAGGATTTTCAAAAATTTTTACTGCCGTGGACAAATAATGTAGTGGGATATGATAAAAGTATATCGGAAAGGAAAGTACTAACGGGGATCATTTTTATCCATATTTATCAACCAATTTTGCTAATTGAGTATGTGAGATTTAAATTTCTTTTACAAAAATTTAACTCTGAAAAAAATAGAACTTTGCAAGATTTATCAACGATTTTGATCTCTATGACCAAATAGAGTAGTGACATGTCCGTAGGTTCCCTATAAAATCTGTTATTTAAAAATCCTTCAAAGGGCAAAAATTGAAACAATATTGTGACTTTGTGAAATCTTAATTCTGAAAGGATTATCCTTATTCTTTGCAATAATGGACAAATGGAGAAGTATCATATGAATTCACTATATAGAAAAGACCAACAAGGATCATTCTCAACCATTTTAGGTTAACAAGTTTCCCGAATAAATATGTGAGATATTAAAAAATCCACGATGCCACTATATGAAAGTATTGATCAAGGGTCTTTGTAAAAGATGTTTAACAATATTTCAAATTTTCTACTGTATGAATATTAGAACTAAGAAAGGTTTATCAAGGATTTTACCCACTGTATCCAAATGGTGAGGCAACACTCTATATTATTACATGAATGAAATGGACAAGAGTCCATATTAATTAACCGAACTACGAATTAAGTTTGTCTTATTAAAATAATAAAAATAAAAAATAAACTTTAGATTTTTTATCAAGGATTTTGGTCGCTATGGCGAAGTTGTGGGGGTGTGGGTTAGTTTACGATGTCACGTTATAGGAAGGAAGAAGGAGAAAAGTTTTAAATATTCATATATATTTTGCTAATTTCCGAATTAGATTTTAGAAATTTCTTTAAAAATTCCAAAATTTAACTTTGAATTTATCAAAACTCCAGGGTTTCTGCTACTGTGGCCAAATGGTCAGGTAATATGTGATGTGGATTTCAAAATGGAGTTAAATAGATTTTTTATACCAAAAACTCAACTCTGAAAAAATTATAATTCTCTGAGATTAATCCAATATTTAGATCATTGTGGTCAGCACAGGAGCGAAAATATGCACTTAAATTTTATTAAAGGGAAATAGAAGAATTACTATTAGCCATACTTATCAGCTGAATTTCCGGATTAAAGTTTATACAATTTTTAAAAAGTTTTCAAAAATTAAATTTTGTGATGATTTGAATTAGTTTAAGAGGTTTTTTAAAAAATTTAAAAATCAACTCTCAACTCTCAGAGATTTATCCAGAATATTGTCTACTATGGAGGCAATGGCACGTATTCTCACCACCAGAAGAATGGAGATAAAACTCCATATTATCAATTGATTAAGATTATGTTTCCAAATTGTATAAGAAATATTAGTAATTTCAAAATTTCTAATTTGGTTATATTTACGAGGTTCAATAAGGATTCACACCACTTAGGCCAAAGGAAGCATTGCCACGCATTTGAAATATGTAAATAAAAGAACTGACCTATAAGTTATGATTGAAATTAATTTTGAGTTATTAACACAGTTTATATTTTTCATCCCACTGTAAAACTATGCTATCAATGTCGTTGGGTGCACAATTGGTTAAGTGTGCGTGTAAACTTTGTATTAAATAGCTAAAAAGTGTTTATTTGTATTAAACATGAGACAGATAGATTATGGTTGTATATGTATGAGTTTATAAAAATGTCTTCCTTACGGGGGATGACGGAATAAAATGTGCTGGTAATAGTTTAAATATTTAGCAAAATACAAAATGATTTGTTTAACTAAATTTTATAATACAGATTTTTTCCTCTAAAATGATTTAGAAATGTTTTTTTATTCCTTTTAAATTCATTGTTATTTAATAAAAAATTCTCTGTCTTTCTAAATTGATATCCTACATGCGGGTATTATGCGTTTGTACTGATGTTGGAAAACACAGGCAAAACACCCATTTTTAATTGTACCATTCGATTACAGGTCGTAATTTTGATATATCTGGATGAAATTTGTTTCATTTTTTTTTTTGCTCAAGGACAAAACCTTTTGAGATTTGTTATATTCAATCCAATATTTCATACAAATGTCTTCCCGGAATGGGGTTTTAAGGTCATAAAATTCATAAATATAAAGCGTTTTAAAAGAAATTCAAGAGAAATAAGTTTCGGTTTCATTTACAACCAATAATGTGGTGAAGTGTATTACATAGTCGGATATGACCGACTACAACATTTTTACTTGTTTTACCCTCCTTATAACTTTTTCATTCCGTATGTAATGCTTAGAATAAATCATCTCAGACCCCATATTGTAAATATATATTCTTGCATCAAATCAAAATCTCGATTTAGACGAAAAAGTCGATTTAGCTATTTCCGCCTGTCTGTCCGCCTATCGGTCTGTTAGTTGTTGGCACACTCACATCGACAATAATTAACAGAGGTCAATGTAATTTGGCCTAAGTATTTGTCATAGTTGTAAGAACTTGTCTATTTAAATTCAGCAAAATCGGTTCTGTATATTAAATGATATAGACCGATTTCTAAGACAACCTCTAAGTTCCAGCGAAGAATTTTCGTAAAACTGTTAATTAGAAATCGAAAAATCAGAATAAGATTTCGGCATTATATAAAGTTATATTTGTGCTTTATTATCATTATCAAAATCGGCTAAGTAGACGAAAAGTTTGAGTCAAAAATATAACTAATTATATGACTCATAAAGTATTCCTGCGTTATAAACGTATTATGTACGTTAGTAAGTTTATGCGTATGTATAAACGATGCATAACGAATTTACTTCACACGCGTTTGTGGTGAAGGGTATTGAAGATTCGGCATAGCCGGATATAGCATTCTTACTTGTGTCCTCTTTTTTGTGATTTGATATTTAAATATTTATTTTTATAGAACAAAACTAATGAAACAATTTCTAACATTTTTTGTTGGTTTTCTATTGCAGATTTTTCTTAGTTGCGTCATGGTATGAAGGAACCGACGACTAACAACTTGGACGATATTGTAAGTAGCAGAAGGAATCTTTTATTTTTCTCATTTTTATTTTCTTATTTGAATTTCTTTTATTTTATTTTTTTTTTACTTTTAATATGTAAATTTTTCTAAATCTAATAAAACGATTGGGGTAATAAAATGTTGATTTAAATTGTTACAATTTAAAAAGAAGGATTTTAAAAAAAGGACGAATATTTATATCTTAGAGGTTTTTGTGATTTCACTTTTATTAAGGAATATCTTTTTAAGAATTTAGAAAAATTATAATTTTAAGAAAGTTTTTTTTTTGGTGTTTGGGAGAGGGGTACAGTTCATAATGCAAACAAAAAAACTTTTATTTTCTTTTGTACAAAAAAAATAATTTTAAATTTAAAATATTTTAAATGAAAAAAAGAATCTAAAATGTAATTGTTATATAAATGTGAATTTTAAATGTGTGTCACATGTGTTGCATTCTTTAACAATTTACAATAAAAATATAATTTTTGTTATTGAAGCAGCTACTTTGCACGATATACCAGACTAGGAAGATCAACCGTTTTTTTCGGATTTTGCTCCGGTTTTTTAAATGTATTTGGTTTAATTTATTTATTTCTCTTAATAAAAAGTTGTAATCCAAGAAAGAGCGAAAATTATAGTTCACACAAAATGAGTTAAAATATTTTGAAGCGGGTTATTGAAATTCGATTCAATTTTTGATCTTTTCTTAGTGAGCGAGGAGTGTATACACTTTTTCGATTAAGAAGTGAGATCGAAAAATTCTTGACAAACATGCTTTTTTATGAAAATTATTACTACAATTTACATAAAATATATATAATTATATATAATTTTTAATTTTAATTTTAATTTTTAAAACGATTTTTATATATATTTTTTATACTAAAAAGAGAAAATAATCCGAAAATAAAACTTTTACACCGATTTTTTCCGTACCTTACAAAATACATGTCGTTCCTGCCATGGCAAATGGGTTTTTTCGCAACATTAAAAAAAAAACTTTTTAAATCGTTCATATGAAACAACTTCTAGGAGGCAATTCCATCAGGGTCACTCAAACTACTGGTAGAAAAAATTCCAATTCAGAATATTTTTTATTGTGATAAAAAACTTCATTGTTATTTTTTGACGATATAAAAATGTGGGTCGTTATTTAAATCACTTTGAAAAATAAAATAAAAAATTGTATTAAATAAAAATGTGTATTTTAAACGGAAAGTTTTCCATTAAAGTGCATAAATATGAGATTATTGTTGCAAGACGTCAGTATTCAGTATATTAAATATTTGACAATAACTTACGATTTGCAAGGATCTTGTGTTAAAAGCTTTTAGAAATTGGAAATTCATCCCTATAAAGTTATCTAAAAGCTTTAAAATTTAATTTAAAAAAAACAATATTAAACCCGTCAGAGGTCTGTCAAAACTGTTGGCCAAACGAAGGGATAATATATGATGACACTATAGAAAAAAATTAGATAAAATATTGTTACACCCACTTTTAATTATTCCATTTGTCTCAGAATCATTTTCAGAGTCGACTTAACGATTTCCGTACGTCCCTCTGTCTGTCTGTCTGTCTGTCCATGTTAACGTTATGAACACTCTACATATCACAACTTTTTAGATTGATGAAGTCTATTTAAAATTGTTCCGATATATCGATTATAAGAGGTTCGTTCATAAATTTTTCTTAGCTGTCATTAACAACCAACAATGTGGTGTAGGGTATTGACGGATTTTTACTAGTTTTTTAATAAAATCGTTTTTAAACTTTAATAAAATTTAAAGGAATAATATTTATTTAAAATTAAAATATATTTTATATAAGTTTCCAAGAATCGGATGATTATAAAGTTAAAAACAAAAAGTGTTTTTATTATTCAATAAATGTTGCCACCTTTTTGGAAAAATCCAAAAATATGGACTTTTTCAGGTTCCAAATTCAGATAAATATTTCTATTTAACGGATTCAAATTTGTTATGGTTTTATATATAAACAGTTTTCAGATTTATATAAAGAATGTGGCACATATTTAGCAATATCCATTCAAACAGGTGCTGCAATGTTAATTCAATATCGTCTTATATTGATATTACATTTTTAAAACATTAACACTTATAAATTGTAAAAACTTATTTAAAATGTTTTTTTTATAAGAAGAAAAATTAATATTAAATTAATGTAATATAAGTCGTTTTTAATAAACCTTATAATGTCAAATCAAAATTGGTTTCTATTGATTTAACATTTAAAAATATTAATAAAATTTCTTGTACTCAATGTATATATTCAAATAAATCGCAATGTATTTAAAGCGATTTCATATTTTACAATCCAAATTCACAAACTTTCCCACTTTTGCCATGAGTGTAACTAAAATAACATCAAATAATTTCACTTAATGTACGTTAAGGAAAAAATACCGAAATGCTAAAACATTTAAACAAACACCTTTAATTCCTCTGTGCCGAATCCTCAATAACCTCCATCACAAATACAAATATATATCGTACATCCTGAAACTTAGAGGATACCTCAAATATCGGTCTATTTCTCTGGATTCACTGAACCGATTTTGCTGATTTTAAATAGGAAAATTTTCAGGGCTATAATAAATGTAAAGTGTTAGAAAGTGTGCGTTTTTGTAGTGGATACTTAAAAAGAAACGAGAATAACTGTAACTAAAAGTGAAATTTATTATCTACATACCACTACATAACAATTAATATATGTGTGTATATACACAAATACGTGTATAAAAAGCAACAACATTTGAGGGCAAAATATATTTGCAGACAAAATTGTTCAGGAGCTCAAACGTACAAATAAATTTTAAAATAAACTCAGACTAAAGTCCACAAATATATTTATACAAAAATATACACGTTTTGCAATAAAAACAAAGAGAGATATAGTAATTTACAGCCAGTGGTTCCAATTTATATGAACTATGGAATCCAACTTTAAAATAGATCTATAAATATACTTTTTTTCTTTTAAATCAAATTTGAATAATATCATGATTATGAGGAAATATATTTCTCTTGATTAGTTCTTAGTTGCTGTCACATACATTATGATAAACTTAAAATGCCCCCATTTAGCATTTCCGCTGGTGGAGGTTATAAAATTTGAGATAAACAAAATAAAACAAAACAACAACTTGCAACCCGAATTAAAATATAAATAAATATATAAAATTTGTGTGCAACAGTAGCGATGACTAAAGCTTATTGTATATGTAGTGGTACTTTAGAAAAACAAACAATAACAACAACATCAGCAAAAACAAGCAATAGCAACAACCTGTGACATACATACTTTTTAAACACACACACATACAAACATATATTGTTGACATAAATTGTGTTATGTTTACATGTGTTTGTGTTGAGATCTTTTACTAAAATAAAACAAATAATGTGCACTATGGGGCACATTAGAAATTATTAGTTCTAATATAAAAAATCCTATAGAAAAGAAAATTATCTGTAAAGAGTTAAAAAAAACTCTATAGAAAGAAATATAAAAAAATCTTATTGAAAAAATCCTATAAACAGGATGTTGTGAAAAATTTCTATAGAACGGAAATTATGAAAAAATTATATAGAAAGGAAATTTGGCGAACAATTTTCTATAAGAGGAAATTTGGCGAACAATTTTCTATAAGAGGAAATTCGGCGAATAATTTTCTGTAATAGAAAATTTTGCAAAAATTGCTCTATAGAAAGGAAATTTTGCAAAAAATTTTCTATAGAAAGAAATTTTACGAAAATTTTTCTATAAGAGGAAATTTAGCGAACAATTTTCTATAAGAGGAAATTTGGCGAACAATTTTCTATAAAAGGAAATTTGGCGAATAATTTTCTATAAAAGAAAATTTTGCAAAACATTTTTTATAGAAAGGAAATTTTGCGAAAATTTTCAATAGAAAGGAAATTTTGCGAAAATTTTCAATAGAAAGGAAATTTTGCGAAAATTTTCAATAGAAAGGAAATTTTGCGAAATTTTTCTATAGAATGGAAATTTTGCGAAAATTTTCTATAGAATGGAAATTTTGCGAAAAATGTTCCATAGAAAGGAAATTTTACGAAAAATGTTCCATAGAAAGAAAATTTTTTGAAAACATTTTGCGAAAAATGTGCTTAAGAAATGATTTTTTGTATAAAAATGAAAATTTTTAGGCATCAAAAAGGAAACTTTTACAAAACTTTCTATAAATTCTTTTTTTAAATGTCATTTAAAAAGTGAATTTTTAAAAATCTTATAAAAAGGATTAAAAAAGTGAATTAAAAAAATCATTTACATATTCAAAAAAATTCTTTATTTGTATTATTATCGTATCCCATAGTGCAGTATAATGATACTGATGATGTTGTCTGTTCCAAAATGAAAACATTCATACGCAGACCCAGATGTTGTTTATTCACAAAAATGTATGAAGAGGTTCATTCACTCGTTTATACAAATTGACATACTTATACACATACACACATATATATATCATACATTCAAACATATCCTTATGAATATGTTAACAAAAATGTATAAATTTACATACGTTTACACACACTCGCATAAAGACCTACAGATGTACACACACACATATATATATAAGAATATTCACTGACATTTAAATTAGTTGAACAAATAAACAAACACAAAAATATTAATGTCAGCTAAATGAAGCAACTAAAAACTAAAATTTAAATTTAATTTAACATAAAAACAGTTGTAATATTTAATAATAAACATTAAGCGGATATAAAAACTTTGTAAGGACCTCTTTTAAAGGTCCCATCTGTAAGAGCTTTTCTTCATACTTTAAATTGTGTCCCTTTACATTCCCTCGCTTGTTCTACTTTCCCCATCAAGTCTGGCATCACTTTATGTTGCCAACATAAGAGTCAACATTTAGACACAACTTGAGTAAATATTGCCAACAACCAGGCTGTCATATATTTATAGAAGTAGTTGTAGTAGTAGTAGTAGTAGTCAGAAATATATATACATATGTCTATGTGGTTATAGTTCCCAGTTTTGTTTTGTCAGTTTCATCAGAAATTCTCTTGGAATCATTCTTTCATTTGTTGCTATAAATAAATATATATATACACTAATATCCTTGCACTAATACTATTGCATTATTTTGCCGCTATATTTTTCGTTGCTTAATTTCTATTGAAATTCCTTTTTTGCAATATTTTCAGTCGAGTTTGTAGTTTTGTGCATTTTTTTCTAGTTTTTAATTTGATCTCAATGGAATGTTTACAATTTCTATGAGAGAGAATTTTTTTGTAAATATTTGAGTCCTTTTGTTCCTAAGGACACATAATTGCATATGTATGAGTGTGCGTGAATATAAAATCTACACAATTTTACTAATAAATAAAATGCATACAAATACACATTTTTAAATTAAATGACGTTGAATCTGTGATGCTGTGACTGCTGATTATGCAGTTAAATGCTTGAGGATTTGAAGTTAAAACGGGTTAGATTCTAGGGACACTACAGTAAGAAGAATTACTAAAAAATACTACAATAAGAACTGTATTGAAATTTTTTATAAAATGAAATTTTGCGAAAATTTGATATGAAAGAAAAATATTAAGAAATTGTCCCTATAAAAGGGACAAATATTATCTCTAAATGGAAGATTGATCGAAAATCTTTCCTAAATTAGATATTTATCGAAAAGTTTCGCTAATTGAGGAGATTTATCGAATATTTTCTCTAGATGAGTAGTTTTATCGAAAATTTTCCCAAAATAGGAGATTAAAATTTAATTTTCTTTAAGAATTAAATTTTTAGAAAATTTTATTTTAGATGATTCTTTAGTCTACTTAATCCCTGTAGAATTTGTTGCAAAATATTTATGTTTTCTCTGTTTATTTAACAAAAATATAAATCTTTGTTTGCTTGAAAATTACTGTTTACAAATCCTCTCACCTGAACATACTCACACTCATACATATATACATATTGTATCCATATATGAATCTTTCCCATTCATATTTTTAAACATTTGTTCATACATTTATAAGTCGTTTTTTTTTTGTTGTTCAATGTCAATTGTATTTATAAATTAATTTTGCAAAACAACAAGTAGCATACAAACATATCTACCTACACAAAAACACACTCACATATTCAGCCATATACACACATATATAAAAACAAGGATAACTAAAGAAACGTTTAAAGCTCAATGGCGCAGAACAGTATGCAACAATGAATGCAAAATTATTACAATAAAAACAAGAACAAAAAATAAAAGAGAATCAAAATGAAAGTGGACCAACTAACAAAAGGGAGATTCCAACAGCTTAACTTTGTACCCAAAGTAATGAATTTACAATATTTTTTTTCAGTTTTCAGTCTTGTTTTATTCCATTTCTAGATTTTGTGTCATTTATAAATGTTGCAACTATGGAGCGGAAGTTAAAGGAATTGGGAATTGAAAAAATTCTACTTATACATAGATATAAGTGTGTGATGGATATGTGTACATATATCTGGTAGTCTACAGTAATATTAGTGTGATTTGGTTTATTAATTAGCTAAGTAGACTTTCTGTCTATCATTTCTGCTGTAAATACAAATAACAGACACT
This sequence comes from Cochliomyia hominivorax, assembly GCA_004302925.2. Classification (NCBI taxonomy): domain Eukaryota; kingdom Metazoa; phylum Arthropoda; class Insecta; order Diptera; family Calliphoridae; genus Cochliomyia; species Cochliomyia hominivorax. The sequence goes on along the minus strand of PYHX02000494.1, from coordinate 55,297,535 downwards.
GTTTTCCAGAATCACAGTGCTGTTGGAATATTTTAGGAAATTAAATTTTCTAAATTAATTTCCATAAGTCGGAAGGTCCTCCAAAGGTCTGTAGTATGTTATTAAAGTCCCTTAAGTTATTACTGTTTAATAAGAATACAAATATTGTCTAAAAGTGCTTAAGGTTGTAATAAATGTAATTTGTGTTAGAAACCAAAAGAAACGTATTTGTAATTTATTTACTTTGTATTAAAATAAAGTCATAATGAATTTGATTATAATTGAAAAATATGAAATGGATTATTGAGGTTATATCAAACATAATTATATTATAAGGAAATTATAAGGAAACAAAATAAAAATGCTAATTATTTTACGCTTTAGGTATTAAATTTTTGTAAATTAAAGGTAAGTTGTTCTTCTCTATAAGAAATTTGTAAAATAATTTCTCTAAAGGATAAGCGAAGTTTCTCTAATAACAATAGATTTATCGAAACTATTCTCTACATAAGAGATATATTAAAAACTGTCTCCAAATAAAAGATTTTTTTTAATTTCCCTCAATAAGTGATTAATCGAAAATGTTCTCTTAATAGAAGATTTATCGAACATTTTCTCTAAATAGGAGATTTATCGAAAATTTTCTCTAAATAGGAGATTTATCGAAAATTTTCTCTAAATAAGGATTTATCGAAAATTTTCTCTAAATACAGGAGATTTATCGAAAATTTTCTCTAAAACAGGAGATTTATCGAAAATTTTCTCTAAATAGGAGATTTATCGAAAATTTGCTCTAAATAGGAGATTTATCGAAAATTTGCTCTAAATAGGAGATTTATCGAAAATTTGCTCTAAATAGGAGATTTATCGAAAATTTTCTCTAAATAGGAGATTTATCGAAAATTTTCTCTAAATAGGAGATTTATCGAAAATTTTCTCTAAATAGGAGATTATCGAAAATTTGCTCTAAATAAGAGATTTATCGAAAATTTGCTCTAAATAGGAGATTTATCGAAAATTTTCTCTAGATACGAGATTTATCAAATATTTTCCCAATTTAGAGATTTATTGAAGATTTTTTTTCGAAAAATTCCATAATTGTCTAAAGCCAAACAATTTCTTTGTATAATTAATTCCAATAAACATGACAAACACAATCCTTTTCTCCTCTAAATTTCTACTTTAAATTCCCTCAATTCGTTTCGTGATCTAATCAAGAACATCAAACCTTATGTCCCCCTTCCTTTTCAGATTTCAACCATATTCTATTAATTATTATCAAACACCAAGAAAAATTAACTGTCAGTTGAACACATGTCAAGCCAATATAGTCCATAATGTCGATAACAATTTTCGAAACAACAATAATACATCATCATCCTCGCACAAGTATTTTCTGCAATTTACGTTTTCCAAGAATTCAACATCTGGTGTAAACGAAAATAAAAGAAAGAAAAAAAAGTTTTGTCTTACTTTATATTTCGCTCCCTCAAGTGACCTCGATGTCAGATGGAAAAAACTCAAGTGTCATATTTGGAAATTTTTGCAACAGCTTTTCACTGCATTCTCTAAACATAACAGTGGGAAGAAAATTTTTCTTTAAAGATTTCTTCACAAGAATTTATTTTCTCTAATTATTAGATTTATCACAAGATTCACAAGATCATCAAAATTTCTCTAAATGTGAGATTTTTCGACAATTTTCTCTAAAAAAACCTCTCATTTAAAGAAAATTTTCTTTAAACGAGAGATTTATCGAAAATTTTCTCTAAATGAGAGATTTATCGAAAATTTTCTCTAAATGAGAGATTTATCGAAAATTTTCTCTAAATGAGAGATTTATCGAAAATTTTCTCTAAATGAGAGATTTATCGAAAATTTTCTCTAAATGAGAGATTTATCGAAAATTTTCTCTAAATGAGAGATTTATCGAAAATTTTCTCTAAATGAGAGATTTATCGAAAATTTTCTCTAAATGAGAGATTTATCGAAAATTTTCTCTAAATGAGAGATTTATCGAAAATTTTCTCTAAATGAGAGATTTATCGAAAATTTTCTCTAAATGAGAGATTTATCGAAAATTTTCTCTAAATGAGAGATTTATCGAAAATTTTCTCTAAATGAGAGATTTATCGAAAATTTTCTCTAAATGAGAGATTTATCGAAAATTTTCTCTAAATGAGAGATTTATCGAAAATTTTCTTTAAGTGAGAGATTTATCGAAATTTTTCTCTAAATGAGAGATTTATCGAAAATTTTCTCTAGATTTATCGAAAATTATCACACATTTTGCTTCCTGTTTAAAGAAAATTTAATGAAAATTTCCTTTTTATAGGAAATTTACCAGAAGTTTAAACTTAAAAGTAAATTTAGTTAAATCTTTAAAGGCTTCCGTCCTACTGTCAATTTATGCGTTTGTGAGCGTGTGTGTTTTTTTATTTTAATCTCTTTGCAAAATTGTACATCTGTTTCCTCTAAAAAGATAAAAATAAAATTTTAAAAATTTTAAAAAAAGAAAATAAAAATGTTTATAAATTCTTCGCTCCCTCTTCCTTTACTCACCTAAATTGTGTCACTGTCACTATATTGGAATGTTAGTTCTGGTGTATACGTTTGCTTTGAAGTTGTTGTTGTTGTTGTTGTTTTTGCTGTTGTTTTGCTGTTGTTGTTTATATTTGCTGGCAACAAACAAACCAACAAAAGAGAAAAATCGCATTAGTATTATATTTTTGTTGTTGCTTTTGTTGTTGTTGACCATTTGTTTATTTATTCATTCATTCATTCGTTTGTTCATTCTGTTCTTCTTTTCTGTTTTGCGTTGGCTGCTATATTCCCTGCTGTTACTGTTGACAAGGACCATGACTGTAAACAAAATGCCACATGGACATTCTATGCTATATTCACATCCTTATGGGGTTTTAACTTCCGCTTTTGTCATTGTGCTGTTTAACTTGATGTTATTTTTATGGTTAAACGTGCTCAATGCCATTTAGCCATTTGGACTGTTGTAGTTATTTTTCTTTTTTTTCATTTCACTTCTTTTCATTCTTTTGCATTTATTTCGTATATAATGGACTGCTGTTGTTGTTGTTATTATTGTCGCTTTAGCTTTTTATTCCTTGTTATATTAACAGCAAGTTGTCCTTCCTTGATTTTGCTTGCTAACTATGTTTTGTGTGTCATTATTTCTGTCATTATTGTGAAATTTTTGTTGTTGCTATTGTAGTTGCCGCTGTTTTTAAAGGTTTATTGTTATTGTTAGTTGGTGTCATTAACAGCAATTGCAAAATACTTTCACACATCTTCTACTCAAAATGTCATTCATATAAATTTCCTTAATACGGATTTAAGTTGTTTTATTATTATTAAAGTTATTTTTATATAAATAACATGGCAACACTTTGCCTTCGACTCTCATTCTCTTTTCAAAAGAGAGTTTAATGGAAAACCTAAAAAAACAATAATAACAATTGTATGCATTAAGTAAACAAACAATTAAATCTTCAACCCCTTATTTCCGATTTTTGTACTTGAGCCTTCTAAAACTCTACCTCACTATGGGAAGTTTGACGAAGAATGTAGGAATGTATTGCCAACAGGAGGCCATCATATGGCTGAAAGAGCGCGTGTCAAACAGATATAAATATTTTCAGTAGAAAAGTAAAGAGAACCAGCATATTTTGATATTTTCTCTAAAAGGAGATTTCATTTTCTCTCAATAAGAAATCTCTCTAAGATTTTCTCCAAATAATGGAAAAATCGTTAAAAAAGGATTTATCCGAAATTTTCTGAAATAATAAATTAAACGAAAATTTTCTTTATATACAAAAATTATAGATAATTTTCTCTAATTAACAAATTTATCGAAATTTATCTTTATAAAAGCGATTTATCGAAAATTTTCTCCAAATAGAAATTATAAATTTATCGACAATTTTCTCTAAAGGACGAGATTTATGGAAAATTTTCATTAAATAATAGAATTATCGGAAATTTTCTCTTAATAGTAGGTTTATCGAAAACTGTCTCCTGATAAAATATTAATTGAAAATTTTCTCTAAATAATAGATTTATCGAAAAAATTCTCTAAATCGGTGAAATTTTTTAATTAAGAGAAAATTTTAGAAGATTTATCAAAAATTTTATCTAAATTAGGAGATTTATCTATAATTTTCTCTAAATGACGAGATTTATCGAAAATTCTTTTAAAATAAGACATTAATTTAAAATAAATTTATCACGCTGGTTCTTTCGAGTTCCAGCTGGTTCCGTTCTTATCGCCAAACAAAACTCAATACTCTAAAAACTATAAAACAAAAATTTGTTTTTCTTATTTGCTTTTATCAACATGTTGCTATCGACAATGTTGCTAATGCATTTTTTATAACCTCTTACTTTTAACATGTGCTCATTTTATATTTTGTTTACTTAAATTCACAAGCTTCAATCGTGAATGTTAGCAACATGTTGCTAGCATCTAAATGACATGCTCCATAGAAAAGTCCTTAAGATACAACTGCATTCTAATAACTTAAATCGTACATTTTTTCATCATAAAATTCAGTTGAAACGAGTCTTCAGCACGCGTTAGTCGATTGAAATCCTTACGCAAAGAAAACAAATCTTTGAGGTGAAAATTAAATTTAAAAAAAATTACGTTACATTTCAAAGTGTTAAACGCGAAAGAGAGTGTGAAATAATGCGTATTTAAATTTAAGTAAAATATTTGAATATAAAATAAATATTCACGCGAAATAATCGAGTAAATAAAGAAATTATAAAGTAATAAAATTATATGGATGACAGAAGATATAGAGGAGAGAGTAATATTTACTCTACATTTGTATAAGTAAAAGTGTTTGTGAATGTTAATCTACGTTCTAGTGAACGTGTGTGTGTGTGTGTTAAGAGTAAAATCATGGGTTCAATGATGTTTTCAGAAGATTGTGTAAATTTAACGTAAAATAAAGTTCATTGAAAATATATTGGCATTTACAGTGTGTGAAATAATAATTTGTGTGCGTAGATATGTTTGCATTCGTTTGCCATTATCAGCCTCATCAGCATCAATATCAACATTATTAATAATAAAATCGTTATCATCATCTTCATTATTATCATCATTCTTCTGCTCATTAAAAATAACATTTTGTTCTCATGATGCGAACTTTTTTTAAATTTATTTACTCTTCAATGATGGAAATTGTAGTTTGTAATATATTTGTGTGTGAGTTTTAGTGTCAATGTATGTTAAGTACTTATAGACTCACACACACGTTGAAATACTTTAAAAAGTATTTTAAATTTTAACTGCAAACATCAGCAAAATTTTGTTGTTTTTTTTCCCCTCTCAAAACGAACCATATTGAACTCATATGAAAGTTTCGTAAAGTAAGTTTGAGGGAATTTATTGACAAAAAAATTACATACTTTTACTTTTATTTTTTTTTTTTTGGAATACTTATGTAAAGTGAGTGATATTTTTATGAAAAAATAAAACAACAAATTTTTATTGGATAATCTGTTTTAAATTCTTTTACGGTACTTAAGTCATAAAAAAGAAGTAAAATAATTAAAATAAAATAAGAATTTCGATTTAATTAAAATTTCTCTAAACATATAACTTAACAAAATTTTTCTCTTAACGGGCGATTTATAGAAATTTTTCTTTAAACAGGGTAAAATGAAAATATTTAATGAGAGATTTATTGAAAATGTTCTCTAAATAAAAGATTTATCGAAAACGTTTTCTAAATAAGAAATTTATCGAAAATGTTCTCTAAACAAGAGATTTATCGAAAATGTTCTCTAAATAAGAAATTTATCGAAAATGTTCTCTAAACAAGAGATTTATCGAAAATATTCTCTAAACAAGAGATTTATCGAAAATTTTCTCGAAATAAGAGATTTATCGAAAACTTTCTCTATTTATCGAAATTTTTTTTATAAAAAAAGAGATTTTTAAAAAATTTTCTCTTTTATCGAAAATTTTCTTTAAATAAGAGATTTATCGCAAAATTTTCTCGAAATAAGAGATTTATCGAAAACTTTCTCTATTTATCGAAATTTTTTTCTATAAAAGAGATTTTTCAAAAATTTTCTCTTTTACACCAAAATTTTCTCTAAAGAAGTTATTAGTCGAAAATATTTTTCAGATATGTGGTTAATCGAAATTTTGTCTTAATTTATAGAAATATTTCTTTAAATAAGTGATTTATTGAAAATTTTCACCAAATATGCGACTTATCATTATTATTTTCTAATTTTCCGATTAACTGAAATTTTTTTCTAAATTAGAACGTTATAGAAAATAGATATAAATTTATGGAAATTTTTTGTATAACATCTATAAAATATGCTTTATTAATTAATCATTAAAAAACTACATTTTATTGAGTTAGATATGAAGACGTATGAGTTATATTATATATTTCGCAATGATATTAAGTATTCGTCTCACAGTAGTTGGTTCATAGTTGTATTTAGTTTGCTTCTTTGAAATTTGTTCAGAAGTTGTTTAAATCGTTAACTTTGTACCAGATGCTTATTAGTTATATTAATTTGTTTATTAAGTATACGAACCATAGTAGTTTTTTTAAAAATTCTGTAACTTTAAAACTTAAACACCATTTACAAAAATTATCATTTGTGGTCTTCTAGAATGTTAAGTTCCGAACTTGAAAAAATCCACATAAATGTCATCCATCAAAACATGATTTATGCGTATAAGTTATTTTAATTATATTAATTATACGTCTTTTGATAGATTTTTTGCTTTTAACACTTAATTATTAAATTTTTCCAGAAATCTGATTTCATTAAAAATAGTTTTAAATAATTTTCGTCCAAACAGAACGAATAAGTATAATAAGTATACTAGTACCAATTCAGCCAAAGTCAAAGTCTAAATTCAAATTAAAATTATATGTATGTTTAAACATGCTGGTTATAATCTATTTTAAATGAGTTATATCTCTTTAGAAAGGCCACATTTGAATTATAATCCATTATAATATTATAATTATATGACAGCAATAAAAATGTTTTTTTAGTACTTTTTTCAATTCGAAAAATCGTTCTTCCGAAGTTTCCAGAAAAGTGTCAAAGTATATACAGAATAGAATGGAATACTTGCAGTCTTCTTATGGCAATTAAACTTTCTTAAACTCGTTCAACTCTCAAAGGTTTTTTTGCATTAAATTTCAAATTAAAAAATTACATAGTACTCGAGAAAAAATTCCATAACACCGTGGTTGTAAATGCTAACACGGAACAGGACACTATTAAAAAATTATAATTTCCAATCAAAGATTTTCTAACATTTTTTCAAACCCGATGTGAAGAAATGTGTTAGTGCACACCCTGAACCAACAAAGAGCTTGTACTCTTCCGAAAACTTGTCCTTATTAGGACGTTCCGTCAAAAAATAGCGTCTAAATATTTTCCTTAAGTATATATTATTATAGATGCTTCCAGTTTCCATCGATTTAGGATATTAACTAAAAAAATGAAACTTCTTTTTTTGTTTCGAATTGATGGAATTTGTGTAGGGCTTGTGGGCAGACTTTTGCCCCAAATTCATCCTGCTTTAGTTTTATATCAGTGAATATCTGATCCATCAATCAGTGACTTTTAAACTAACTAATTGACTTCTCCAAACCAAGTCAAGGACACCTCTTTTCTAACCAAGTGAAATTTCATCTATCGGTTCAAAAGTTACAAATTTATTAAAAACAAGATTTTAAACTACTGTGCTCTGCATTATACCATTCATTAGTCGAAGAATAATTGCTGATTTAAGGAAAATAATCATGTCAAAGTATTTGTGTAACAGTTGATAACACAATACCAACAATCTCATATACACACAACTGACACTGTTTAAGTATCTAATGAATACAGTACAAACGAACAACCAAAGTCTTTTATCTCCTATTTTTATATACCACCAGCTAAAGAAGCCACAATTTATCCACACAAAACAAAGGCGTTAAAGCAATTGAAAAGCATCAAAGAATGCGCCCGATATAAATCAGTTTCATATCCTGAGAACAACAAAATTGCAATATTTATAATAATTTTTATTACAAACTATAAAGTTCATGTAAATAGTGTGGTGAGAATGTGTTGGTAATAAATACATAAGATAAAATATAAATATTTAATGCGATAATAGTGCTAAGATACAAAAAAAGATACAAGATACAAGATACATTATGATAATGTTGCTGACAATGTTTTCAAATAAAATAATAAATAATTTTTTTTATTTTATGATTTGTTTCAATAAAATTTATTTATTTTTCCTACATTCTCTCCCTCTCTCTTTCACTTTCTTCATTCCTATTTACGTTTTCTTTTCACAAATGTTTATAAATTATTTTAAAATAACATTATTTATTGTTCTTAAACATTTTTTATTTGTAAATGTTAAAAAGATTTTTGTATAAAAGATCTTTTATTTTAATATGTTTATGTCTGTGGGTGTATTCTTATCATGTGTTGAATAGAACAACTTTTACAACCTACATGTATGAGTGCGTGAGTGTATTAGTGTGTTATAAAAACGTATATGTTTTATTGAAAATAATGATAAGATTTAATGTTAATAATGTATTTGTTGCTTTCATTGCTTGTCTCTCTATTACCGCCACGTCCATTGTTTGCTTTAGTTGTTAAAAAAATTTCAACAGATTACGGATAATAAATTTATAACTGTACTTAAGCTAAGGCTGTCGAAAAAGTTGTTTAAAAATCATAAAAAAATTAAATTGCCTACGAAATTTGTTACTTGATCTCCACCTACTTTTTAGCTGATTCTTAACAAAAATGAAAACTTTAAATCGTGAAAATAAAAGCTCATCGAATGATGCCCTAAAACTTTTATAATCAGTAATAGAATACATACAAGGGTATCTATAGCTTTGACTGCAAAGACTCTACTTTCTGACAGCTATAAAATTTTAATTTAATATATCGTAAGTTAAAGCTTAAAAAACCTTTTTAATATAAATTATTGTATTGTAAAAAATTTCAACAGGTATCTTCAAATTTATAATAAATTACTAAAATTTAAACTGAAAAGCTCTGCTTTGCAAAACAAAAAGTTTTGAATTTTAAGCTCTTAATTTAAAATTCTTGGAAAAAACTTTTTATTAGAAAATATTAAAAATTTAAAGATCGACCTACTTAAAGCTTTAAATTAAAAAAAAAATTGTTCAATATTTATTTTATTATATATTTTTTTTAATGCTAAAACTTTTAAGACAACATTGGTTAATAATCCTGTTAAACTTTCACAAAACTTTTTAAGATTAAAAGCTTATTTTAAAAAGCTTTTATTAAAATTTTACTAGCGTTAACCGCAATATATTTACTTTATAAAAACTTTTGACTATAAAAGTGTTTAACTTTAGAGCTTTTAATAGAAAAGCTTTACAACAAGCCTTACAATTGTTGTCAATCTTGAAAATTAAATATTTGCCAGCTGAACTTTAAACTTTAAAAATCAAAATTTTTAGTTTTTTTTTTGTTAAAATATTTTGCAACAAATTGAGCGTATAAGGACATTTCGAAAGCTTTAAAATATGATAATTTTAAATGGAGTAAAAACAATATTTAAAAATTAAATCGAAAGCTTTATTTTTAAAGTTTTTCTGATTTAAATTGTTCAACATATTTAGCGTTTAAAAATAAAATAAAGCTTTTAAAGAAAAAATTGTTAAAAGTTTTTTATTATGAACGCTTATTGAAACTTTTAATTTGAATAAATGCAAATTTTTCAACATTTTTAGATCTCAAGTTTTATTCAAAGCAAAATATGTATCTTCTTAAAAGAACTTTAAATTTTGATAACTTAAAACTTTTAATATAATTAAAATGATATCAATAAGAGGTTTTCAATTTAAAAAATTTTTGTTTAAATTTTAAAGTTTTGAATTTCGCGACTTTAAGTTAAATGTTAAATAATAATAAATGTTTAGTTTTTTTTAAAGCTTTAGATTTTGTAAGCTTTAAGCGTAAAATAAGGAAATTTTCTATATAGAACATTAAGCTTTCAGCTTAAAAGTTCACGATAGAATTTATTTAAAAAATAAACGCAAATATAACATTAAGAAGCTTTAGAACTTTCCTAAGTATTAAATCAATTCAAATTCAAAAGCTTAGAAGTATTAAATTGTTTGTATATCAAAAGAAGCGTTTAGTTAAATTTTTTTGAAGGAAAAATGTATAAAAATTTTTGTAAATATTTGATTTTTTTAATTATTTATTTAAAGGATAAGATGACAAATTCTAAGGAACTTTTATTACTTTCTATCTCAAGTTTTCGATTTAGGTTTTATAGGGTTCAGCAATATTGTTTTTGTGATAATTTTTTGTGTAGTTCTTTCCCAAGAACTTTATGAAATTTAGTTCAAATTGTTTAGGTTTTTACTAAAATCCTTTCTAACATGATCTCGTTTATTCCTTGGAATCTCCTCTCATATAAATGTTCTTAATACCCACTGCTTTTTATGTGTAACTAAAACATTAGGAAACAGGATTAATACGAAACAATAATAAAATTCACTTAATGCAGTAGAAAGAAAAAAATAATAAACGAAAATAAAATAAAACGACAAAAAATATACCCTTTACCTCTGCTACTAAACTCTCATCTCCTAACACCTATTTTCACATTCCTATAAATTAATATACTTTTTAATTTCATACATTCGTAGTTCTTTTAATAACTTCGCTATAAATTTCATCCTTGAGAATTATTTCCTAAACTAATGATTAAAAGTGGAATTGGAACAGCTGCCCTCTTTCTTTTCATTACTTTTCACCAAAAAATTTTCATGATTAATGATTTAAGTAAATTATTGTTACGCTTTGGTTAAGATTCCAATTAGTGTCAAAAGATATTTGGCAAGATCTAACTTGTTACCTTTATTTTCTCCCTTTTCCCCTCGTTATTCCCTTGTTTGGTAACTTTAAGTTCTTTTTTTTCTTTGAATCTTTTTAAGGTTTTTCTGTTTTCTTTTCCTTTTCTTTATTATTTTTAAATAAATTGTTATTATTTTAATGGTGACACATGTTGACGTTTTCATTAAAGAAAATTCTTTTTTTTTTCCCCTTTTTATAAAAGTACCTTGTTTTGTGGTACTTTTCTATTTTTCTTTTTCAGAGAAAAAAGTTTCCTTAAGATTATTATAAATTTGGAAAAAATTAAAAGCTTTTGGTTGAACTTTCCTTTTCTAGCGTAAAAAAAAAATAAATATTAAAGTTAAACTAGTAAAATGCTGTATTCGGCTGTGCCGAATCTTCAATTCTCCCTACAACAAATGCATGTGAAATAAATATAAAATGTTTCGTACATACTCACTCACAGATGTACACAATATATAAAAGTTTTCCTCAAATTCAACACTTGATGAGTCACAAAATTAGTCATATTTTTGGATATAAAATTTTTTCTACTAAACCGATTTTGATAATGAAATGGTAATGAGGTAAATACAACTTAATATAATGCGACATTTCATTCTTATTTGTCAATTTGTAATTGACAATATTACGAATGATTTATGATTGAACTTTGAGGTTGCCTCAGATATCGGTATATATTTCTAAACATATTGAACCGATTTTGCAGGTTCGTTTAATATTGTGGACGTGCGTGTGTCAACAACAGACAGACAGGCAGAGGAACATAGCTAAATCGACTTAGATTTTGATTTGATGCAAGAATCTGTATATATATTATGGGGTCTGAGATGATTTCTTCTTAGCGTTACACACGGAATGATAAAGTTAATACACCCCCTTCACCACTTGTGGTGGTGGAGGATATTAAAAATGTTAAATGTTTTAAATTATTAAATTTCCTGTTAACAACTTTATTTCAAAAGATTTTGTTTTATAAGAAAAAAACTTTTTTTGTGACCCAAAAATCTTAAAAAATCACAACTTTATAAACATGACTTTTTACACCAACACTTACTCAATTTAATAAATTATTAATAAAAGACTTTTATTATTATTGAGTTTAAATATGAGCGATGGAGCAAAACCAACCAACAAAATGTTGAAAAAGCATTAAATAGGTTGTTTTTGAATCCCTTATAAAAACCTCAAACTTCTCTCAATAAAATTAAAGTTAATAATAATCAATATTATCTAGAACTATTGGATATAACGAGTAAAATTAGACTAGTGGGTTAAATCGATAAGATTTACGAATAAATCCATTTGAATCCTAAAAGGAAAGACACTGGTTTTAAGTCGATTTTTTTGGAAATAAATCTGTAACCTTTTATTGGCTGGATATGTCTTTCGAAACTTAACATACTGACATCAGAGGAGCGTGTCATTATAATTTCTATAGTTTGGACCACATTAAGTCTCCACAGTTGAAATTAGATGTGCGCAAATTGAGGTACCTCGGACATTCAATTCTTTAAACTTGTGAAAAATTATTGTTTCTGATTCAATTTCCAAAAATTTAAACTAAGACATCTTATATAAATAGTAAGATAGAACAAATAAGAGTGCTGTTTTCGGCTATGTCGAATGTGATTCAAACATGTTATTTATCGTACATACACACTCACACATACACACTTAGTTAAAATTTTATTGAGCTCTGCCATTTATTATGGACGTGAGCATGCCACAACAGGCAGACAGACAGACAGACAGACAGACAGACAGACAGACAGACAGACAGATGGACGGACAATTATGGTGTCTGAGATTATTCTTTCTTGCGTTACACACGGAATGACAAAGTTAATATACCCTCTTGACCACTTATGGTTGGGAAGGGTATAAAAATTCTTAACATACTATACTCTACTATACTTTTGGACACCTTTATTGCGCTCCTTCAACCTGAGTCCAATATCTATCTACTGGCCTAAACTACTGGCAGTTTAAAGGATTTGCCTCTCTTGTTACAAATACCACATTGTTATTCTTGTACCACTCAAGAGTTTGTTTTTTGTGAACATTCTTTGATGTTAATTTCGGTATTTATAAAGCCCGTTGTAACAACATGATTGTTTTCTTTGCGCAACTGCTTGTCATACCAAGAACTTCATGGGATTATTGATTGCTTTTGTGTCCTAAGCATTTCTTCAACATTCTTCTTTAGATAATGCTGCGGTACCTGTTTCAAAGCAGTCTTAATCATGGTTAAACGAACACAGCATAAATTTGGACTGGTCTGTGCGGACTTTAAGTGAATGGAAATGTTGTTTTTCCCGTAAAGTTTATGAAAATAATGCCCAAACCGAAAGCATAATGACTTTAACAGAGCTAAAACCAAAAAATAAAGCAAATGTGGAGGAAATTGATTCCGATCTTTAAAATTGGTTTAGTCAATACCAGATCGTATTCTTGAGGAAAAACAACAACAAAAGATCTTCCACCCATTATTAATAATGCTATAGAGACTGAAAAACTTAAGTGCATTTATAGCAAACTACTTTTAAAAGTGAGAGTTAAATTGCAAAATTAAGTTAAAAAATAAAATTAAAAAAAGTTGTATTCGTTTATAGGAATATGCACCAGTGTGTAATGAGGTTATTTCCATCTCTTTACTATAACCCAAACATGTTCAATGTCTTTTAAATCTATTAATTTTCCGTTTTACTGATGTTGTATGTTTAACATTTTGTTATCCTTCTCTGCTGTATGTCCTTAAAATAATAAAATTCCACTTAATACTAATTAAAATTCAATCTTATTGATTTTCTTAAGGATTATTGAAAATTACTTTTTGTTCTTGTTGTTGTTTTGTATCGTTAACATTTTAATTAAGAAAATAATTTAATATTATTTTTTCCTCCACGAAACTTAGAGATACTTAATTAGTTTTAATTGAGTTTAGAAAATGTAAAGGAAGTAGAAGAAATTCAATTCTAAAATTAAGTCAAGGACACAAAGATATTTTAACAAGGATTACTGAAATAAATAACAGAAAGTGTATTTTTCGTCAAAATATCGATTTAAAGAAAAGTTAGAAACTACAAAATGGATGTGTATTTTTTACACCAAAAACAACTTGAAGCAAAATCATCATTGTAAACATAGTTGATTTGACATTGACCAAAAATTTTTCATTCAGTTAAAAAAATACAGTATTTACTTTAAGTTGAATTAATATTGTACACATTAGAATTCTTCGATATTATTTTATAAAATTATACAACAATATTTTTTTAGAATTAATTTTTAATAATTAAATTTTAAGGAAGAAAACAAAGTGGAAAAAAGTTAAATTAATATTTTTTTATTTATAAAGCAAAACCATAACATACATATTATAAGGGTTATATATATGTAAAATATTTTTTAGTCAAGTCATTCATAAATTTTTGGCGAATAAAAAAAATTTACTCAAGTTGACCAGTTTTGAAGATCCACTTCCTGACGCAATATTTTTTAGAAATATTTCCTTGTCCAAATCAATTTGAAAACACTTCTAGAAAGCCCGAGAAAGTGCGACATAGAATACGAACCGGCGTAAAAAGACGTAGTTTGCAAATATACCTAAAGAGTGAGATTTAAAAATTCTTAGCATACATAAATGTCAATAAAAACTAAACCTCTAATTTTAAGGTTTTAATTTAATCCTTATTTGTTTGAAATTATTATATAGTTACGAGAAATTAGTGAACGACCCTCGCATAATTCGATTTTCAAATTTATTTATTCTGAAGTGTGTAGCACATTATTGTGACACTAAGACTTATATAAAATTTATGCGTTTAAATTAATTTTTTTCTGGGGGGTTACAGAAATTATGAACTGACCATCGTATAATGTTGTTCATTGATTTTTGCTTACATTTATCTTCATTTGACCAATCATTATTACAATACCAACTTTAATGTGAGATTTTTTTCCTTAAAAGTTATATGTGGAAGGCATAAACACATAATAACCCAACCACCTTCGGTGGTTAACCTTTCCTATTAAGACATTGCTCGAACCGGTAGTCCATATTCGTTTATCTATCCACATCTATCCCTCCACAGCATTTTGGGTTATTTATCTCTCCTGGTACAAAAACTACATAGTGGCAGGATGCCAAGTTAACATTACAGGATAAAAGTTTCGGTTCTTCTAGAGCCCGTTTTGCCGCAACTGCATATTGTTTGCCATGCCAAGAACATTTTGGAAATTTTGACTGCTTTTAGGTCCTAAACTGTTCTCCAATTTTCCTTTAAATTTTTATCAGCATTCCTATCAGGAACATTTTTAACCCTGTATTCTTGAACCAGGTTTTCTATCAACTGTTTCATAACCTTGGAAACAGTTTGACGACCGAAATTTGAATGCTTGACTTAACTTTTGTAGGACCAATTTGGATTTTGTTTAAAATATGTAGCGACTTTAGTACGCACTTCACTTACTTAAGAATATTTCGATCTCATTCCTCTAAGTTTTTATTTGGACTATATATGATATCAAATATCCTTCTTAAACCTTAAATACTCTCCAATTGAAAAGCGTAAAGTTCCCTAACCCAAGTGTATATCAAATTTGTTCACGAGTAATATCTGCTGTTTTACGGTTAAGTAAATCTTTTTATAATTAAATTTCTGTTTGTCAATATCAATCAATTCCAATCTCTCTCATTATTTTGAAATGGTCACATTTTCCTTTGTAACCAAAATTTTATGGAATAATTCAAGTCAAAGGACTTGATTGAAAGTTTATTTTTAATTATTTCGGTTAAAAAATCCAATTCACGATACCGAACTTCCAATTAATTGCTTTCTATTGTTCAAAACTTTTCTTTAGATTTTCTCTTTTCAACTGAACTAAAAAATAATTATTTGGAAAAATGTTTCTCATTATCAGCCCCAAACAAATCCAAACGGTTTTTATTTCTATTTCTGTTATAAAAATAGGTTTTTGTCTTCATTAGAAATCTTTTTTATTTAAAAGTTTATTTTGAACAAATATTAATTTACATTTGTATTGGTTTTTATGGACGATTTTCTAATTTAAAATCTTTTCAGACATAAAGAAAACCTTGAATGGGTTAACAAAATTAGGTTTCTTAGCTTTAAGTTTTTTTATTTTTATTTTTGTTTAAAGTTGTGTATGAGCTTTTCTGCTACTTTATCATTTGCAATTTTATACTCATATACTTCTCATACTCTCTGGCCAGAATAAAGCCATATTATTACTTGTATATCAATTTCACTTTGTAATGCCACATCACGTATTTACACTTGAAGAAATTATCTATGTATAATATTCGAATGAGGTTAAGGTGAAACTTTTTAGATAAATTAAAGGAAAATGTTTAAGAAATAATATTACGAGGACAATTATTATTAAAAAAGTTTCATGAACAAAAATAGCAAAACTGTCTTTCGGAAGCTTTCTTCATCTTCTATATTCTTTTATATATATACTCACACACAAAGAAGGAACTGTTTTATAGAGCAAAATTTAGAATAGAAAGGATCAGGTAGCCACCATTCAATGCAAATATAATTATCTATTATTAGTAGAGCAATTACAGCGTTATTTTAAAAATTAAGTCCAAAACACTTTCTTAGAGAATTGCTGTAGTGAAAAATATATAGAGCAGATAGGACCATAGGTACTGAATCCATCCAAACAATTCTTGGCGATTATCTTAAGAACTTTTACAGAATTCTTAAATTGTGTCCCAATCATTTTCCATGAAACAATTTTACGTAAGAAAATGTATGGTAGATTGGGTCAGGTGGAAAGCACCTCTCCATTTTTAACCAAATGTTAATTATCGTTTATCTACGAAACTTTTTCATATTTCATCTAGAATTTCCAAACTTTGTCGTACTCCTTTGAAATTGAAAAGGGACAAGGTCAGGAGGAGACCTCCTTTTCAAACAAACATTAGTCATCGAACATCTGATGAACTGTTAAGACGAAAATCTTATAAGTTTGACAACGCACTGATTTGGATTGAGCTTGTGGGCAGACCTTTACCCCAAGTTCATTCTAATATATTTAACACAACGCCTTCCCGTAGGTTTCTTTTATAAAATAATAGAAAAATGATAAGTTCAGAAAAAATGGCTTCATCGGAGAATAATGTTGCCATCTTTTTATAATTAAATTTCTACTTGAAATCTCAACTTCCGAATAAAATAATAAAATTTTGGCGAAATTTAAAATATTCAACAACTCAAGATGGCCAACTTTGAAGGGTCATGTTGAGATGGGGACCAATACTCCTTCAAATTATCTCGAAAATACCTTATCAGTTTAGTCGATAACGTGTGTATTGCGATTATTATCGTTGATTATATTCGAGTCTTTTATAAAGCTTGTCACATCATAATATTTTGTTTTCTGGCTCTAAAACTTGTCTTCAAACAAAAAGTCGTTATATAAATACATGGGAAGGGACTTGATGTTAACGTCTAAATCATATATAACTTCGTGTATTATAGTTGGACTACTCGGTATTTTGTACTTCAATCACAATTTGTTTAATTTCTGTGATCGGTAATATTCGATCTTCTTTTAGCGCTTTTCAGGTTATTTTCACTGGTCTTATGCTATCATATGGATTGACCGACCTCTCAATCTTCAACATTTATTTAGTATCACGAAAGCTCTCTTACCCAAATAAAATAATACCGAATTATTGTACTCCCTTTTGAGAAGTTTTTTCTATAATTTAAAATTAGTTATGAATGTCCGTAACTGCAAAAAGGTTGAGACTCCAGGAATCAAAAACTTAAAACTTAAAGTGAGATAAAAAGAAAAAGGGAAACGACTAATTAATAGTGTCAGAAAAAGTAAGATATTGAAAAAGATTGGAATATATAACCATTTATTGTTCCTAATAATATTAATTCCAAATAAAATAAAGGCGATAGTTCCGAAAAGAATATCAAATCTATATGTTCTGTTCATTTATAGATTTTTCTACCGGAGTCTATCAAAAATCTGAAAGTTTACTCATTATGAATATGATAATGATAATGTAATTTAAATACTGCAAGAGACAACCTACAAACCTATAAAAACATATACCAGAGATGTCCACTTTTGGAGGATCAACGACAACATCCCTGCTGCATAGTTACGCCACCCTTACGCATGTTAAATGTCATTAACATTTATTTAACGGTTCAAGAGTTACAATAATATTTCCAGAAAATATTGATTTGTATACACTGTAAATAGGACTCTTAAGCTTCACCCTCCTCTCCTATTGTACGTTAATATATATTAATTTAATAACATCCAAAACCATATCATTACAGTTATATTTAATATTCAATTTTATTATTATTATTTTTTCTGGGTGTAAATATCTAAAATTTTTACATTTTGAATTGACTCATGTAATATGCTACCAATCAGCCCAGCGGTACTTTGAAACATCTGTTACAAATTACCGTTTGTATGCATTTCATACACGTTCACAATTTTTCTTCCTCTTCTTCGACTTCTCTTTTTTCGCAACTAATACACAGCTGAGCTTTTCCATATTGTTTTCTGATGTTATTACACCCTACACCACAAAAGGTGGTTGGAGTGTTATGCGTTTGTGCAGAAGTTTGTAACGGGCGGAAAAAAATAGTGTTTATACCACTTTAAAGTATATCGTTCGACTCAGAATACCTTCTGAGTCGATTTAAGATATCACAGTTTTTAAGATATCTTAATGAAGTTTGGCACGTTGTACCACTTTGGCCCAGGAACGATGACTATTGAAATTGTTTATGATTATCTTAGATGATGTGTCAAAATGTTCGGTCCATTATTTCTCATAAGTCCCACCCTCCCAAATATCACTTTTAAATGCATAAATCTCTCATATATGTAATGATATTTAACCAAATTTATAAAATATAATCAAAAAACGCGGTGAAAAAATATACGAGGGTCGCTGCATAATTTTTTCTTATTCATATATAAAACTCCAGAAACATTTTTTAAAAACGCATTAATTTCACATAAATGTTATTTTTATTTAACTTAACTTAAGCATAAATAAGAAAAGAAAAATATACGAGGGCCGTTCAAAAAGTTTGCGTAACAGTCATTTCAACCAACAATGTGATGAAGGGTTTGTTCATAGTCGGTATTGACCAACTATAACATTTTTACTTGTTTCTTTTTTTCGTTTTTGTTCTTTTTCCTATATTATTTCCTTTTCCATTAGTATTTCTTGTTGCTTCTGTCGTTGTTGTTGTAAGTAGTTGTAAAGTAAATTTTTTTTCTTACTTTTAGTTTTAGTTTTATTATTATCTTTTATACTTATTTACTGTTGACTGAAAATATTATTGAAACTTCTACATTCAGTGTTTCATTTTCATTTGTTGTCTATTTTTGCGGAGATTTTTGTTAAGGCACCCTATTGCGTGATAAGTTGCCTAAAGGCGAATAATGGATAGAGGGCATAGAAGGTATCGATATAATTTGGGAGTGATAAATATAAATAAAGATTTGAGTTTTACTTCGTTAAATTAGAATTAATGGAAATCAGTTATGTGTTCCCATCAAGTTTTTGTCTGTTTTTGGGACCCTTTTATCTATATATTTCTCCGATTATAGTTATTTTCTTCTTTATATAACCTTAAAGTTTTTTACTACCTTATATAATTTTCGGTAATTGCAGAAACATCAGATACTTAAATATATATTGAGTGTATATCATTTCTTATTCTGGGGATCAATATATCATCAAGTATTGTTTATCAAATATTCTTGTTTCTTCAATAATTTCAATATATTGTAATTATTTGGAATCAACCTTCTATATCTCATATATAACTGATAGATAAAGGGATTATAAGTTTTCCTAAAATGTACTATTCTTGTAATTAATCGAGTTTCATTAACCGCAACTATAATGATATGAATAAATGATGAATTTTATAAAATTTTATATCTTTGTGGGCAGAACTTGAAGATGGTAAAAATAACTCTAAATGACTTCAAGGGGACCAAATCGTTTCATAGTTTCATAGTAAGCTCAAATATTATAAAAATATTTTAAGTATCAACTAATGGAATCAGAAAAGTTAAAATCATGGAAGATCTTCTAGACATGATTGTAAAGACGTCGTCTTTTAGTTAATATTAATTATTTTAGGTGAATTCACTTACTATACTCAGGTTAATCCAATCACAATGCACAAACAATATAGAACCATAGTTTTTAGACCATTGACAATGTAGTCTTTAGATAATACCATCTACGAACATCGTTGTGTAAGTGGGACCCTATATTCGTAAAGATAGACATTGTAGTCGCTAGATAATAGCCACTACAATCTGTAAACTATATACACTATTGTCTGTAGACTACAAAAACGTTAGTTTTTGAACTGTAGACACAACAGTTCTACAGTAGTGTAGGTACTACAAGTTAAACTACCATAATTATCGTCTAAGAACTGTAGACATGGTAGTGTGCATATGATAGAACCTATAGTCTCTAGACAATAGACTCTATAGTTTTCAGACACTATTCTTTAGATTAAATATATATACTTATATTGTAGACACTTATGTTTTTACACTAAATACACAATAGTCTTTTGAATACAACCACTATAGTCTATAGAATATTAACACCGTAGTTTCTAGACTATAATCTCAGGACTATATTTATAGTAATATTGGACACAATATAGATAGATTGTACATATTATGGTATTTAGTCTATAGTCTTTAAACTATATTCTTTATAGAGCAGACAATACAGATAATATGAGAGACTATTTAGCAAAGGCATCGCATAGTGTTTTAAATGAAAAATTAATTAGACGTTAAAGTTTTGAGGTTGAACTTTATGAAAGTAATGGAACCCAGTTTTCAAAATCCTCTTTGACTTATACAAATATTTAAAATGATCCAGATCAATTATATGGTAACCGATTGTAAAGTTTTTGAAAATGAGTTAATTCTTTATTCCACGTTATAAAAATCTATTATATGGTAATCGATTTCAAAAAGTTTCATATGAGTGGATTCTAGAGTCCAGTCAAGACCTATAAATATTATTACCCCTATAATTACTTCCTGTAGTTAAAAAGTATTTACTTTTTTATTTATTTGCTTAAAGGTTTTATAAGGATACAAAGTTCACCACTTTGCTCTAGGTGTAGTTATAATTAGGGAATTTCTGGCTATTTTAATTCCTTAGAAATTTAAAATATTATTGATGCTCTGAATTAGGAATAAAGGGCGATATCGGCTAAATTAATCTTAAGCCTTATTATTACGCTTTACTGCAGTTGATCCAACAGTAAAAACATCGATTTTATTTTGCAATTATTTGGCATAAGTACTGCAAAGGATATTTTGCATTTCATCTGTCCCATACTGGTTATGTAGACATTAAGTTTTTTTGGAATTTCCCCTTTTTATATATTTATCACTTTTTTATCAAAATGGGAGTAAATTAGATTCTAATTCACTGAAATCACTTTTTAACCAACCAATCCATTTCATTATCTGACCGGTAACTTCATATAAACATTTGGGAATCCTTTTTAAAAGTCTGTATATCATTAAATATAAATCCAAAAAAATGACTTATTTCCAAAGTTGATAAAGAAAATTTCAAATAAAATTATATCGACCATAATTTTCACATCTTTTCTTATTTTACTCCTCTTTGATATTGTTATGAAATCAGCTCAATTTATAGTGTCCTATTATCCTTTTAATAGCATTTGCTATTTACACATTTTCATACCAAAATTCAAAATGTTGTCTAACTTTGTTATTCATTCATTCATTTATTCATTCCAGCTTTAAGAGAGAAAGAGAGAGAGAGAGAAAATAATATTCCAAATCATAGATTATTTACACTAAGTAGTTTGAGACAAGTGAAAAATAAACACACTGACACTTATACACTATCACACAGATAACTAACAAAATATTATAAGTAGATAATAGAGAGATGGGCAAAAAGTATCTGTAATAGACAGTTATACAGACGGATAGTGGTTCTAAAATGATTTATATTAAGTTTTCCATTCTGTGGGTAACGTCAAGAAAAAACTAATCTAAGATCCCATAAAGTATATTTATTCTTGTATCAAATCAAAATCAGAGACGATTTGGTTTTGTCCTTCTGTCTATTGCTGGACTATTCAAACCAATTGTAGGCGCTCATTATAGTTTGATCCGATTATTTTATGAAGTTTCCTATATAACACCAGCAAAATCGGTTTAATTAATAAAAGGTTATAAACGGATATCTGCATCAACTTACAAAATTCTGACAAAGTCCCCGATCATCTGGGTACCTGTGCTCTTACAAATCAACTCCAAAACACCTCGGCTTTAACCATATGAAACATTATTAAAATATCTTTAACTAATCAAAAGTATGAGAATTATGTCCAAAAAAAACAGTTTTGGAACCACTGTTAGACGCAATAACGGATAGACAGACAGACGGAGGGAAGTACAGACTGACAGACAAACAAATAAAGAAACCTTAGCAACGGCACGTTCGTTTAGATATTTTTTCTTTGTTATTTAATAACTTCTTTACGCCTTAAAAAGAAAAAAAATTATTAGATTTTTAGACAAAATATAAATTGATGAATTTTATTTGCCAAAAACATGAATTTAATCTTTCACTTTTAGTTTAGAGAGAAAACATAATATGAAAAATTTCAGAAACTTTAACAAAAATATTAAGGTTTAGGAAAAGAACTTTATTTTTGGTACAATACACAGTGGGGCAAAATCGATTTAATTCGAAAATAATCAGTAACCTTTGATCAGCCACATGGTTTTGCATGAAATTAAATATAATAATAATAAAAGAGTAGTGTGACATTACTATTTGAATGTAGCGATTCCACAGAGACTCCATTTTTTAAGGAAGTGTAATTTTTGTTTCTGCTTAAAGAAATGCTAACTTTGTGATTTAATATAAAATTACCTAAAAATATTTTTGATGTTTTAAACGGATTTTCTTAAATTCCCAAAATTGTGAAGACAAATCGCAAAAATTGGAATTTTTTTGTTTTCTATTTGTAGAGTCCACATTTATTGGAGTCCTGAAAAAAACTATCACCAAACAATTAAACACACCTCTAGATTTCCAAGACTGCAATCTGCTATAAAATTCAGGCATTGAAATTAGAGATTCAATTCAAGGTTTCGATTAAAAAAGGGTTGGCTTCGAGAGATGTTGGCCTTAGGTCTATAGTTTTTTTGATACAAAATTTAAACGAGGCCTTTCAGGAAAATATGAATATTTTATAAAATGTTAAAATTGAAAATTTTATTAACATTGTCATGCCGTGTGTTATGCTAAGAAGGATATATATTTTTGCATTAAATCAATCTGAACGATTAAGTTGTGCCCATCTATCTGTTTGAAATATTCTCACAACTCAATGAAATTCGTCCACATTATTTGTTGTTGGCCTAAATATTTTTTAACTGGATATATCGGCTTATTAGCAAGAAAGTTAAAGAACGATATCTAAAAAAACCTTAAAAAAATTCTAAAAAAGTAACATCTTACATAAAACATTTAAATCTGATAAAACAGAAGGTTATAGTCTAAAATATCCATAATTTTGATACACCTCAAATTCAGTTTGTAAGACAGGTCGCAATTTTAAAAAAAGTGTTCGGAAATTTCATATATTAATTTTGATGTAATAAATATAAAGGTAGCCAATTATTCTGGGGCTATTTTTTGTCTTAGCTCCCATATAAATCCTCTTCCTTGAATATCAATTCGGCACAATTATTTTTGAAACCGCCTTAAGTATATGTCGTTGGTTAAACTAATATCAGAACATGTGTTAATAGAACTACCATATAAGACCCTTTTACGGAAAACGGTTTTGAGCTTATAAAAGTCTAAAATATAGACCAATTCTATTGGAATTTGAATATTTTTCGTACAATACTTAATGATTTAAAAAATATTGGCCCATATTTCCATATAGCTTTTATACAAGGCCCCTACTAGGAATATGGTAATAAATAAAACAATTTTATTACAAAGCGTAACGATTATATTTTTAATAATACATATTTATTGCAAATTGATGAATCTGATGAATATCGGCCAGTGCATTAAAATAACTTGCATTTGAGGCTCCTTCCCGGAAGCTAAGATTATAACACTATAAAAAATGAATTAAGTTTATTGAAATTAGTTTATGTTTTTTATTCGGTTTTAACTTTCCCGGAATAGGATTTAAGGCTTTTAAGGTTCTTCAATAGGGGCCGATTTCACTTTAGATTTTATATGAAGCCTTTTTAAACTAACGCAAATGTTTACATAATGTAAGTGGTAAAGAGTATTTAAAATTTGGCACAGCCGAATAAAGCATTCTAAATACTTTTTGAACCAGGTGTTTTTTAACCTAATAAAATATTGAGACTAATATAGTTGAAATTTCGAAAATTTCGTTGAAAATTCGAATGCAAAAAACTCGATATCTATAAGAGTCCTAGAAAGCGAAATTCGTTTTGATCACCCTATACACAATGGGACAGAATCGATAAGTATCAAATGTAAGCATGATTTTTTGAAATTTAATAAGACACAGAAATTTGGTACGCGTTTGAAAGAATTTAATGCCCCCACTTTGCGCCCTTATAAGTTCACGTAGCGACAATTGAATCCTAGCTCCGTTATCATAAGGCAAAATTTCACCTAAATTCATCCAGATGATCAAAAGTACAGATTTATTTCCAAAAAAAAAAATGGATTCTGACCCACTATGCAAGAATAATGAAGTTTAAGAAAATAGTAATACTTAAGTCTAATTAAGGATTTTTACATGTTAACAAACTTTTATTATACAATATATTCCAACTAACTCAAACTTAAGTTTGAGTAAATAAAATTTTATTTTTAATATTAAATTATTTTTCAATTTTAGTTAAAAATCCATAAAAGTCTAATTTTAGTCTTTATTAAATTTTTTTATTGTTTCTTCATTCATTAAACTCTTTTTTTAAATAATCACTCTTGTTAACATTATCAATTTATAAGTTGTTTTTTAATTATTTCTCAAAAACTTTAGTTATTTATTAAATCATTAAATATAGTTCTTTCTGTTTCTTTAGACATCCCCCTCAGAAAAAAAACTGTAATTAGTTTCTTTTGTGTCTTTCTTAAGCAGAGTTGAAAATTGTGTTAAAGAGTTTTCAAGTGGCCATTAATTTGTGTAATTATCCGTTTAAAGACTTTATTTCTTTTTTTTTCTCTTTTGTATTTTTTTAAAAGAGCAGAAGAAAAATATTATGAGCCGAGAAATGGTTGAGAGAGAAAAAAAGATAAATGATTTTTAGTGATTTTATTAATTAACAATAACTGTTTTTGAGTACCCACATCCTAAAGTTTGGTAAAGAAGCATTAATTAATAGTAATAGTTATTTGGTGTCATTTAAGTCTTTTAAATTTTTTAAGAAGAAAATACCTCCTCTTTCTTTGTATTAAATGAGGGAAGAAATTTTTTTAATTCATTAAAATTTCTAGAATTTCTGTGTTTACAACCTCCACCACCATTACTTAGTATACCTTTTTAACACTAAAAGGGAATTATCTAAGACACCAAAAAGTACATATTTTTGTGTCACATGAAAAGCCGGGTTGATTTATCAATATCTCTTCGTCTGCCTGTCTGTCCATCCAACCTATTTTCTGTTGCTGGCACGCTCGTTTCGCTATTAATGATTCCAGCCCAAAAAAAAATTTGCATAAATGTTTATTACTAAACACATTTTGCTATTTTATAACCTGCTAAATCGGTTTAGTACAAAACAAGTTATAGCCCGATACCTGAAATTTCCATTAAGAAAATTTGAAGTTTTTTTTCAATTAAAGGCAAATGAAATTTAGTAATAAAATGTATCTGCATATATTTTATTACGATGCCAGAAATGATTGAAAACAGTTACAGTTCAAAATCTGATATTTGAGCTGATATTTTGACCGTAAAATATAAAATGGATTGGAATCGTTTTTCAAATAAATCTGTAAATTTTAATCAGGTGGACGGAATAACTTAATGATAGCACAAGGGTGTACTGTTTAACGGGTTCCATGGGCGCCCATACAAATTTCCACACACCTCTCTTCTCGAATGGAGTTGCAGCAGTAATATGTACGAGACACAAAGATATAAAGATATTTGAATTAAAATTGACTAACGTTTTTAGTAGTCTAGGTCGAGGGGAGAGTTATCCGCTGAACAAAATTAATATTAATTATCGAATATGTAAAGATTGTATCAAAATTTCATCTCATGAAACATCTCAAGGAACAGTTTCACGTACAAAATGTCGGTCAAAGAAATTTTTATAAAAATTCTTAATTTTCCATACAAAAATACCCAAAATCCCAAATTGATTACGACTTGATTATATCTAAAGAGATATGGAGATGAGAAATAATCATCAGTATTTAGATTATGTAAAAGGACTTTCTATATGCAAAATTTCATTTATCTCAATTCATAAACGATTTTTTTGCGAATTAAAAAAAAATCTCATTTCGATGCTCGCCTATTACTTTCCTGACCAATGAGGGGTTTGTACAATTCCAAATCATTTCATTGAGATCTCCCTAACAATTCAATGGTTACAGAGTTATTTTCAAAAAAATCTATTAGGAAGCACTGTGAGTGAGCACTTCATTTCGCTTACTTTTATCCTCTATAAAAACATATTCAATATTCCATACATCCCAAACTCCTTTACCTCCCTTTAAGCTTAAAAATTTTCACCCAAAATTTAAATAACAAAAAAAGACTTGATAATTATGGAATCGTTAAGAAATTTTTATATTTTCTTCCAAAAATATTGTTAAATATGAAAAATAGTCTTTAATAAAATAAATTGTAAATTTTGTTCACAAATCACTTTAGTTGGAAAAATATTTCTCAATATAAAAGTCCTACGAAAAAAAAACTCCCCAAAAGCAATTAACGAAAAACCGAAGAGAGAAGAAGAAGAAAAAAATATATGAGAAAATACGCTAATGAGTTTTTAGCTAAAAATTATAATTGATAGTTATAAACCTAAATAAGACAGAAAAAATTAAAAGCAAAAACAACAAAAAAACATGCCTTTAAAAGAGAAATGAGACATGAAATGAGCTAAAGAATAATTAAAGACAACAAATGTCAAACAACAGAAAAAGGATCCTTTGTAAAACCCTACACCAACATAGGTGGATGGGGTATTATGCGTTTATTCTGATGTTTGTAACACACAGAAAAATCGTGAAACATCCACTTTAAAGTACACCGTTCGACTCTCACTTTCTGAGTCGATTGAACGATGTCTGCTGTCTGTCTGTCCCTCTGTCCGGGTGAAATTTGGTGCATGTTATTTTATTATTTTTTTCTTAAAGATATTCGGTCCAATATTTCAGGTAGATCCCATACAAATGTCCTCTCGAAATAGTGTTAAAAGATCATAAAAGTCCTAAATATGAAACAGAACTCAACAAACCTTTGTCTTATATTATTTTATATCGATGTAATAAATTATGTATGGGTTCTCATAGATCCCATACAAGCCCCCTTCCAAATTTCACTTTAAAGTGCATACATCTCACATATACGTTATTATTGTAATAACAACTGACAACTGGTCAAATTATGATAAATATAATCTAAAATCAATGTTTGAAATTATTCGAGAGTCTTCTCCTTATTTCCTCCAGCTCCGATATAACCCAACAGATAAAATCTGAAATTTATGCGTTTGAAAACATAAATTTCACATAAATGTTATGATCACAATAATTTACTTCACACTTAATCGTCAATCAGGTAAACAAATTATACGAGGGTCGTTCATATTTTTTTCTTAGTTGTCACTTACAAGCAAAAATATGGTGTAGGGTATTACATATTCAAGCTTGACGCACTTAAGTTTTTTAAAAAAATTAAGACCCCAATTTGTTTCATTGAAAGAAAAAATGGTTTATTATGTTTATGTTGTTATTTATATTGTCTACTAAGGAAAATGATGAATTGGGGGAGTATATTGAGTACATCACATTATAGGTAACATTGTATAGGGGGAACAAAAGCAAAATTAAAGACATTATAATGTCTGTCCTTCCGTCTGTCTTTTCGATATTTGAGACTTAACTCAAATTAATGACTATGAATTTTCATAAATTTTTTAATACAAATTAAAGCGATTTAAATAAAATTCAGTCATAATATGAAGTTATAGACATTTAAATTTGCTATTTAAAATTAATAAAATTGGATCCATAGAAAAAAATTATAGTCCATAATGTATATCACTTATTATTGACGGTCAGCGTTTCTTTTAGAGAAATGACGAAATTCTTATATGTTGTTATTATTATAAAAAAGCTGGAGTCCAGAGGAATATACCAAATTCCCATTTTTCCATCCATAAATACCCAAAATTCCCTTTCGAAGAAAACTTGTTTCAAAAATTTACTTTGTGCAGAAAATTAGTGATGCTGACGTTACAAGGAGTTTTTTTCCATTCCAATTTTTCGAGTATATAGCTAACACATGCGGTTATACAGTGAAGATACTTTGAATTGGAGCTTTGAAATTTTATTCTCTTCAAAACAGTTAGAAAAATATTTCTAAATTAACGAAATTCTGCTAAGATGAATGGAGAAAGTGTTTCTTCTAATCACTTACTTTAAATTCTTTTATGTTAGGAATTCTTTCAGTATTATAAGAAAGCTATAGCCCAGAGAAATATTACGGATTACTTTATCCTGAGATATCCAAAGTTTCCATTCGTAGAATACTTATTTCAAAAATATACCTTGTATTTTAAATTGGTGATTTTGGCCTTTGTAAACTTAATAAATTCACATTTTCTAATAGGCCTATGATTCTTGTACAAAATCTGTTTAGAACTTTATACAGAATTTAGAAAATATTTTAGAGTTTAAAGATCAAAATTAAAAAAAAAAACAATTGAAAATATGAGAAAATATCATACCCTAAACTTTTATCCAAGATGACGAAATCAATAAAAAAACCTCCATGATAAATGACATTTAGTAGTTCCATTATAAAAAGACAAACACTTCCATTGAAATCGGAAAAATCTACGGAACCTTTTAACATCTTATTTTCGAAATAATATATAAATTGGTGATTTTTTAATCCAAAATGTCAAACTTTAAAACATTTTATACCCTTTCCCGATAATTGAAAGCTTAAGAGGTCCTGTACTTCAGCTACTACGGAGTAAGATTTCATCCAAATCGGTTACACCATTTGAAAGTTATTTGATTTTCAAAAGAAAACGTTTTCCAGTGAAAACTTTTTTAATTATATTAGTTTGTATGTTACTAGTTATTGCTGTTAATTATATCTATATTGTAGAGGAGGGTATAGAAAATCCGGCACAGCCTATTATTTTTATTTTTTTCTTTCATTTTTCATTTTATTTAACAATGACATGAAACACTTTAGTAAAAACAAAGAAAAAATGGAGAAATAATATTGGCAGCGGTAGCAACTGAAAATAGTCGAATAAAAAAGATAATGATAAAATGACCCAGTTGGAATATTAAGGCTTGAAAGGGGATTTAAAAGTGATTAAAAAGTATTTGGAGATTTATTTTATTTTACTACTTTTCGTGGGTTCATCCACAAAAAGCCCTTAAGTTATGTAGAGATTTATTGAAAGACAGAACGAAATTAAAAAAGATTATCCAGCTAATTGTTGGGAAAATAAAAATGCCCTAAATTGTTACCAAAGTTACAAAAGAAAACTATAAATTTTAAACGTTTTCTCGCCTTTTTAAATTTAAAAAATTTAGATTCATTTCATTTCTCTTTTTCTTATCTCGAAACCATCATCATTAAATTTCTGTTTACATTTCCAATCAGGTATAAAATTCGATTTGATGTATTTAAATTTACGTGTGTGAGTAAGTGAGTGTGTGTTTTGACTTCCTTCCTTCCATTTGGTTGATTTGAAGATTTTGAAAAGATAATTATATCACACAAATTGCACTCATTAAATGGTATAACAGCAAATGTTACCACACCGATTTGAACAGAATCAAACAAACATATAACAATATTACACATACACAAACATTGGCATACATACACACAAATATCTATAATATAAATTTCATTTATAAACATTTATTTGGTGTTGTTGTCATTATTACACACAAATGATAATTGTCATCTTTTAACCTTTAATTCCCCACCACCTGCTTCCCCCTTACTAACGTAATTTCTCACATACATACCTCTTCTCTCTCATACCTCATTTTCTCTCTCACACACCATAACACAGCGTACTTAATCGTAAATATTCATTCAGGCATTATTTCATCCATCAACCCAAAAAACCAAACTGAATTAAACTAAAAACCAAAAAGTAAACTGAACTTAAATAAACTAAACTAAACCAATTGAGACTAGACCAGATAAAATATCTTCCCTTTCCAATAATTTTCAGTGACAACAACAACAACGACTTTTATATGATAACTTTTTGGATAAAATAAACCCAACCGCCCACTCAAATATCATTACGAGGTATTAAGTACCGATGATACCAAAGGAAAAAAATAAAAATACTAAAATACAATACTAAATTGACAATAACAACAACAAACACAAACACAATAAAAGCAATAAATTACAAACGATTAACCACAAAACAATCACAAACATACAAACATAATGAAGAAAAAACTTTGAACGAAACAAACCAAAAAAAAAAAATAATCATTAACTATCTAAGTACAACAATAAAAACAACTTAATAAACTACTTATAAACACACTGACAGACAATACGCATATGTAGTGGTATTTGTATGTATGTACTTAAAATAAGTACAATTCGTGATTTTTATTTTATTTCAATTCATGTTTCTTTAACAACAAACAGTTCAGTTTATTCATTTACTCTCCTACAAGAATAATGAGAGAGAAATCAGATCATTTACAAAAAAATTATTCTCCTGAGAAAATTATTCTCTCTTCAGAGAAAATTTGTTACAAATTTGCTACAAATTCTCCCTTAAGCGTAAATTTTCCAAATATTTCCTCTTTAAAGAACATTTTCTCAAAATTGCCACTTTGGAGAAAAGAAACATAAAATTTTTAAAAATGCCCTCTTTACAGAGATCGCACACATCAGATCATTTACAGAAGTTATTCTCTAACGAAAATTTCATACAAATTCTCTCCTCAAGGAAAATTTGTTTTAAATTTCCTACAAATTCTCCCTTAAGCGTAAACTTTCTAAATAATTACTCCTTTAAGAATATTTTCTGAAAATTCTCTTTTTAATTTTCTCTTTAGAGACAATTTTGTAAAAATTTACTCTTTAGAAAATTTATTTCTTTAATTTATTTCTTTAATTCTCTTAAGTTAAAATCTTAAAAAATTATTTTTCTTATAAAATATTGTTTTTAACTTTCATATAACAAACATATTTTCACAAATTTCCTTTTTAAAAAAATATTTTCTTTTTAAAATCTCCCGTTAAAGAAAATTTTCTTAAAGTTATCTCTCAAGAGAAAACTTAATAGAAATTCTCTCTTTAAAAAAAATTTAAAAAATACTCTTTTAAAAGAAAATTTTCTCTTTGGAGAAAATCTGCTAGAACATGTCTCTTGGATAAAATTTGCAAGAGATTCTCTCTTACGATAAAATATTTTTTTTCAAAACAAAAAAAATCTCTTATTAGAGTAAATTTTCGATAAGTTTTCTATTTAGAGAAAAATTTTGTTAAGATTTTCAATAAATCCAGTTTACTTGATAAATTTTATGTTAAGATATATATTCCGATATATTGTTCTGGCAGAGCATTGATTATATGAGAGTGCTTAAGTGTGCGTTATATTAAAATACAAACAAAGAAGAAACAAATACATGTATATCGGCATATTAAACCACAAAAACTAATATAAAACTAATACAAATAAAATATAGAAAATTCACAATAATACCCCCACATTCAATCGGAAATACGGTGGTATTAAATTAGAAATTTTTTGGGAAAGAAATTGAGGAAAATGCAAAAACTAAACTACATACCATAACATGAAGGGATACGGAAATGTGACAGAAAACAAAGAAGACAATAATCAATTTGTTAAAAATAAATACAGAACAAAAATTCTGAATTTTAAAAATTAAAAGGCCTAAAATCATTCTGTGTTCTTTAACACTGTTTCGTTATAATAAAAAAATTGGACTGTTAACGTGGACACACACACACACGTATATATATGTCTACTACTTCTAACCGCATAAATTGCTGTTGAGTAGTTTGTTTATTTAGCATTAAATAAATTTAGTTGCAAATATTGGCAGCAAAATAGTAGATATTTTTGTTTGAGGGGGTTTGACAGCAACAATAACAATAGCAACTGAAAATTGGTATTATAGAGCCAAAAAATATTATATATATGTATGTTTATAGAAAATCATTTACAAAAAATATATGCATAAAATAACAATGTGTGGTTGTATTTACATATAAATGTAACATTTATTATTATGGACAACAACAACATTAAATGGATATTGAATTAAATTGTCATCTACATACATATATGTACATATATACTAAGTATGAACATATATACTAAGTAAAAAATGTAATTTATAGATAAAAATCACAAAAAAAGAGATAGAAAATACAAAATTGTATTATAAATAGAATCAATACAAATGAAAATGGACTTAACAACACCGGATGTGGCAGAGAGCAACAAAAAAAATGGATAATGAGTTGTCGACTAGAGATGACATTGTGTAATTTATATATATAATTTGTTGGCATAAATATGAATAGAAATGATGGTTTATTAAACAAATTTAAAAGTGCTCATTTTAGAATTTTAAAATAAGGAGTGACATCGAAAAGTTCTTAACATACATATATGTTAAAATTTTATTTGATTGAAATTATTATTACAATTTAAAAATATATATTTTTATAGTTTTGATCACAAGTGATGACATTTTGAACAATTTTCCAAAACTCTTCCATTAACGTTTTTATAGCGCTTTCTGTCACTTCGCTCCAACAGGTATTCCATCTCCGATTAAAACCTATAACATTTTCGAACACCTTATTTACGTTTCGTCTTCTATTATGCAGGCAGTGTGTCTGTAAGGAAGTTAGCTTTAACCTTTCGTACCAAATAGTCCAAGAAGTGAGCTAACCGGTCCGATGTCCTAACAGATGTCTTAGGAGCTTCCTTAAAAATTCTTTATTTTTTTTGGCTTTAGAAACATCATGTATTCCATTCATTCTTCATGATCCAGATTTTCTATCAATTTTTAATGATGAATGTATGTTAAGAATTTCTCGATCTCTCACCATAATTCATAAAACTTAGAAAGTATTACAACGCATAGCCGGATATAGGATTTAAATATGAAAGAACTTGTATTCTATATGTAATTTAGTTTGCTAACATATTATTTTTAATTCATGCAATTTATAAAAATCTCAAATTACTGTTTTATTTCAACTAACACACGTTTTATTAAATTAATTTAAAAAATATTGATAATGACCAAAACTAAATTATTTTAAATTAATGCCAAAAACATATAAACAATTAAATATAAATTATACCACCTGTCGTCTGTTATTAGAAATATAACCTACGGGTTGTATGAGCAATATTTTAAAATTTATGCTGGATACAGAACAAGTATACGTCAGGTGTAACCAAACGAATGAAAATAGTTAACAAACTGTGAATTCATAACAGACTGTACATAACCCAAAAGGAATTTTGGTTTGAATATTCATTTTTTAAATATTTGCATAAATATGTGAAATCGAAAAAAGATTTATCGAAAATTTTCTCTAAATAGGAGATTTATCGAAAATTTTCTCTAAATAGGAGATTTATCGAAAATTTTCTGTAAATAGGAGATTTATCGAAAATTTTCTGTAAATAGGAGATTTATCGAAAATTTTCTGTAAATAGGAGATTTATCGGAAATTTTCTCTAAATAGGAGATTTATCGAAAATTTTCTCTAAATAGGAGATTTATCGAAAATTTTCTCTAAATAGGAGATTTATCGAAAATTTTCTCTAAATAGGAGATTTATCGAAAATTTTCTCTAAATAGGAGATTTATCGAAAATTTTCTCTAAATAGGAGATTTATCGAAAATTTTCTCTAAATAGGAGATTTATCGAAAATTTTCTCTAAATAGGAGATTTATCGAAAATTTTCTCTAAATAGGAGATTTATCGAAAATTTTCTCTAAATAGGAGATTTATCGAAAATTTTCTCTAAATAGGAGATTTATCGAAAATTTTCTCTAAATAGGAGATTTATCGAAAATTTTCTCTAAATAGGAGATTTATCGAAAATTTTCTCTAAATAGGAGATTTATCGAAAATTTTCTCTAAATAGGAGATTTATCGAAAATTTTCTCTAAATAGGAGATTTATCGAAAATTTTCTCTAAATAGGAGATTTATCGAAAATTTTCTCTAAATAGGAGATTTATCGAAAATTTTCTCTAAATAGGAGATTTATCGAAAATTTTCTCTAAATAGGAGATTTATCGAAAATTTTCTCTAAATAGGAGATTTATCGAAAATTTTCTCTAAATAGGAGATTTATCGAAAATTTTCTCTAAATAGGAGATTTATCGAAAATTTTCTCTAAATAGGAGATTTATCGAAAATTTTCTCTAAATAGGAGATTTATCGAAAATTTTCTCTAAATAGGAGATTTATCGAAAATTTTCTCTAAATAGGAGATTTATCGAAAATTTTCTCTAAATAGGAGATTTATCGAAAATTTTCTCTAAATAGGAGATTTATCGAAAATTTTCTCTAAATAGGAGATTTATCGAAAATTTTCTCTAAATAGGAGATTTATCGAAAATTTTCTCTAAATAGGAGATTTATCGAAAATTTTCTCTAAATAGGAGATTTATCGAAAATTTTCTCTAAATAGGAGATTTATCGAAAATTTTCTCTAAATAGGAGATTTATCGAAAATTTTCTCTAAATAGGAGATTTATCGAAAATTTTCTCTAAATAGGAGATTTATCGAAAATTTTCTCTAAATAGGAGATTTATCGAAAATTTTCTCTAAATAGGAGATTTATCGAAAATTTTCTCTAAATAGGAGATTTATCGAAAATTTTCTCTAAATAGGAGATTTATCGAAAATTTTCTCTAAATAGGAGATTTATCGAAAATTTTCTCTAAATAGGAGATTTATCGAAAATTTTCTCTAAATAGGAGATTTATCGAAAATTTTCTCTAAATAGGAGATTTATCGAAAATTTTCTCTAAATAGGAGATTTATCGAAAATTTTCTCTAAATAGGAGATTTATCGAAAATTTTCTCTAAATAGGAGATTTATCGAAAATTTTCTCTAAATAGGAGATTTATCGAAAATTTTCTCTAAATAGGAGATTTATCGAAAATTTCCTCTAAATAGGAGATTTATCGAAAATTTTCTCTAAATATTAGATTTATCGAAAATTTTCTCCAAATAGGAGATTTATCGAAAATTTTCTCCAAATAGGAGATTTATCGAAATTTTTCTCTAAATAGGAGATTTATTGAAGATTTTCCATTAATGAGTTTGCTTATTCGATTGTTCCTTTTGTTGCTCTTTTTGCTTTTTTTCTCTTTCTCTCATTGTCTGTTTCCATTTAATTGTAAGACATATACATTAAATCACTTAAATTCTTTTAACACTTCATAATTTTTAATTCTCTTAACAAATATTTTCTTTTTGGCGAACATTTTTAAGCCGAAAAAAATCAGTCCTTTTTTGCTCCGTAACCGAAAAAAAAATAACAGCAAAGATTTACACTTGTGGTCGTATGACAATTGTGCGTGATCTGTTGTTTATTTTTATGATGATGTTTGTTTTAGTCTTTTAGTTTATTTTTATTTTTTTCTCCCGGATATGGAAGAGCAACACAACACAAACAAATCACATATACGCACACATATATATGTATATAAATAAACACAAATTTACACAACCATAAAAACCTTTAACCCTTTTTAACGGATTTTTCAGCTTATGGCCTTGCATATGTTTGTGTGTGTGTGCATGTGTATGTGTTCATTTATTTTAGTGTTTATTTATGATTGTGGATGTGTATGTGACACATGAGTTTATATGACGTTATTTTTTTTTATTTAACTGTGTCTGTCTGTGGTAGTAAATGTTTATAAATGTGAGTGTATATTTTTTTATTCATTTAATTTTTTTCGTTGTTTTGTTTGCATTACTGCTCTGTTTGTTTCTCATTAGTTTGTTGGTTTGATGGATGGTTGAACACAGTGACTTCATATATCACCAACATACCGCAATATCACGAGTATCGAACAACTGCTACAACGACAACAACAAAGCTGGCCACAAATACAGCAACAGTATCAGAGACATCAAGCAATAGAATTTTTGTAATGGAACGGAATCGAAAATCTAAATGTAATTCGTGATCTTTTCAAATGATTTTTTATTAATTAATAATTGTTGTGAAGATTGTAGAGGTGTCTATCACAGTATGTTCGAATGGTTAAAGAATGGAGCTAAGGTGCCTTAAAGTGGAGAAGTTGTAGTAAAAACTTTGCATAAAAAGTGAGGCCGAAGACCCCTAAATAAACCCTTTAAAACTTCAAAACTATTAATTTTACAATGATGACTTTTTTGGCGATTGATATATGGAAATATAGTGCGAT
Organism: Cochliomyia hominivorax; assembly: GCA_004302925.2. Lineage (NCBI taxonomy): Eukaryota > Metazoa > Arthropoda > Insecta > Diptera > Calliphoridae > Cochliomyia > Cochliomyia hominivorax. The sequence goes on along the minus strand of PYHX02000494.1, from coordinate 55,260,858 downwards.
TTACAAAATTTAATTTTTTTTGTCATGGTTACCTCTTCTTATAAATTTCAGAAGCTTTTTTGGAAATTATTCCATTAGAGATTTTATAGTTCTTTTAGTTATTTTATACCAACAATTTGCTTATCACCCTATAAAATCAACGACATTCAATTTCTTTTCTGGAGTTTATTTCTCCTTTCAAAATAACCTTAAATCTCCAGAAAATTTGGAGGATAAACATCAAAATTATGAAATTCAGTAGCTGTGCGAGTCTTTTTATATGTTAAGTTAACTGCAATTCTATTCAGCTATTCAGAAATTACAAAACAATTTTGCCAAACATCTTCAATTCTGCCCCATTGTACCATCTAGTGAAAATCACTGCTATTACAAAAATTACCAAAAAAAAAACTGTTACAAATGACACAATTGTAATAGTTGTAGCGAGAAAATTACTCTATATACACATGTTGTAACCACCAAATGCAGCAACAAGAAAACAACGACAGCACTATCAGCTGCTGCAGCAGCAACAACATCATTTTGATGTATTCTTGTGTTTAAAATTAATGCCACTTTCTCTCTGTTCGTTTGTAGTGCAACTTGTGACAATTTATACTCTACACCACCGTAGGCGGTTGGGGTATTTTGCAGATGTTTGTAACATGCAGTAAAATGATGTAACACCCATCTTTAAGTATATTGTTCGTTTTATAATCAATTTCTGAGTCGATTTAACGGTCCATGTGAACGATGTGAACAATCGGCAGGTCGTAATTTTTGAAGAAGTATAGTTTAATTAACCAAATTTAGGTTAATATTTCAGGTACCTCCCATTAAATAATCCGGAATGGGGTTTTAAGTTCATAAAGCTCCTGAATATAAAACGATTTGAATGAAATTTGTACACCAAAATATGCGGAGGTCGCTCAATTATTTCTCATAGATCCCACATAAATCTCCTTCCAAATATCACTCACATATACATTGTTATTATAATAATCAAATCAAGAAAAGTATTAGCAGAAACGATGTAAAAAATTAAATCAGGAAATCAAATTATACGAGGTTAGTTGGTCAATTTTTCATAACTATAATTCCTAATCAACTTTGTGGTGTAGGATATTAAAGAGTCAAGCTTGACCGATTATACATTTTTAAATGTTTTTTTTTTCTGTTTATGTTTTGGTTTTTCCATCACACAAATGACATGAGAAAAAAAATTAATACAATTGCAGTCCTTTTTATATTTTTCTTCTCTTTTCTGGTTACACCAGTAACTTTATTTATTTGTGTGCAATTAAAAATGTAATAGACAAAATGTAAATAGAATAAAAATAGCAGAACTTTTTAATTATACAAAATACCTTTTGCAGGGCCAAAGTACTTTTAATGGTACTAAAACAAAAGAATAAAATAATCATTTTCAATGTCAATGGTTTTGTATTTTAAAAAATTCTATTCACAACTAATGATTTTCAATTAATTACAATTTTGGATAAAGAAGTGAATGAAAAGTAATTTTGTTAAAGAATTTAAGTTCTTACCAAAAAAAATCTGTTACTTGAAATTTCACAAAGACATTCTTGAGGAAATTTTCAATTGTCTTGGAACAGCATAAGTCCTTAGGAAGAAAGGTAGTCGTATCACTTAATATTAGCAAAAAGGGTTCCGAAATTATTCACCGGGGTATATTTGCTATAAATACTCAAAAAGTCTGGATTGAATTAAATCTACTTATAATGACGAAATGAACAATTTGCTGAAAAAGTCAATATTTCCAATAATCTTTCCCCATTAAGTAATTTCGGGTATTTCTGGAAAGAAAAGTGGATTTCTGTTTACATTTCAATACTAAAGACATTTTTAATTTTACATTAATGGTTTCAGTAACAAATATTTTATTTAAAATCACACAATTAAGTAGTTTTTCACAAAATTGTATCGAAAATAAAAATATTCAAGTTTTTTCAATTTATTCAATAAAATTAATTTTATTCATTTGTTAACTTCAGGATATTAATTCTGAAGTAATTTCCTTTCAAATGATATAAACTCTTTTTATAAATATATCACTCCTTTAACTCCTTTAACATTGAAGTTTGCCACATTTTTTTCTCACTATCTTTAATACATGTAGCTAACTTGATGGAATGACCACGGAATACGGCTTTAACTCTGAAAATCTTTAATACGGACTTATTCTGTTGAAAGTTGTCAATATTTTTCTAAATGCTTTTAAATATATAAAATTATTTTGACAAATATCGTTCCAAATTTTGTCATAGTTCCCATATAAAGCTCTTTTCCAATACGATGCTTATTTTGCTATAAATCCCATAAAAAGTGGCAGTAGAGACTGTAGATCCAAACACAGGATATTCTCCTACTTCTAGATTGCAGATTTAAATATGAAGAATTCAAACATATAAAAATATTAAAAACGTGTACAGATATAAGAATCTGGATCATTTTAAATGACCAATTTTGGAACCTTCCGAATCCGTTAGTTACACAAAATCCAAATTAAAAGCTCAAGCACTCTTAAACCATCGTAAAAATTACTTGAAATTGGACTAGTCGTTCAGATTCAGATTTTCATTTAAATTTTCATTTAAAACACTATGCGACGTCCGCCAGTCCAACTTCTGATTTTGTGTACAAACATCGGTTTTGAATTCATCATTATGAATTTTGGCATGTGTACCATTTTAGGCTCAAGGGAAAAATCTATTGATGATCTGTCCATATCGTACGGTATACAAATATCACCCGAAAAAAGGCTTTTAAATTATAAAAATCTTATGGTCAAATTCATAAAGATCTGCCCGCAACTGATCAAAGCTTTTATAAAAGAACAATTTCTGAAAATCTATATCTGAAACTCAAGACAAAAACTTTTTTACAATACATGATAACAACCGAATCCGCTCTCATTTGAATACCCATTTATATCGAACAAAAAATAGACTTTTATACACTTCAAAATGGTTCGCGAAAGTAGATTATTGTATCACATGTACTCGTCCCAGTCAATCCTCAATTATCACTATTAATGGAGACCTATTTGTGGTATGTGATATTCTCTTCATACCATTATGGTATCGGGGAAGTTATTTGCTTTTACCAAACAATCTGTACCTGTTTGTTGTTATTGACAAAAATATATAACTTGTATAAAGTGCATAATTCCATTGTGAAACCCCAACTCTTGGATATAATGTCAAGTATACATTTTCAAGTTGTTTGTTGTTGTGCGCCTTCATGGCGGTAACCTGATGGGGCGTTTGAAAAAAATAGCATACATAAATGATTTTAGATGGTGGCGTTGGTGTTGACGTTGACATTTCTTTTGTTTTCTTTTGTTGTTATCATCATCATCATCGTCATCGTTGACATTTACGTTCTTTACATTTTTAATGAAAGTGCAAGCAAAGTATTATTGCAATTTCCTAAGATTGTTTACACTTTTTGCATTTTACTACAACACCTACAACGACACAAACACTAAACAGCTTTTAAACTAATGTGGAATTTTATTTTGTTGTTGTTGCTGTTGTTGTTGCTGTTGCAACTTTATGGTCACAAAATATTTTATTCTTAGAATTTAGAATTATAAAATTTATGGGTGGAGCTTCTTTAAAACGGCTGCCGATTTTGTATATTTGTTTGTGTAAAAATGAAATTTGCAGATTTACGTTTTTTCTTTTGTTAAAATTGTTTACATTTTATTTTTTATTTTCTTGTTTTTGTTTTGTTCTTGCCTAAAGTTATAAACAAATAAGTGAGAAAATTAGAATCGGTTACCACGGATTTTATACACTCTGCGCCTTATATACTAATTGATAAGAGGAACGTACTGATCCACTTTGAAAAATTTTTCAATGAGACCTTAATAAAGTCATATAAATTTGTCCATTTTAGGAAATATATTGAGGGACCTTGCCAAATCGATTTGGAAATAGATTTTGTCAATATGAAGAACTTTATAGAGGGTACTTTCCAAATCTATACATTTAATATTTGATCCAACTGCCTTAATCATTTCAGGTGCTGATTAGTTCCAATTTGAAATCTTTATAGTAACACAATGTTTCAATATAGTTTTTATTGTTGGATTATGCTAAATCTGATCAGATGTTGATTTGGTCCACTTTTGAGATGTTGATTTCATCTACTTTTGGAACTTTAAAGAGGAACCTGATTAAATCGTCTCGGATGAAGGCTTGGTTCATTTTGGAAAACTAAGTGTTGGACCTGGCAAAATTGATTTAGATATAGATTTGAACTATATGGAAAACGTTATAGAGGGAAATCTATTCTGATATAAATTTGGTCAGTTTGAGAACTGTTTATTCTCAATAAATATTTGAAACACCTTAAAGTTTCTTAATCGATTCAGATGTTGATTTAAACCAATTTGGGATCTTAAAAGTAGTACTTTGTTAAATCAATTTATATGTAGTTTTGGTCTAATTAGAGAACGTTTTAGTAGGAACCTACTTAATAGCTTTTGATGTAAATTTTGTTAACTTTTGGGAGACCTTTCAGGAGACCTTGCTAAATTCCTCTAGATGTTAATTTGAAATACTCTTGGAACTTTATAGAGGAGCCTGACTTGATTCTTTCAGATGAAAATATATATTGGAATCACGCTAAATTAATTCAGATGCAGATTTATTCAAATATGGCAATTGTATTCAGATGAAGATTTAACGCATTTTGATGACTTAATAGTGAGATCTTGCTTAACCGATTCAAATATAGATTTGGTCCAGTTTGAGAACTGGGCCATTTAAATCGATTTAGCGAGTTTTGGCTAAATCTATTCAGATGTAGATTTAGTCTACCTTGGGAACTTTCAACCAGAATGTGCCAAATTAATTCAGATCAGATACACTTTATATTTGGTCCAGTTTTAAAACTTTTTAGTGAGTATTGACTAAATCGAATCAAACTTAGATTTTGAGAACTTTATAATGACAAAGTTTAAATTGATTCAGTTGTAGATTTGGCGTTCTTAAGGAAATTTATAGTGGGAATCTTGCTTAATTGTCTCAAATATCGGCTTTTTACACTTTAATTGATATATTTGGAGCTGAGCTTAAATGACTCATATATAGATTCGATCCACATTGAAACTTTTGTAGTGGGATCTTGATAATTGGATTAAGATGTAGATTAAGATCCCTCCTTAAGAACTTTAAAGAGGGATCTTACAAAATTGTAACCTGTGTGTGTGTTTGGTCTACTTCGGGAACTACATGGTAGTACCTGGATCAATTAATTAGAAGAATAGGTGCATTATGAGGAATTTTGTAATGGCTGACTTAAGTTTTTCTAATGTGTATTTTATCCATTTGGGAACTTTACATTGGATCCTGATTAAATCGATTCATTTGCAGATTTGATCCACTTTTAGGTTCCTTCCTATATGCACTAATTTTCCTAGTTAAATACCAGATGTTCCATTGCAGAGCATAAAAAATCTGTTTAAATTGAATTATTTTTTTCCAGATTTATTTTGTCATAAATGTCGGAAAAGCTGGGTGATTTTGTTGTTTCTGTTGTTATTGTTTTCTAAAAGACAGTAATCTGATTTGATTTAAACTGCCAACACTTTAAACACTTTTATGCCAAAATCCTATATATTTCTTCAGCAAAAAATACAATAAAAGAAGAAAAATCATCCTTAAAATAAAGCAGCCGATTCTTTTTAATGTTCATCATTTTAAACGAGAAAAAATAAAAACGGTCGTAAAAATTCACTTTCTTTTCTATATTTTTACCGTTATTCTATATTTTGTTATAATGAAGGTTAAAAGAAATGAAAACAACAAAGTTTTCTTTTATAAACAATTTTATAATTCCAACATCACGTGTCTGTCCGTCCGTCCGTCCATCCTTCTGTCTGTCTCTGAAAACTTTGTTTTGTCTCTTAAACATTGTTGCTTGTAGGGAAGTCAACATTTGCCATCAACATTTTTAGCAAAAAGAGAGTGAAAGAAAAAAGTTTTATATAAAAAAACAAAAGACAAGAGAAAAACAGCCAGCAGGGAAGGATTGAATCATTAACATTTTTTGTTTTTATTTTAAAATGAAAAATATTTTCATACCATTTTTCCCTGTTTTGCAACGTCTCTTCGAAAAAGGTCGTTTGTTTATTAAACTCTTTATGTATGAATGTGTGTATTCTAACCTCACACCTCTCTCATTAAAACGACCTAAACTTTTTGTTTCATACCGTTTTGCGTAAAAATCGTTTTACGATTCCTGAAATGTAATAAAAATATACACACACGCATTTCAAATTAATTAGATTCCTTTTCTTGATTTTTTGTTTTTTGGTGCAGGAGTAATAAAAAGTTTGTTTTTCATATAAGGATTGAGATCAAAAAAGTCTTAACACAAGTTTTTCACTAAAACTTTTAATCCAAGTTAAACATGTAAGTTATTATGTTTAATATGACACAAATCTGGTTAAAATGAAATAAAATCCAAATTGGTCCTACAAAAAGTTGGCCCAGCATTCAAATACCTGACGCTAAATTGTTTCCAATGTTATTAAACAGTACCGAGAGATATTTTCCTTGGATAGAAAACCTGGTTCAGGCAGAAGGAAAGGTCCACATGATGTTTCTAAAGCCAAAAATAGAAAGCCATTTCAAAAGAGCTCCCAACATACCCGGTAGCAAAAAAAGTTCAGTGCTCAAAAAGTTAAGGATCCAAAAGCAGTCGAAATTTTCCAAAAGCAATATGAAGTTGCGGCAAAGGATAGTAAATCGTTTGTTACAACAAGCTTTATAAATAACTAAATTTACAAAAAAGGCTGCTTCCCTACCTAAGACTTTAAAATGTGTTCACTAATTTTTGGGCTGACTTGGAATTCTATGTTAAAAATACCTTGAGTTTTACAAGAAGAAGAAGAAGAAAAACAATTATGTGGTATTTGTATCTAGTGAAGAAAATCCTGTACATTTCCCCGATCTAAAGCCAGTGAAGAGGTATTGGGTTCTTTTAAAAAGAGAATTGAAGAGTACAAAAATGGCCTCCACAAGTGTAGCACACTGTAAACGAACATGAATAACACGTTCGCGCCAAGTAACTGAAAGCACTATGAAAACATGTATGTTAAGAATTTTTCAATCTCACAACAATTTTTAAATATATTTAAACAACATACATGAAGTTGTGTGTTTTCGAAAAAAGAGGCAAAAATTTTTAAATGTTTTTGTTTGTTAAAAAGTTTTTCAATTATTTAGAGCAAAAAATGGCAATAATTCATTCGGAAAAAACACGATGTCTGCAGTTGGGGAAAAATAGATATTTTGCGTTTTGTAGACAACAGATATTTTGAAAAAAGTTTAAGGGCGAATTTAAATTTTTAAAATTTTAATTCAAGAAATTTTAAATTGTTGAAAAGAACTATTGAGTTCATGTGTTGTTTCAAATGGATAGTTAGAGAGAAATTAATGTTAATTTAAATACCAAATGTGAATTATTACCCATATCACAACAAGTGTTATTTATTAACGAACAGTGATCCAAAAAACGATATTTTTGGAAATAATAATGTTACATTTGAGTTGTAACCGATTTATAAATATAACACATCATTAGAGCGAAAATCCTTTTCATTTGTCTGTTACCACCAATTGGTCAGTTGGGTAATGGACAACCTTTCAAAAATTACCATCAAAATCGTTTCTGATATCGATTTTGTTCACCTTATGAACTTTGAAGTGGAATTTAGCTAAATTGATCCAAATGAAGTTTTGAAAATGTTATAGTGGTAACTGGCTTTGTCGCTCTGGATCAGAATTTAGCCCACTTTAAGAATTTTATTCTGTTAATTGGATTTTGATATGTTCCCCTTTGAAACCAATATAATGGCATCTTTCTTAATCAATTCCGATGAAGATTTGGTCCATTTTAAAATCTTTATATTAAGATCCATCTAAATTAATTCAGTTAATGTTTTCGTCCATTAAGACAACGTTAAAGTAGCATCCTGCTCAGTCGATGGAGACTTATTTCATTTTAGGGGTTTAATAATACGATCTAAGTAAATCAATTTAGAGGTCGAAGTCTATTTTAATTCAATTTAAAAGTTTAAAAACTTTACATTGGAATTAAGCTTAATGGACTCTGATATAGATTTGATCAACTTTGAAAGTATTATGGCTGGACCTTGCTAAATCAACTCTGATTTAGATTTAGTACACTTTTAAAATACTTTAGAACCTCTTTAAATCAATTCATATATCATATTGTCCCATTTAGTAGCATTTCGCTCAGTGGATTCAAACTTATTTTAGTATTGAGCTTTAATAGTAAGATCTATCTACATCAATTCAGACATCGATTTGATCTACTTAAACATCATAGAAGTTCCTTCTAAATCAATTTAGAATTTGATTTTGACCACTTTGAAAACATTACATGGGAACCAACTTATAATGGATTCAGATACAAAGTTTTAATACTTTGAAAGTGTTATGTTGGGACCTGGCTAAATTGATTTTGATCTAGATTTAGACCACTTTTAGAACTTTATAGCACGATCTTGATAATTGGATTCAGTTTTGGTCCACTTTGAGAAATTTATAGTGGCATTTAACTCCGCCTACTGATCCCCGATGCGGTCCATAATTCAAAGATTAAAATGCTACTCTCCTCCACTATCACTGTGTTAAATTAAATAAAAATTAATTAAATAAAAATTAAATTGCAGTTTTATTTCCAAACACATCGATTCTGCCCCAGTATGTGATGTAATATACCGAAATCTATTCCGGTATTAAATATCTATACGTATAAAATATTCCATTCCATACAAAATATCTTAAAAACTAAGACCTAAATTTTGATCACAAGCTTTATATGGACCACCAAACAGATGGACAGTTATTTTAAAATCGTGTCTGAACCATCATATCTGTCAATCGCTTGCACAATACACACATATGCTTATGTGTGGGTCTTTCACAAAATGTTATTTTAATTTGAAGTTGAGAAGAACTATTTTTGTCCTTAAAATTTATAAAAAAAATCCTTTTCCTTAAATAATAGAAATTTTTAAATTATGACATTTTTCCTTACAATGAAAAACATTACATGTGTGTGTGTGTCTCCGTACCCATCATAAGGATTTAATTTTAAGCTGTCTGCATATTTAATATTCTTATTCATTCTTAACTTGTTTTTTTTTATTGAAAAAAAAAGATCTCATTCTTTAACATTTTTCCAAAAAAAAGAAAATAAAAACGTAAAAATACAAAATAATGTCGTAATAATTCACATCATTTCTAAAGTTTTTAACTTAAATCTTATTATTATCCTTCTACTTAAACGCCAAAGACACATTTACTTAAGTTAAAAGCTTGACCTTCAAATCTTTTTTACTACTGAACACATATTTCAGCATTTAAGCACTTAAAAGCTTTTTTCGCTTTTTTTCACTAAATGACAACGTGAGCAGCTAAAAATGCAACTGAAAGTAGGAAAATGGATAAAGAGACGAAGGCAAAATAAGTGAAAATAATTTTGAATGGTGATGAGCGATTTCTTAATACCCTGCAAAAAAAGTACGAAATGAGATCCAAACAAAAATGCATAAAGCGATGTGATAACGCTTAATGTTAAGATTTAAAGTCATTTTAGATATCGTTATAAAGCTCGTTTTAAAGTAAACCGATTTAAATGATGTTGAAAACTTGACTGTGGCAGAGAATTTTTGACAACATGAGAGAATTTTATAACTGTCATTATAGAATGATGCATCTGTCATTAATCATAGAAATACAGCTCATTAGTATAAACTTTGCGGAAGAATTAACTTTTAAAGGATTGTGTAAGTTATTTGTAGGTGATTAGAGTAAAAGAGCTAAATTTCTTTAGCAAATTTTTTCAAAAATCTAAAATTTATATTTTCGGCAAAATTTTGTGAAAAAAGTTTTAATAGTTGATCTTAAATAAAATCTGTGTTAATAAAGCTATTATTACGAAATTTTAGTGCAATATGACAAAGATTATCCTAAATACAGGAATTTAACTAGATTCCCATTTTAATATTGCAAAATACCCAAAATTCCAATTAGAATTAAATGTATATTGCAAATTATATTATTAGCATTTTCAGCAAATAATATGACAAAGAACGAGTGAAATTTTGTCAATTTAAAAAAGTCCTAACGAAAATGACATATTTAAGAGGCAAACGCTTAGTTTCATGTACTCTCTAGGAACATGTTCGTCCAAGTAAAATTCCATTAAAATTAATTAAATAATTAAAAAAGCAACTAAAAATTTTATAGGCGGACAGTTCCAATTATGTAATACCTTACACCGGAATGTTGGTTATAAACTAAATAACAACCCTCGTACAATTTGATTTCCTAATTTAATCTTAAGTATTAATTGTGAGAAAAACATTTATGTGATATTTATTCGCTTTAAAATTAATTCTTTTTCAAGGGTGTTATATTGAAGCTAGAAGAAATTATGAACCAACCCTCGTATAATTTCGCATATTAATTTTAATTTTTATTTATTTAAATTCAATCAATTATTATTGCAATTCCAACTGTGAGATTTATGCGTCTAAAAGTGATATTGCAAAGGAAGCTTATATGACACCTATGGAAAGCAATGGACCGACCCTCGCAGAATTTTTCTCATCATTTTGGAATGTTATAAGACATATTCTTACCGAATTTTTTTAAAATATCTTTTTATTTAAGACTTTCATGAGCTTGAAATCTCATACCGGGAGGACATTTGTATGGGAGACACCTGAAATATTAAATCGAACATGGATTATTTTAATAGACTTCGTGATTGGGCAAAAAAAATATTACCAAATTTTATCAAGATATCTTAAAAATTGCGAGTTGTACAGTAATCGAAACGTTTACACGGACAGACAGACGGACGGACATCGTTTAATCGATTCCGAAAGTGATTCTGTTTTGAATGATACACATGGTTGGGGCATTAACGCTATGTAATATCCCAACCACCTTCAATGGTGTAGGATATAATTATTTTGAAAGATTAATGGTTTCTAGCGAATATAACAAAATCAACTAAAATTTTTAACTGTACCAAAAATATACCCATATATACTCTATGAGATCTTGGTATTACATACACAATGATAAACTTAAAATTCTCTCAAAAATACTACTTTCTGTGGAGGAGGATATAAAAACCTCTCATATATTCTGCTATTTTATGTTTAAAATTACATTCTTGTCATTCTTCGAGTAAACGAATGGCTAAGTGTGGGTGTGTAACTGTGAGTGTGTGTGAAAGCATGAGTGTATAATATGAAGTATCATCTTGTTAATGATTGTTCTATGAAAATATATACGTATGTATTCTTTAACAAAAAAAGTAGAAATAAAGTCTTTTTTAATTTACGAAGAGATGTGTCATTTGAAATAAAACTGATAGATTCCAGTTCCTTCATATGAGTAAAAACAGCATCAAATGAACATCTTTAAAGCATAAAATCATATTTAATTTTTTTATTTTTATTTCTAATGCCGTTTTCACTGATGACTTCCTTTAGTTCCTTTATACAAGAGTTCTTTTTTATCATTCAGTACTCCTTTTTTTTTTCTTCATCAAAAATTTTAATCATGTCTGATTGTAAGTTTGTAAAAAAAATGTTTACTGTTCATGTAATTGTATAAATTGGAATGAAAATATATATGTGTCAGAGTATGGGTGTACAAACATTTATTTATTACAAGTGACAGATAGTTTTAAGTATTTTCTTGTTGGCTGCTTTATGGTTCCTTCATCCTTTTTTTTTCTTCTTCTCATTTTGTTATAGAAAAACATTGTTGCCAGTATGTTGTTGTTGTATGTGTGCTATTTTTATCTGTCAGATATTGGTTGAATACAGTGATTTATAAGGAAATTAAAAAAGTATTAGAGAGAAATTAATATTTTGTAAAAGTAGTTTTATTACGTCAGCAATTAATATTTCAAAGACGTTTTTACTTCAGAAACATTTTTCTTCAACTGCTAAAATTCTTTTTTAGGAAATCAAGTCGTTTGTATGATATTTTAGTTAATAATTTAAAAATCACGTTTTGTATTGATTATGGAAGTAATTGAATTTAAATGAGATGATCTGCTATGAAAAGGATAATAATTTTAGGAAGGCCCTAGTGGACTGCCGAAAAATAAGGAGAATTTATGGATGATACTCTGGTTTGGTACATGATGTCACGTGCTCGTGCTTCTTGTGTCGATTGTTGGCAGTTTATGGAATTAATTGCTGCAATTTACAGTTACTAGTTGCTGCCGTTTTCGTGGAGTTGCTGCTTTTTATCTCCATCTGCCTTCCTATCTGGCTCATCATCCAATGATTTATTACCAAAATGACCATTATAAGCAATAGTGTCATCGTCTGACTAATAGTGACTATGAGTTTGGGCTTTGCCTCTAGTGTCGCTTAAATTTCGACAATATCATTAACATCTGGAGAGCATTCTATGCCAGATCCAAGCACGAAGGTGTAGAGTTAACAATAATAAGTCAATGTAAACGTGAGATAACCCATGTTATGGTGAACCTTTTTTGACTGTTACTTAAATTTGACATAAAAAGCTTTTAATTGAGCATACTCAATAGTCAACCAGTCCCTGATATAATTACGCCCAAAATTATCAATCGTCTGTTGAATTCCAATTGTTGTTCTGCTACTACAAGAAAGTCCGTCATTGTATTGGAGTTAAACAATAAAGATCTCTATGTAACCCTCAAATCCTAATGTAGTGCTATTACGAAGAATGAGCCTTTTCAGGACCTTCAGTTGATGAAAGACTTATTAGTCGAAAGCCTTAGGCAGTCTCCTATAGCACACCGTTAAGCTTTGGCGATATTTAATGAAAAGAGCTATCAATTGCCCATGAGATACGATCAGGGAAAGTATATTGGTAATATTGGTCGGAAGTCCTTTACTGTCTTCTGATTCTTTTTGCCTCTCTGCGGAAGTATACCGTTAGGTCCTTACGGCTTTTATGAAGAGAAGCTCTTAAAAGCCCATAAAGCGTATTTCATTGACTCCTTCACCATTTCAACATGTTTACAGTTTGAAAAATGTGTGCTCCTATAAATGTTCAGCACATCGGTCGGATTTGTGTGTCCTTTAACAAACATTCTCGAATTTTAAGAGAATTGTGCATAGACAAACTAATATCTTCCTTAAAGACCTTAAAGAGAAACTATTTTATTATCCTCAGCTTTTCTGTGTTGCAGGATATCCCACTTCCAATTCAATCAAATGTCCTCATCCTTCTCTTTCTAATCCACTGTTCTTAAACACTTTCAACTATTTCAATTTCTGATACATTGTCAACAATGTTGACAATTATTTTGAGAAACATGTTTTAGTTTCATTAAAAATTCCTTTTGACTTATTGTCATGAGTTACCAGATGTTAAAAAAATAAAAGGAATTAAAAAAACGATTAGAAAAAAGAACAAAAAAAGTGAAGTTAAGAGGAAGGAGAATATGATAAGAAAAGCTAATAAATGAAATCGCAAAATTATTGACATTACACATGTCAATACATATTTGAATATACCTCCACTTTGCGAGAAGAAGAAGAAGAAGTAGAAGCTGTGGAATTTATATTAAATCAAAAATTAATTATAAATATTTTAAACAAATAAATTTAAATTTTTACACATCAATAGTTTAACTTTGTAAGTAGAGATTGATAAAATGATTGACACTATTTTTTAAGTACACTGAGAAAAAAATATGAAGAAAAATTGTTTAAAAAAGGGGAAATCGATGGTAACGGTAAAATTTGCTACCACACTGAGTGCAGTTAGTTTAACAATTTTAAATTTCGGAATACATTTGTGTAAATAAATTCTTGATTTTTATGTTGAAAAAACCTTCTTTCAGTGGTTCTAAAAATCTATATACATTTAATAATTCCGCAATCATGAACCGTTCACATACATTTTAAAATGGTTACGTCTAATTTGTCGGGAAGAAGTCTATTTTTGGTTGGATTTCAGTCCAAGATTTAAAAATTTTATACAAAATTTGGTATCTGAAGAGAAAGCTTAAACATGAAGACTGAAAATATTTTAGGGAAGAAATTAAAGAAATTAAAAATTCCCAATTTTTAATACGAAAATACCCAAAATCCTAATCAGCATGAAACGCATTTAAAATTTTACATTTTCTTTAAAATGGTCACTTTGTCGTCTAAAGGGGTAGCGGATAGAATCATGAAAAATTCTCAAAAAGATTCGTTTTTTCTAACAAAACTATTTTTTTAATTAACATACACGAGATAACCAACTTTTGAATGTTATTTACTAATCGCCTGCCTAGCTGGGGTCATGTAATCCTCCAAATCAACTTAAAAACACCGTGGCTGCAACTGTGTTAAGTTTCACTAAGATTTCTTTGACAATTCAAAAGTTAAAGAAATAATTCCGAAAAGAATCGTTTTGGAAATAAAACAAATTGAAAAAGTCATCTCCGGACCAAGTTTGAAAAGTTATCTACTAGACGCCTGAGAAGCTGTGGTCATGTGATCCTACAAGTCCTCTTAAAAACAACTTGTCTATAACATCAAAATGGGGAATTAATTCCAAAAGAATAGTTTTTGAAACAAAACAATTTCCTTTTAAGTCTATATTCTAGGGATGGTCAAATTTGGAATATTACCCAGTCGCCTGAGAAGCGGAGATCATATAATATTCCAAATTAATTTGAATACATCTTGCGTTTAAATATGATAAATTTTATTACAATTTCTACAGTAAAAGAGTTAAATAAAAAGAGTATCGCTTTGGAAACAACTCAAATTTTTTATAAAATCTACAAGTCCTAAATGGCAACACATGGCAAGCTATCCACATCCCGCCTGACAAACTGGAATCATGTAGTTTCTCAAATCAACTTAAAAACACCTTGGCCGTAACCATGAAAAATTTAATTAAGATATCTCTAAGGGTTCACGATTTACGGAATTAATTCCAAAAGAATTGTTTGGGAAACAGAACAAATTTAAAAAACTAACATATCATAAATGGCCAACATTGGGAATCCACCATCTGTAACAGCCATGGATCTGCAATTCTTCATATCAACTTGAAAATACCTTCAGTGTAAATTTCTTAAATTTAATCGAGATATCTTTATCGGTTCAAAAGTTATGGAATTATCACCAAAGAATAGTTTTTAAACAATCGTAATGCATATTTTTTCCGTGTAGTTTGAAACTTTTTTCCTCGACTTTCGTTTTATTTGTTACTTCATTTGAGTATATGAAAATTTGAAAAACTTTCTTTATTGACATTCCCCCTTTTTAGCTGACATTTCGCATAATTGGTTTTCTACTATCAACATGATATTTATTTTTTTCTCTTTATACCCTCCACCACCACAAATGTTGAAGGGGGTTTTATTAACTTTATCAATCCGTGTGTAACGCTTAGATGGAATCACCTTAGACCCCATAGTGTATATATATTCAAATCAAAACCTGGATCGATTTTGCTATGTCTGTCCACCTGTCCATCTCTCTGTTGTTGTTCACATCCACATAATAAATTTTGTACTAAGAATTTCTTAAAGTCCTGAGAAGTTTCCTATTTAAAACCAGCAAATTGTTTTAGTATAAACTATAAAGAACGATATCTGAGGCAACCTCTCCTTTCAAGCAAAAATCGTTCAAAAATTTACAAATATTGAAATTTAACCACAACATTACCAATCGAAAAATATCAAAATCGGTTCAGTAGAAAAAAAGTTCAGCCAAAAATATAACTACTTTAATGACTCATTAAGTATTTCGTGTTATATTCAAGAAACATAACGTATTTACTTCACACGCATTTGTGGTGGAGGGTATTAAGGATTCGGTACAACCGAATATAACATTCTTATTCGTTTTTTTATCTTCTTTTCCATTCTTTTGTCTTTCTGTTTGGTATGAACAAGAGAAATATCATTTATTTGTATTGGGACATGTCTTCGTCATTTCATTTCATTATATTCAACTTCTTGGCATTTGTATTTGTTGCCCTACTTAGCAGTTGTACGTGTACTTTTTACTCATACAAACATACATATGTATGTCCTTTATTTTAGAATACTTCATTCTTTAACCACTTTTTTACATAAAAGCCAGAATCTCCTTTAATGGTTGGAAATGAAAGATGGAAAAGAAGTAAAAATTTAGCATCAAACGTATTTTATTACTTACTAACAGACCCGGCAAACTTTGTATTGCGAAAGAAAATTTGGGGCATTGTAAAAGTTCAATATTTGCTTTGTATGGGCGATACCCCTTCTGCTGGCATTATCCGTTCTAGGTTTTGTCCAGTAAAACAGTTCCTTGAGAAAGTTGTTGGGAACAAATTTGAGAACACTCGCTGTTATAGTTTTTTAAATATTCGAAAAACAATATTTGCTTTGTATTGGGGCTACCATTCCCCATTGGTTCCATTGGAACTTTTTATAGCCTTTGTTACTTTCGAGTATATTGGAATCATTCTGTGGAAATTTAATCATAATTGTTCCAGCCGTTTTAGAGTCCATACATTACACACATCATATGTTAGAAATTTTACTTCCAAAAAACATTCTGAATTTGAGTTCAATACAACAACAAAAACAACATATTAGTTGCAAAACAGTTAATTTAAAAAAAGTATGGTATATGGGTATGGTGAATCATCAATACCCTCCAAATGCGTACATTTATAATTGGCATTTTTAGAGAAGTTCATCCCATAAATATAGAGGTTGTCTCATATATCGCTCTAAATCTTTAAACATACTAAACCGATTTTTCTAGTTTTAAATAGGAAACTTCTCAGAACTATAACCAATACTCAGGCCAAATTTCATTAAGTCTGTCATTTATTGTGGATGTGAGTGTGCCAGCAAGGACAGGCAGACAAACCGACAGACAGATGCAGATTTGGATTTGATAAAGAATATATATATATACATTATGAGATCTGAGATCATTTCTTCTTAGCGTTACACAGGACATGACAAAGTTAATATACCCTCTTTACCACTTGTGATGGTGCAGGGTATAAAAATGACAAGGAAAGAAAGAAAGAAAGAAATGACAAACTAAATAAAATTCAATTTGTGGAAAATAATATAAAGTATTTCAATCTAATAGAAGGACAATCAGGCGTTATGGTTATTTTTTATCAGTTGAAGAATTTTATTTCACTTTGAATGTGAAAAAGTTTTAAAATTTCTTTCTTTGGGGACAGTTATTGGATCTAATATTATTTGATATGGGTGAATTTTTGTTGGGTTGAATTGTTTTTAAAATACCAGTAATTATATTTATTAAATGAATAAAAGGATATTAGATATTTAATTTTTGAGATTTTTTAAAGGAATCAAAATGTAAGGAGTGAGATTTGAACAATTCTTAACAGACATATATGTTCTTAATAAAACCATTTAACTTACAGTTTCATTTTTTTATTTGATTGATATAATTATTACAATTTAGTCCATCTCCCTTTTAAATTGACCATATTTTGGGAAACTATTTTTATCTTCTTCAATTGTCTTTTAACAAGAAAGCAATATCTCTCCACTGGCCTTAGCTCCAGACAGTTTGGAGGATTTGCCTCTTTTGGTAAAAATACCACATTATTGTTCTGGTACCATTTAATTGCTTGTTTACCATAATGACAGGATGCCAAGTCAGGTCAAAACTAAGTGGGTACATAATGGAGTCTAATGAATGGAAGCAGCCTTTTTGTAAACAATTTCGGCCCTAAACTTCCCTTCAACATTTTATCGAAATTTGATAAAACGTTAGATAAAATTTTACCAGTAAATACGTTTCACCATCCATTAGTTACTTTTTGAAATTTATCCTATTTAGGAAGAAAAAGTGTAAAAATAACCTGATTGAGTACTTTTCGGAAATTCGTGTTATAAAGGGATAAAAATACATGAAAACGGTAAACTTTATTAGAAAAAAGGTATTTGAAAAATTCAGAATTTGTTCCTTTTCTTTAAAAAATTATCTGGTGTTTTGTAATTAATTAGAAATAAAAATTTCGTACCTTTTTCGAAATAGATTTTTTAATTATCGAATTATTGGAATCGTAATATATTTATTCAAAGAATGATTTGGATCGGGGGAAAAAGAAATAAAGTAGACATGAAATACTTATTACATTTAAAAATTTATAAATATAAATTTGGTACGTTTTGAAAATTTTAATGTTAAGGAGATTAAAAAAGGTACCTATATTTGGTACTTTTTTCCTAAGTAAGTTTTTTATATTTATCGACAAAATGATTCAAATATTTTATTATGGAATCGAAATATAATTAACAATATATTTAAAAATTTTAAAATCGGACAAACCCGACTATGTAATACTCTACACAATAATGTGGTTATAACGTAGAATTAATGAACGATCCTCGTATAATTTTATTTTTTATTTTATTATTTATGCGTTTTAAATGAATTTTTTGTGGAGGTTAAATGGAAGTGATATTTATAAGAGTTCTTGCATGAGACCTATGAGAAGAAATGGACTGATCCTCGCTTAATTTGGCGTATCATATTATAATATCATAAGACTTTTGCCAAATCTTGTTAAATTCGATTTATATTTATGACATTTAAAAGGTTAAAACCTCATACCGGGAGGATATTTGTGTATGAGATATCCGAAATATTGGACCGAACAGGTTCAATTTCAATAGGCTTCATCCCTGGGCCAAAATAATATAATGTACTAAATTTCAACGAGATATTGCGACCTGTAGAGTGTTCACAACGTTTACATGAATAGTCGTCCGGACAAACAGACAGACAGACGGATGGACATTGTAAATAGACTCAGAAAATGATTATTAAGGGTAAAAATTTGAGATATTAAATTAGAATCCACAATATATGATGATTCTATACATATATATGTCATTAAAAATACATCTTAACTAAAAAATGAATTTAAACATTTTCGAACTTAATTTTATAATTTTTTTCGAAATTAATTTTTTTTGATAGTAAATGAAATTTATATTTTAGAGTTTCATAAAAAAGAAAAAATTTTACAAAATATCAATTTTACAAATATTCGAACTAAAAATCTATGTTCGAAATTGAATTATTTTGTAAGTAAAAATAATAAACAAGTTATTTATTAATTTGTTGCTAAAACTTTTTCGAAAATATTTGGAACTTAAGTTCGAATCATCAGAATTGCTTTGAAATTAATTAATTTTAATTAATTAATGTTAATTTTAATTAATTTAATGTTAATTTCGAAAATTATTATATTTAATTTAAATACAAAATATATAATCGAATTTCTAGCATTTTCTTAACTTAATTTCGAAATTTCATAAAAATTACAATTTCATAAGAAGAAAACACGAAGAAGAATAAATATTTAATTTAATTCCAAATTTATTTCTTTCAAATCTTTTTTCTGATCTTCAATTATTTTTAATAAAATATTTGCGTTTCAAAGAAACTTTCGTTTCCTTAAAAAATTTTTTCTATATTTAACTCGATTTTTTTCGTAAACGCTAAAATTAAACATCAACACTTTCGCTTCTGAAAAGAATTTTTTTGAAAAAAAATGAATTTTTTCTCCTGATTTAGGTTTGACAGCTCAAACCCTGTGTGCTGACAGCGGTACCAGCAAACAAACAACAAAAAACTAACTATTATTATCATTTTTTCTATCCTCTTTATCCTTAAAAAATATTTAAGGTTTATTTACAGTTAACACTGATAACTATAGATGTGTTATTTCAAAGGTTTAAAGTTGTTCCTTTTTTCTTCTGATATTTTTTATATATTTTAGTATCAATATTTGAGGTTATGATTACATGACATTTTTACAGCCATTTTTATTTTGGTTTCGCTTTGGTTCCCTTTTTTATATCTTTGAAATTTGATAAAAAAAATTACAAACAAAGAAATATGGACAGACAGAAACTATAGAAAATAACAAACCCAGTGAAAATTGAAACCAGAGATTCTAAAGAACTTTTCGATAAAGTGATTCCTGAATTCCCACATAAATGTGCCCATAGTGTCAATATTTATTGTAGGTCATAAAAACCGTTTTGTCAGATTTTAAAAGAATTGATCTGATATTCGAAATTTTAGTCCGTTTCTATTTATTTCTACCCGATTCTAATTATTTTGACATATATGCTCTAAACAGTGTTTGTTGACTCACAAATAAATGTACCGAATTTCAATACAATTGTTCCATACCAAAAAATGGTCCCAGAATAATTGGTTTGTTATCACATCGCAAAATTGTGGTTAAAATCGCAATCACACCGATTTTGAGTTGATCTTATGTGGAATCTAGGAAATTACAAACCGATTTCATAGAATATATATTTCGTTTACATGGTTGAAATATTATTACAATACAATATAGTTTTCAGATTTGTATGATTTAATCCATTTTTTGTGTTTCAATATAATTGATTAAAGGGAAGGTTCCTTATATGAGATTGAGATCAAATAATGGTCCCAGAACAATCCAATTTTTTGTGGTTTGCTTTAATACCAATGAAAGTCGATGATTATTGTTATAATAAAAAATGTAAAGCTTTATATTACGGTTGATTTCTGTCTAAATTCAGTGAGGTTGTTTAGGATAACGATCTATAACTTATTTGTTATTAGACCGATATGGCTGATTTTAAATAAGAAATTGTTTATTATAATAGCAAACGATGTTGCCACATTTCATTCGGATAATTAGTATTGATGATTGAGAATGTTTCTATCACACAAGCAAGCATAGCTAAATCGATTCAGATTTTGATTTATGAGGTTATAATTGATTCCTTTTCGGCATTACTCATGTCATTAAGCGACCATTTATGTCAAGTTAAATATATATAACGATTTTGCCACGGACAAAGTTAAGATAAATCCGGGCATTCTACAGGGTAGTGTTCTAGGACCAACACTCTATATATATCTGTTATTAGGAGAAAATCATGCGAAAATTAACGTTTGCAAATGAAACATCAATACTTAGCTCCCCCAGTGATAAACACAAGGCATCGAGCCAATTAAATTCACTTGTCCGACGTGTTGAAATATAACTGGACGTAACTTAACATACCTTGGCGTTCAATCGGATGAGCACCTTACTTGGCCCCGTCATATTGGAGGCAAGAGATTTCAAATGATGTTGAAATTATTTAGTATTTAACGTCTGATTAACAGTCAATCTAAACTAAGCCTCGATAATAAAGCCTTGGACTTATGCCATTTAAATATGAGGAATGGTCAGTTACTCGAGTATCAATCTTATATGGAGGGTCTAATCGAAAATTCGTAGGACCATAATGGGAGCTGAGAATATTCGCAGAGATTTAAAAGTTCCTTTGATAAAAAATGAGTTTCAAAAATTCGTGGAAAAATACATAATAAAATTGCCAAATCACCCTAACGCCCTGAGGATAAACGTTCCAAAATATATACCCTCATCATCTTATGGTAGTAGAGGATATTAAAAAAAATCTGTGCAGTTCGGTAATAACGTCTACTCCTAAAGTTCTATAAGTTAAAAAATGATCCCATATAAAAGATAATAATAATGTTATTTCGGCACTATAATATTTCTTTAACTAATTGACCTTTGACCTTTTAAAGAGGTTTTCTAATAATGTTTTTCTTATACAATAGCAACTTGTTTGTTGGGTAACTTATTATCTGCATATACATGTATGTGTATAAAAACTTAGTTATACATGAATACACAAACATCGTTTTTAAATGTACCCATGTGTATGTTTAAGTGTGAAATATTTTTTTTTTATCCTCCCACCATTCATTTATTCATTCCTCTATTCATTCATTTGCACATTCATTCCATATTTTATACATTTTTCTTCTTCATCTTCTTGTGTTCAATTCATTTATAATATTTGTTATTTCTTCTTTATGATAAATAAATATAAAAGTGTTGAAAATCAGTTTCCAGCTTAATGCCTCCCCAACAATAAGAGACATACAAATACATACACATAAGATACACATACATGTATAAATTTATTCATATGTATGTTTACATGTATCTAATGATTATTTTTATTCTAAAATTAAAGTAAAGAAGGTCAATTCTAAAATTGTTATACCCTACACCAATGTACGTAGGTGGGTAGGGTATTATACGTTTATGTTCATGTTTCTTACATACAGTAATGATGGTATTACACCCACCTTTAAGTATACCGTTCGACTCAGTCGAACGATTTAAGTCGATTTAAATATGTCCGTCCTTCTGTCTGTCCATGTAAAAGTTTTGAACACTCTACAGTATAATCTACAAATTATACGAGGCTCGCTCATTATTTTGTCGTAACTATATTATGGTGTAGGTTATTACATAGTGCGGCTTGACTGACTTTAACATTTTTACTTCTTTATGTATGTATGTGTGTGTCAATATATGTCCGTGTTCAATAATAAATAAATAGATTGAAAAATAAATCAATACGGATTAAATATGTTTTCGTTTAGATATAAAAATTATAAAACAATAAATTAAAGATTAAAAAGTCAATTTTAAATTGGTTTCATTTTTCATCATACTCCACTATTAAATCTCCTTTTTCCCTCGATCCCTTTCATGTTTCACTTTTCATTTCGTTGTGTTTTTCCTTCATAACTGTAAAATTATTGCGTTAATCTGATTACATGTTTATTTAAGCATTAAATATTTCATCATATTGACAAATATTTCATTAAAATTTATTTTGACACTTTTGCCTTTTTCATATTTTTTTTTTTTTTTTTTTTTTTTTTTTAATTTTGACATGTGTCAAAATTTTTAGACAAATTGTGTTTTTGTTATAATTCAATTAGAAATAATTATTTTGATTGTTTACATTTTAGGGAAATTCTTTGAGATATAAAAAAAGATTTCTTATGGGCAACAAAGGGACCTACGAGCACAATTTTCTTTCAGGAAATGGATTTGTTTTTTTTTTAACAAAAAAATTAATTTCCTGCCCCGAAACATAAGAATAAAATGTTATGTCAAATAAATATAATAAAATAATGCATTCTAGTAATTACAATTAAATAAAAAATTATTCATAATTAATGGCAGACATCACTTAATTCACAATAAGTGATTCACAATAAAGAGAAAAGTAAAAAAGTAGATATGGGATATTTTTGGAAATAATTCTGTAATTTTCGAACTGTTTGAGATACCTTAATGAAATTGCACTTAATTGGAGTTGAGATATTTTTGAGTTGATTTGGAAAAGTTCATGCCTCTACTTGGTCAGGGTCGTAGTCGATGACCCTCCAAAAGACCAAAAACAAGCACGTTTTCTAGTCTTTTCAAGGTGTTCATTGATATAAAAAAAACTATGAAACATGTTTTATGCTGATTGTGATTTTGGGCATTTCTGTGTGGAAAGTAGGAATATTTTTAATTCTATGATTTATGGATGAGTTCATATTAAAATTTTAAATAAATACCATTATTTGTTTCAATCGGGGTCAACCATCCAAACAACGACTTAGTCGAGTAACAAACATCGTATTTTTGATGCCAAGATTTTAATCTGTATTTGGTGGGATAAGAAATTCGTTGGAATTCGTATATAATGAATTGTTGAAATGTGGTTCTGTATTGAAGAAAAATAATTTATTTGAAGGGAGCAATCAGTGAAAACCTGATATGAGGCTTTAATTTTCCATAGAGATAACGTTTGGATGCCGAAGAAAATACATCCTTGATGTTTACCAAATATATGTTGCTATACATCCAGGATAATTGTGCGCTGTCCCTTTGACACCAGAAATATGAAACGGAAGCAATTTAGAATTAAAACATACCGCTGAGAACACAACAACCGTGTGGCATGCAATTTTTTTGTCATTTTGTGATTTCTAATATCAATGAAATAGTTAAAGTTCCAGTGGTAAATGTGCTAAGGATCATTAAACGGACTATCGTCAAAGACAGAAAATCGACAAAATAGTAAAAATCGAAATATATATCTCTACATTAGCATGGGAACTGGGCATTCGGATGATAATCTTATCATGATGGTGATAAGAGTTTAAATTTTTCGGTAAAAATGTGAATTTTGATTTCAAATTTTAATTCTCACTATAAATTTAAATCTCCCTTAAAATTTGATTTTTTACCAGAAATTTCAAATTTCCACCAAAAATTAATATTTTTTTTTTTAAATTTTTAATAAAAATGAAACCTGAAAAAAAAAACAAATTTCACCAAAAATTCAATTTCACTTAAAATTTCCAAAAAAAATAACATTTCACCTAAAATTAAATATTTTAAATTTCATTCAAAGGAGTGAGATAGAAAAATTTTAACATAAGTTTTTCATTAAAACTTTTAGCCCAAATGAAAGTTTAAAAGTTTAAGTCACCTTTGGTAAACATCTCTAATGTCAAACAAATGAATATATTGTTAATGTGATCAAAATTATTAAATATTTTTAACAAAATATACTTTGATCCCTCAAAATGTTGGCCAAGCATTAAAATTGGTTCCAATGTTATTAAACAGTTCCGAAAGAATGATCCGTTAATAGATAACTAAAACATATGTTTTAGTTGATTTTACATTGTTTTGTTTCAGTTTAAAGGATTTTTTTCCAAAATGTATTTGTCCTTTTAGTAATTATATAATTAAAAACAGATTTTCTCGTTTCGTTTTCAAAATTCTTTTAAAAATTTTATCTCCTTTTTGCCTTTTTAGTCAAATAGTTATTTGGCAAATAATTTTATTTTCTCTCAATATAATGAAAATAATATGAAAAGTTTAATTTCTCTTAAAAAACTTTCATAAACATAATAAAATACTTCATAAACTTTATAATATTTTGCACAAAAATAAATTAAATACTTTAACTTAATACTTTTTGGTATAAAATTTCAATGATTTTAGAAATTATAATTAAATTTCCCAATTTTCAGGAAGAAAAGAAAAACTTTTTCTGTTGTATAATTTACAAAAATAAAAGTCAATAACAACAAAAAAACCCTTAAACATTTGTTTAACTTAAATATGAAATAAAATCTAAGATTTTTGGTTGTCTGAACGAAAAAAAAACTCTGTTTAACTCTCTCCAAAAATTCGATAAAACAACAAAGAAAAACTCTGTCTTTATTTGCAGCAACAAAATTGAAATGAAGTTAGACCAAAATAAAGACCAAAAACAAGTAAGAATGTTATATACGGTGATGCCCGACTATGTAATACCCTACACCATAATAATAGTTATAAATATTAGTTAATGAACAACCCTCGTATAATTTAATTATCTGATTTATTCTTAACTGTGCAGTACGTTATTGTGACACAAATATTTATTATTAAATTTGTGCGTTAAAAATGAGGATTATATAAAAGCTAAAAGTAATTATATATCGACCCTCGTATAATTTACTTATCTTTATTTGAGAAATAAACTAATAAAGTCTGCATATTTTCGGCATCTTATCGTCTTAGAATATCATCAGATTTATCTGTGCCAATTTTCTTTTAAATCGCTTTATATTTCGAAATTTTATGACCTTAAAACACCATTTCGGAAGAAACATTTGTATGGGAGGTACCTGAAATATAAAACCGAACATGACCAATTTCAATAGACTTCGTTCTTAGCCCAATATAATACTATGTACCAAATTTCATCTATATATCTAAAAAATTGCGGCCTGTAGACTTGTGAACGGTCTACATGGACTACTAACCGGACAGACAGACTGACGAACGGCCAAACATCTTTAAATCAACTCATAAAATGATTCTGAGTCGAACGACATACCTAAAGTTTGGGGTTGCAACATTTTTTCTGCATGTAACAAACATCAGCACAAACGCATAACACTTCAACCACATACGGTGGTGTAGGGTATAAATATATATTTTCTAACAACTTAATTACTTTTCAAAACTTAAGATCTTAATTTAAATGAAACTGAAAATATTAATTAATGACCGACTGAAAGACTAAACGAACGAATTAACAAATAATGACACAGTGGTCTCAAGAAGCTTTTTGGGAAATAATTCCGTTAATTTGGAACTCCGGAATATAATTTAATGAAATTCCACATAGAAATTTTTAAGATAATTTGCAACTGATGTGGAAAACTTCAAGTTCATACAGGGTTTAAGAGATGAGGAATAGACCTCTTAATATTAGTACTTTAATATTTTTATACCCTCCACCACCAGAAGTGGTGAAGAGGGTATTTAAACTTGTCATTCTGTATGTAACGCTAAGAAGGAATCACCATAATGTATATATATGTTTGCATAATGTATATATATGTTTGAATCAAATCAAAAATCTGATTCGATTAAACTATATTCGTCTGTCTGTTTTTGGCACGCTCACATCCACAATTTTTTCTGATCACTAATTTTAATCAGGTTGACAACATTCATTTATATTTATTTATTTATTTGAGATTAAACATAATAATTAAAGTTGTTTCACAAAGATAACATGATCAAAATAAGAATGACAACCATCAAGTAATAGTCGAATTAAAAGTTTTAATGGAAAACGTTTTTCAGGAATTTTTTAATCTCACTCCTTAAAAAAACTGGAATGGAAAAAGTCGTTTATAACGCCAAAATAACAAATTTACTGATAAAAGTAAACTTTTAATGCAAATTTGGACGTTTTGGAATTAAAAACTGGAAATCTATTGGCAGTCATATGTTAAGGATACTTTTGGTGATATTGTTTACAAATTTCACAATAACAACTTTATTTATAGAGATTTTATTTAAGATCAATTATTAAACACTTTTTCACAAAATTTTACAAAAAATAAAAATGTTAGAATTTTTGAACAAATTTATTAAAGAAATTTTGTTGTACTATTTCGTAACATACAAATTAAAATTGAAAGAGTAAAGACCTTTCCAATGACATTAAATACTTAAAAAAATATTTTACATCATCAACTAAAACCTAACTGAAACTTGGTCCCCTCTGGCAAAATTGTTTCCAATTTTCTTATATTTCTAAGATAAATGATTGTACTCAGCTGGTTTGGAGTTAGTGATAATGTCTCCTAAATAATGTTCGCTTCAAATTTATTTAAAAAATATTAAAAAGTTCCAAAGTTTTAGAATTAATTCCAAAAAAAAAAAAGATGTTTCGGTCTCACTGTATTCTGTTGAAAATGAAAATGTTCTAATTATCAAATCAAGTCTACAGGGTTTTTTGTCTATAGATTTTTGAATATTTAAATGTTTGTACATGTTTGTTTGTATGTATGAGTGTATGTGTGTGTGTGTGTGTTTTTCTATAATTTGATGTTAAAGATTGTGTTGAATTAGTATAAATGTTCAAATATTATAATAATCGTAGAATAAGTGTCAATTAGTTAAATCAACTTTTTTTTATTCATTCTATTACAATTTATTTGCCCTGTATATATGTGAGTGTGTAAGTGTATGCGTAAATGTGGGTGTGTGTTCCATTTAAAATGTTCTGAAAAATATTTTTTGTTTTACTGTTTTCTTTGCAGTGAAAAATGTATGAATGAATAAATGAATGAAAAGGATGGTAAATTGCTTATAGGGAGCATAATGGGACAGAATTTAATAATTTTGAAATGAAATCTAAACTCATATATTTATTTCCCCAAAAAATCAAATTCCAAGCCAATGTTGTGCATGTGTCTGTGTATAGTTTTATATAAAGAGAGCAAGTGTACTTATAAAACACCTAAAGGTCCTGTAAACTACAATATTACACACACACATACATTTACATTGAGGGCTCTATTGCAGAAAAAATTTTGAACAAGGAGACAGTCGACTCTCTCAGGCTAACATTTACATACAAACGCACTCAAACGTACACACTCAATACAAACAATACTAATACCAACATTTAGCACATGAATATATGTTTTTTTGTTTTTGGCCAAAAAAAGAGGTCTATTTGTTAAGTTGGGTCTTTGAGTTTTTATTTTAGAACAGAATAAAAAGGAGATTTCTTCTTCTTTTCATCTTTTGTTTACAACAAAATTTTTTGTATTGCCAGCAGCAGCATTTAACATTAAACTAGAGCAATAGCAACAACACTACAGCCAAGTGCCGAGAACTGTTAGGCCCAGACTTTGTAGCTGTTAGAAGAAGAAGAAGAATCAGTATCGTAGTAGTTAAGTAACATTTGCTAGAATCATAACATTTTTAATTAGGTTAAATTTATAATGTTTGGTTCTGGTGCTATTTTGGCTAGATGACTCAATGTTGTTTGTTTAAAGCAAATATACCTAATTAGGAGGGATGTTGGAAAAGGAATATTGGCAAATTGAAAAAGACATTTGTGGATCAGATTTTAAGTTTAAAAAACGATGTCCATCTTCTGTCCTTCTGGCTTGCTGGATACTTTTGCAAACGTTGTGAAAACCCTACAGGTAGCAACTTTAATGATAAATTTCCATGAATTTGTACATAATGACAACAAAGAAGTGTTGCATTATAACGTCGGTAGTTTGGAACCCTTTGGGTGGAGAAAAAGGGGCGCAAAATAGAGTATCTAAATAACAAAATTTTTATTTCAATATCACAAATATTTTCTGTCAATTTGCTCGACAGATAATCCATCTCTGTCTAAAATTTGCTACGCATTTGATCACCTTTTTAAGCTTTTAAATTCCTTTTTAACATGAGCTCAATATATTTTCATTGGCTTTAACTCTGTTAGAAGGATTTTGTATCCTTTTGTACTCAGGGGCTTGTTTAGCATAGTGATAGGATGCCAAGTCAGTCCATATATAAGTAGACAAATTATGAAGCCTTTTTTCTAAACATTTCTTGATTTTAATTTAAGTATTTATAGAGCTCGTTGATTGATATTGCTTGCCACATCAAGAACTTGTTGGGAAACTTTGACTGCTTTTTAGTCCTAAGCTTTCCTTTAAGAGCAGCATAACATTTTTGACCAGGAAGTTGAGAAAATCTGTCAAAACATACATCTCGCCAATAATTACGCAACAAGAATATTTTTAAGAAAACTTGGCTTAAATTTTGTTGTTCTGTTTTTGGCCTTTAAATATTTAAGCCTGTATTAGCTTTAACGTTTTGTGCTGGGAGCTCTTTTGAAAATTCTTTCTATTTTTGACATTGGAAACATCATGTAAAGCATTATATCAACGGACAAGTTCTCCCGGTATTGTTTAATAATACTGAAACTAGTTTGGCGGCAGACCTTTGAATGCCTGACCAACTGTTCTTAGGACCAAGTTAGATTTTTGTGAAAATATTTAATCATTTTAGTACGCACTTTTTCGTGATTACTCCTTTCAATCGGATTATCTATATATTCATTGTTTGACATTAAATTTAATAACTGACATTTGACAAAGGTAACTTTATCAATGAAAATATCAGATCATATTTGGGTTAAAAGTTTTAATGAAAAATGTGTATTAAGAATTTTTCGAACTCAATTCTTATCACGCATAAGCATGTTTTTTAAGTACTCACCAAATGAAGACGAATCCGAAGTACCCAATTTTAGCCTTTTATAAGTTCACTAATACAGACTTAATGGCGTCCTAACTGACAACTTTTTCATGCCACACTCCTCCGCTATTATTGTGTATTATTTCATGTAAATCCAATCAGTCGATCAAAAGTTGCAGATTTTATTTTCTCACCACCCTCGTATTTCGATTTTTTTTTTCAAAAAAAAAAACTTAGATTCTGCAAATATTATGCCCAATTATGATTTTACTTCTTAATGTTTGTTTATTTAATTTTTTTTCTTTTTTGCGCTTTTCTGCCAAAAGCCAACCTGGGGTCATAAAATTCTTGGCCTAATTTTTTCACAAAAATACAAAATATGAACCAATGAAGAAATTAAGCAAAGAACACACACACAATCAGACCAATAAAATGACTTTTTATTTATTTATGAAACCAAACAAAATGGAGGAAGAAAAAAAAGAACGAAAACTCAGAAGGAAAAAAGTGACTACAAATCAAATATTTATTAATAAAATTTTCGTGAAAATTACCAACGGAACAATGGACAATTTAAAATTGTGTAAATAAAATTTAATGATCATTTTCCACCAAAAAAAGTGAAGGAAAAACTTATAAAGAAAATCAAACAAAACGACTATAACGGACAATAAGAAATATATAACAAAAAAATAAACGCACTGACAGTGATTTCGAAACACTTTCGGAAATAATTTCATAAATTTGGAACTGCTGAATACTTTTTTATTTACAAGAGCATTCCCAAAGAGTTTTCCAGTTTATTTGGAAGAGTACAAGTTCTTAGCATATCCAGACTTTGGAAGGTGCACTTCCAAATATGATCATTGTGATTGTAATTTAAAAAAATCGCAGAAACAATTGTTTTTGGAAATAATTTTATAACTTTGGAATCACTTAAAATTTTTTAATTAAATTTCACAGGGATATTCTAAGTATGTTTACTAATCAATGTAAAGGTCCACAAGGTCAAGGGCCAGTAGCTGGACTTCCAAATGAGGTCACCCTGGGTATTGATATTTAAAAAAAATCGGCCAAAAAATATCAATGATTTGATTCAGAAAAATGTTACCTAAAGGTAATCCTGATGAGTCTCTAAAATAATATGCCTAAATATATAGGACACCCGGTTTAGTTTAAACGATATTTGGACCAAAACAAGATTAACACCAATTTTGAGACATAACTTTATATTTATATGGATCCAATAAAAAGTTGTAATATTTTAAAATAGAAATTTGGATTTTTTGTGATTTTTCCAAAAAGTAGATAAATCCTTAAGCTTAAGAATTCTGTATTTTACTTTTGGACTATTACTTTTCTTCACAATTGAAATGAAAGAGCACTTAACGTATATTTGAGCTAAGTAAATCTGAGGGTATTGGGTGAAATATCTTACCCGCAAACTTCGTTAACTTTAAAATTTAAAGGCAAAATTGAATATAAAGTTCTTTGATTATATACGAACATATATTTTCTATATAATCGAAAAATCAGGAATAGATTAAACTTCTTACAAAGAAAGAGTTGCCAATTTTCTGGAAAAAAGTCAATTTTTGAAACAAGTCTTCTCCGAATTGGAAATTTTGGTATTTTAAAATCAAAAAATGGGAATCTGTTTAAAGCTCTGTAGTAAGAACTATTTTATCCACTTTATACTTAAATTCCGTGTTAATAACTTTTCCAATATTGATTTTATTTAAAGACAAATATCGAACAGTTTTTCACATAATTTTATCGAAAATAAAAATTTTCGTTTTTTTACAAAAAAGTATTAAAGGAATTTAGTTTAAATGCTTTATTGTATATTCTATATTATTTTTCGATTATATACCTTTTCAATGATGTCGAATACTTGTATCAAAGATATAAAAAATAATTAAATCAAATTTTGTCCCCTTCAAAAAAATTTACTTCTGTGATATAAATAAAGACATATTTATTAGATATAAGATAACTTCGGAACCGCTCAATACAAATCAATGAAATTTTGCACCGTTATCACAGGTTTCTGACTATTACTGGGATTGTACTAAAACTGATAGAATATGGACTCGGTTAGTAGTTGTCTACTTATTCTATGTTTAAAATGTCTTGTCTTTGTCCGATTTGAAAATTTAATTAAAAAACACTCAGTGGTTCTCAAACAACAAATTTTTTATGAATTTTGGAACCACTGTCCAAATTTTTTATGAATTTTGGAACCACTGTCCAGCAGCAGCAATAACAAGAAAAATAACAAGCAACATCAGCTACAGAAATATTCTTATTAACAACTGTTTTCTCACTGCCTGCAATGGAAACGGAAATAAAGTGTAAAAAACAAGAGGAAGTAATATTTGTAGCTGTTAGAGGCAACAGCAATACTATTACTAATATATATAACGGTACCTCTAAATGTTGGCTATAAACTGTAACTTTAACTATAACATTTACAAATTATAAACACTTTAAGGATATTGAAGAATATTTAATTACACAATTTCCTCCCATTTTCTTTTTCTCTCTGGCTTTTTACATTATAATTTTATTACTTTTATTGTTGTTGTTGTTGTTGCTATTCCATTTCATGCTGTTGAGATTCTTTATAAAGATTGTAGTATTGTTGCTGTTGATTATAATGTTATTTGCTGACTGTTGCTGTGGCTGAGGTAGCTGTGCCTGTTGTTGCTCTTATAGTTAAGTGGTTAAGTGAGGGTCAAAACAAATGAGCCTCAAGAGTATTAGATTCTTACAAGAACAGAAAAATTAACAACAAAAACAAATATAAAGGGAAAAATAATACTAAAAGGGATAAATAAGCTAAGAGAAGAGCAAAATGGTAGAAATTATAAATTACTAAAGCTCTTTGTGGCCTACAAAAAACACATACATATGTGCACATGTATATATGTTCAAATAAGTTTATTTGTGTAAAATGTAAATGAGATAAATATATATGTATATGAGCATTTATCTAAATATTTATGTAAATACAAATGTAGTCCAGAATTAAACATATTATTAACATTATGTTTATTTATTGATGACAAAAGTCATTTGATTAAGGGTTTTCAGTTCGATACGATTGTCATTAATGTGGAAATAAAATAACTATCAAGAAGTGGTATAGAATAAATAAAAGGACACTCATTTTCTAAAACAATATTCTTTTTTTATCGATCTAAATTCTCATACCATTAAAAATATTAAAAAAAAACGAGCGAATTTTGCTGGGGGGAACCAAGTTTTAATTAATATTAAACTGATTTGAAAGGTAATAACTTAAAAAGGTTGAAAAGGTAATAACTTGAGAAAGAATGTGATATATATAAAAAAGTATTAAAATAAAAATCCATTAATAATATTTCCAAAAAACCTAAAATTTTTGTTTTCAGTGTAGTTTTATAAATTTTTTGTTAACATTTGATGTTAAATAAAATCTATATAAATAAAGCTATTATCATGAGATTTTACCTAAAAACGAACAAAACTGCCCTTAATACATGTCTTTAAACAGATTCCCATTTTATGAGTACAAAATACCCAACTCTTCAATTCTAATAAAATCCGTCTGAAAATTTTCCTTTATCTAGTTAAACTGTTACGCCGTCGCTATAATAGCTTTAGCTCATTACAGATTTTGTAAATATATAGCACATATATGTAGGTTTTTAATCAAGGTCAAGGTTCTTTAATTTAAGTTTTAAAAAATATTTTTCTCTCAAAACAAAACTCAAGGAAAAAAATTTTTTCAAATTAAGGAAATTCTGATAGACTTTGTGGCTAAAGTATAACCCTTAGTGATCCAAGATTTTCTTTTTTCTTTTTGCATTAACAATTAAAATTATTTCAAAATTATAAAGAAAAAAAATAAGTTTTAGGAGAATTTTCAAAAAATCATATAACTTGAGATGGTCAAATTTGTATGGACTTTGATTAGCTGGGAATTTAAAATACTCAAAATGGACGCGAGAACACCTCAGACATAATCGCCTTAAATTTTATTAAGACGATTATTCAAAAATTACAGAATTATTTCCAGAGAAAAAAAATCTTTTTAGACTGCGTTTTCCCTGATGCAAAAAAAAAAAAAACACTTTAAATAAATATCACATTAATTTTCATATTCATAAAGTACTAAAAATTGTTCTAGAAAAATCCAAAAGAAGATTTCATAAGAACGAGTTCTAACTGAAAACTTTCCAGTAGTGGAACAAATCAAATTAAAGACTATTCAGGGAGAACGATGCGTATGTTTGATTTTTTTTAAATATTATTCATACGAAATTTTGCAAATTGCAATTACATTAATCTTTTCATTTTCTTAAATATTTCATTTTCTTAAAATAAAACATTTAAACATCTTAAACAATTAATACATTTTTTCTGTCCTAAAACTATTCTTAACAACTGTGCGTATGATTGA
The DNA here is from genome assembly GCA_004302925.2 of Cochliomyia hominivorax. NCBI lineage: Eukaryota > Metazoa > Arthropoda > Insecta > Diptera > Calliphoridae > Cochliomyia > Cochliomyia hominivorax. The sequence goes on along the minus strand of PYHX02000494.1, from coordinate 55,226,910 downwards.
TATTTATTAATTTTCTTAAAAAATATTAAACATACGCAATATCGCGAATAAAACACATACGTCCTCCAGTTGATCTGCAAATAGTAAACCAATCACTATTTCATTTTCTTTAAAGAAATAAGAAAAGTGTGATTAATACTTAATATGTTTTTAATAATTATTAATCATACGCATCTAAATAAATTTTACGGAATGTTTAGAAATTAAAAAAAATATATATTTGAAATAACATTCTAAAAGTTTTTCAGCGTACTATTTACTAGACCACAAGGAGTATTACTTTATTTAATCGAATAAAATATCATTTCAAACAACTGTGCGTATGATTGATTTTTACAATTTTTATCAATAAATATTTATCATACGCTTGTTAATTCACTTTACGAAAACGTAAAAATTATTAAAAGCAATTGATTTTTTGAAAATGATTCCAATATACCTGAAAGTAACATTAGCTAAAAAAAGTTTCAATAGGACCAGGGAGAGAGGTATCCGCCATTCAAACTATAAAAGCGAGAGTTCTTAAATTTGGTCAAAATTTCTTTCTGAAAGAACTGTTTTACTGGAAGGTGAAGACCAAGAAAAATGTATGCGTATATAAAGCAAATATATATTATTGAATATCTAAATTACTAATACAGTGAGAATTTTTAAATTTTGTCATGATTTATAAAATTTCTTTCGAGATCTGAGACTGAGGAGAATTTTTGTGCAAAAAAGCGCAACGGACAAAAGCTAATTTAAAATAGAATTCCAAGAGAAAATCATAGTTTTTCTCTACTTCACATTACATTTTTTAATCTCTTAACAGAACTTTTTTAAAAGGTTTCCTTTGAAATAAAATGTAATAAATAAAAATCCAGTATGACCATTTAATGCTTCTTTCACATAAAATATAAGAACTTAACTTTTTACAGCAAAATACTTATGATAATGCAACTAAAAAATAGTATGATTACTATTTTTCTATTTCAATGAAAAAGTTAATATTTTACTGTTTTTAATAAAAAGAGAAAATTTAAAATCCTTTAAAGCAATAATAATGATTAAGAGAGTATCTTATAGCAGAAATAACTTTTATTAGATAACCTAGAGAGCAGCTGGTAAAACATAAAACTTTTGTGTTTCACAGAAGGACACCATTATAAACAACCGGAAGTTCCTTATAGAGTTTACTTATTCATTGTTGTATTTTTTTACAGGATTTTCATGCTGCTGGTTGCTATTGTTACCTCATTGTTACTTTCTAAAGAAAATATAACTTCCTTTAAAATTTAGAATTTTATCTTAAATATTACTTTAGAGAAAATCTTTATTAAATTATTACAAATAACGATAATTTCTTTATAAAAGATTCAAAGGTCATTTTCTATTTACTTGTTTGGAAAATGTTAAAAATTTTCCAATTTTCTACACAATTTTTTAAATCTAATTTTCCCACTGGATATGTTTGTATGTTTGTATGTCTATGTGTCTGTCTATTCGATTATTATCCTTTAAAACGGTAACAAAAAAAAAAACAAAAAGATTTCCTTGTTAAACCACCTTTTGTGGCAAATTGTTACATTTACTATTATTTATTTATATACATATAAAGTACTTTCCCATCTCTCTCTACGTATAGACTTTTTGATACTTATTTGGGATTTTGGTTTAGTTTCATTTTTGAGCAACAATAGAAAGAAAAAGAGTTTAAAAGTTAAAAGTGACATTCATGAGGGGATAGAAAACAGTATTAGGTAAAATGAAAAGATTTTGGAGTTTAAAGCAAAATAATTAAAACTCTTATGTGTTTTTCTCTTTCTTTCTCTTTCTATGTCTAAAACTCCATTACATTAAAAATTCTCTTTTACAAGAAGACGTATGAGAAGCGTATGAAGACGTATGAGTGATATTTGTTTTATTTTTTAGAATTTAGTTAAAATTTTGCAAAATAAAAACCGGAGTTTGTCCTTTATATAGATAAATATAGAGGATCTGAAATTATATTATTAGGGGAACCACATCATGGTTAAATTTGTCAAATATTTCATTTTAGGAAAATAGTCATATTTTATTATAGAAATTATAGTTCAAGTTACACTTTAAGCAAAAGCACAATTTGCATTTGTTGTTACATTCCGTTTCAAGTATACTGCGAGATATCTTGATAAAAATTTGGTACATATTATGGTCCAAATACACTGAATCCAATGTCGTAGGTAATATTAACGAAAAATTTTGTAGAACTCCAAAGGAAAAAAGTGTTCAATTAACAGATTTTTATTCTTGTTAACATAATTTTATATAATTTTAATTTAATTTAATTGGGACCAAATTCTCGCTGTAGTAGATCTATAGATAGATTTGTATGTGAAGTACTTCATCCTTCGGTCCTTAATATTTTATGTATGAATTTATTCCAAAAATTTAACATAATTTTTTTCTCAACACAACTAAAATTTCGTAAATTTAACTTTAAATATGATATTTAAATTGAATAATTTTCATCAATATGAAGAATTTATTTGTATCAATTTGAATAATTTAGTATTGAAATTTAATAATATTTTTTTAATTAATCGCATTTTTATTAACGAATTGACAATTTTTCGTCAATTTGAAAAATGTACGATGAGTAAAGGTTTTGTTGGCTGATATTTTACCCACATTTCTTCAATTCTACACCCTTTTTCGTTATATTTACAACTTTTTTGGATCAGTGTAAGAAGCCTATTGAAATTGACTATGTTTGGTCTAATAATTCCTCAGAAAAATCCAAAGTATAAAGCAATTTGAACGGAATTTGATAGAAAAATATAATGATATTGATGATTAAATTAAATTATTGTATAATAATTTGTCAAATTACGGTAAATATGAGCAAAAATCGAAGTGTGTGCAATGTTGTACGATTTAGCTTTTTCCAATCTCCCAATAAATGTGGACTTTAGAGACCAATAAATCAAAAATCCCAATTTTTAGGAACTTTTATCATATTTTTGAAAACACATAGAACAAATTAATAATTCTTTTCAACAGTTTTGCTTAGAATTATGGTTTATAATTTAAGTTAAATCAATATATCCGACTAAATGTTATAGATTTATTTTGTAACAACTATTCTCACCCACTGCGACATGGAACCCTATTTTTGTACAGAAATCAAATCAAAAATATTGGCACTTTTTAATCGTCATACCCCAACTTACTACATTTGAAAGCCCGCTTTTATGCACCTACCAAGAACTGAAAATCCTCCAAAAAAGGGAAATGCCCATTTAAAATTACATTTACACAATTATTCCCAGAAAAAAAGCGTTAAAGCCAAAAACTTGTACAACCATCCAATACAACTATTATTTATACATTTATGTCTCTATATATTTAACTTTACTTTTATACTCATTGTTATATTTCCAAAATCCATTTTTTCAAGTATCTGTATATGTGTTCCTGTATCAGTATATTATAATGGTTTTTGTAGTCGTTGTATTTAGATTCAATATATTTTATAAATGTCTACATACATACAGATATAAACTTCCTTTACACACACAACCAACCAAGCATCCAACCGTATAAACATAAAGAAAACTAGTTGAAAGGAAAGAAAAAAGGTCAAACTTGAATTTCATATTCATCAAATGATTTAAATGATTTTTAGGTTAGAGACGAAAACGAAATTAAATCAAAATTAAATCAAACAATAATTGAAAACTTAAATCAAAAATCTTAAAAATCAGGGAAAAAATCAATAAAATAATTAAAATTTAATTCTAATTTAAATTTATTTCAAATTTAAGCTTTTAAAGTCCTTTTCAAAAGTAACCTCGTTAACATTTTGTATTGGCCATGATATTCCTCAAAAAAAAAAAAACATTTTTGTTTCTTTAAAGGAAGTGGTAAAGGAAATAAAAGTGGTTTTTTGAACTACAACAAAATAAAGCTATATTTCTCATACTCACACATCCACACATATATACGTACTAAAACCATCAAAACAAACCCACACATTTACACTTATATTAACACTAAAACACTAAAAGTATTTTTCATTATAGAAAACTTTATCAATCAGTGTGAGTTGATTTTTACATCAAAACTTGTTAGTTTATACTCTCTCTCCCTGCCTCTCTCTTTATTTTATATATGTGTGCTAGTGTGTGTGTGTGCACTTTAAAAACCAACAAAATGTTTTACAAAATATGCAAATATATAGAGAATTTGTATAGAATTAAAATAGAAAAAAAAACTTATATAGAAAAATTATCGCATATCGAAAAATGTTCCAAAGTCTTTGGAACTTTGGAAAAAATAACAACAAGAAGAGTTATTTTTGTTGAAAATGTTAGAAAACTTAACATGTGTGCCAGTATGCACAGTGGTTTAGAATCGATTTTCTTTGGAAATTAATATGTAACTTTTTACCGGCTGAATGGATTTGAGTAAAAATAGCAGAGGAGTGTAGTATAATCATTTTGGAGGCTCAATGGGCGGAGTTATATGAGTGCGATTTGGAGTACCTCGGATATTAACATTATTGTTTCTTATTCAATTTTAAAAAATTAACACCATCTTAAAGCGACTGATAAGACTCTTGAAAGACATGGTTACATGTTACATCTCTTATACTGTTTTGAGTTACTTGTATTCGAATTTTGAAAATATACAAGATTTTGATTCATTTTTTAACTAATATCGAAAAGTATAACCCCGATCTTGTTAAAATTTTTCATTAAAAGTAAAATTACTTATGAAATAAAAAGAGATTTGGGCATTATCTCTATCTGGTCCAACAACAAACGATTTTCCATTTAAAAAATACTATATTTTTATGACTGAGATGTCTAAATTTGTTTCAGTCAGTTAAATTTTGGCACCCTGTGGAGCGGCCCCCGTTAAGTTCACAAAGTTCAAAATCAAAACTTAAACCCTGCTACAGCTCTGTTGTCCTTGTATGAAATTTCATTGGTTTAGGCGTTAAAAAGTTACAGTTTTATTTTTCATTTAATTTTTTTACCCACCCACCCAACAAGTGACAATAAGGATATATTATCATCGTCATTCCGTGTATAACGCCAAGAAAAAATCATCTAAGAGCCCATTATGCATATATATACTTGTAACATATCAAAAACTGGTTCGATTAAACAATGTCGGTCTAACTCTTGTTTGTTGTTGTCCCAGCCAGTTTCCTATTTGAAACCAGCGTTTCGAGTCCAGACAATCTCAAATTTTCGAAAAAGCACTTTTCGATATTAAAAGAAAAATTAGTGGATTTAGATGGTATGTAAACATCGCAAATAATTACATCAAAATCAACCCAATAGAAAAAATTTATAAGTTAAAATATCAAAATTTTGATAGAAACCTTTTTTTGCTTTGATTCAAAAATAAACCCATAAACTAGCTTGTGCTGGGACCAATATTTCACCTAGATCCTATATAAGGCACCTTTCCTGGAATATGGTTTTAAGCTTATAAAATTTTTTAATATAGACCATTTCTATTGAAATTATTTTTGATTATATGAATATATCTGATTAATTTGACCATTGTTGGTCCATAATTTCATTTAGCTCCAATTTAAGGCCTCTTTCCAGAATATGTTTTAAGCTTACAGAATACATGTGAAATCTATTGAAATTCGGCACAATTATTTTTTTGACCTTCTTGAATTTATGTAATCAATTTGAACAAAATCGGTCCCTATTTTCATATAGCTTCATATAAGGACTCCTGAAAAGCAATTTTGAGTTTATAAAAATCGTCATGATTAAATTTCTAACAAACTTTGAAATATGTTACTATTTTAATGACTATCGGCCCTCCTCGGAAATGGATTTTAATTTTATGAAACCATAAAATTTGAACATTTTTTTTGTTGAAATCCTGTACAATTATTTTCTTAACTGTCTGACAATAACCGGTCCAAATTTTGTTTATAACTCTCCCACAATAAGGGTTTTCCAACACATGCAAATATTTGTAAAATGTAAGTGGTTGAGGGTATTTAAAATTTAGTACAGATGAAGATATCATCTTGCTTGTTTATATTAAATCTCCTAACCAGACCCGAAAAGATCAGAATTGAGATTGATATGGTCTAGAAGATATAATAAATTTATTTTTTTCCTGCTTTTATCCCACTGTGCATAATTTCAATAACGTTCTTTTTTTTTAATTTAGCAATTATTCTTCTAGTTTTCACCCAACTTTAAGTAGTAAAATGGCTGAATAATTAAATGAACTAAACTATTTTGGGGTTTAATTCTTTTTTACTCAATTTCTTTTATTTCTCTCTTTTTTCGTTTCTATATTTACGCACACAATTGCACAACAAATTTGTTGTAGTTGTAAAATAAAGTTAAATAATGAAACTTTTTTCAAAAACACAAATGAAAATTAGTTTTTTTTTTGTTGGTTCTTTCCATTTTTTGTTGTTGTTTTGTTTTTCAGACTCTTGTTAACTTTGTTAGCATTGTAAGCCATTTTTTCTAAAGACAATGAACGAACATTTTGTTGTTGTTGTTGTGATTTTGTACTCTTCCTGTATTTGTTTTTGTGGCAAAAGACTCTGACTGTCAGACAATGCTAAGAAGAGTAGTAAATGTTGTCAAGTTTTATACAAAAAGAGTACAATAACAGCAATGAAATTATAACTAAAATAAAACAATATAATTTTGTTGTTATTGTTGTTGCTGTTGTTGTTACTATTGTTGTTGATTGTAACAACTTCTTGTTACAAAAATTACAGCTGCAGTCAAAGCTCTATAACAACAATAGAGAAGGGGGCGAAGTGAGTCGAAAGCAGAAAGTAACTAGAAACATTTAATAATTATTAAAACGGAAGTTACAGGAAGTGATTGTTACCATTTTCTTACAACTTAAATAAACAACATTAGATATGTTGCAAGTAGCAAGTAGCAACAACATGGGCAGGCAAGAGCAGCAACAGCATACTTATGCTGCAGTATAAGAAGTAAAAGTTTGAATTAAAATGACAACATTTAAAACAATGAAGTGAACATGATATTACGAACAAGAAAGGGAAGAAGAAGTCAACCGTTTACCAACGAACCAACCGACCATCCGCCCTTACAGTTGACTTCATTCAATTAAATTACACAAATCAACAGTTCTTTTTTGTTTTTGTCAGTTTTATTTTCACTTTTTTTACACTTCTACCAGATCAGATCGCAGTGAAGTAATTATGTTACTATTATGTTACTAGAGTACAGTGGAACAGATGTGTCAAATTTATTTCTCCGAGTTTGTCTCAAATATCGGTCTATAATTTTTAATTATGAAACTGGACGAAACAAGAACAAATAATGTGGCAAATTGCATCGAAATCAGACAATTATTCTTTCTCACAGACAGACGGACAGAGACTAATCGATTCAGATTTTGGTTTCGCGTTACACATAGAATGACGACACTTGAGGTGGTAAAGGGTAAAAAAGAGTGTAATTGACGCTTAAGGCCTGCTTTTTAGTTATTGACAGATAATCAAAAAATTTGAGATGTTTTTCGGAAGAGAGGGGTTTCATAAGCGCTCTGGGAAATTATGGACCAAATCTTCTTTAATTAGATATACAATCTTTTGTTATATTAATCTCTAATATATGAAATATTCCAATATTCACTTTTTTAGATTTTTGCACTTTAAAGTGTATTCCGAAAGTGGGTCTGTAAAGGAACTACAATCTTTTTTGGATCGATATTTTTAAAATTGAACATGAAGATTTGGTCCGACTTAACTAAAATATTTTCAATTCTATGAGTTCCATGAAGCGATTATTTATATGGGAACTTCCTGAGAATATGGACCAACTATTATCATATTCAAATTTTTTGGCAAAAACTTTCATCTGTATCAAATTTGATACATATGAAAAGTTGCAACCTGTAGAGTGTTCACAACGTTATAAAGGTTAACAGGTGGTCAAAAAGACAGACAGACGGGCATAGTTAAATTGCCTTTTTCACCTTCACTCTAATAATCGAATATTTACAGAATTATTTTAACCACATTATTCTCACTCTTTTTACATTAACTTATTTCATATTTTCTTCTTGAAATCTTTGAAATTCTATTATTGGATCCTCTAACCTTACCCTAAGCCCCCTTAAAGATGTATGATAAGTCCTATCAACCATTCAGAAATTTGTTTCTCATCCACTGTGTATTGTTTCGTTGACTAAACCAAGGATTATGGGAATCATATGTCTGTTAGACTGCCTCCTATTAAATACTTCTCCATACATATACACTCACAATGACATTGACGATAATCATGCATGTAATGCTGATGGCAATATTGTCAACAATTATGCTCAATGTGATGGAAATGATGGTGGAAAAACAGGAGGAGGAAATGTTTGGTGTGATGCGGTTAAAAGTTGTTTCACTTAATTAACATATTAAACATATAACAGAACTTAAACATAATAAAATAAAATAATTAAAAAAAGAAACTGAAATAAAGTTAACAAGAAGGAGATTTGAAATGAAGAAAGCAAAGGGGAGAAGGGGAAAAACTAAAAATTGTTGATATAACAAGATTTACAAAGTACTCAACTATTTGAAATAATTAAACTGAAAAAGGAGTTTAAATGTTGACACTGATGAAAGTGGATTAAAAATAAGAAGAAAATAAAAGAAAAAAATCAAAAGGATTAAAGAAAACGAACTTTAAACTTGATAAGGAGTTGAAGAATAGTTAGAGCTTTAAAATGTTAAGCTGAAGGCGGAACACTTAAAACTTTTGGGAGAAAGATTTAATTAAAAATGGTAAAAAAAACTTATAGGATCCTACAAACAGATAAAAAATAGGACATAAATTGATTCCATATAAAATAATTTTTAAGCACCTTCCAGAAGAAAGGCTTTTAACATTCACTTTAGCCGAATAAAATGATTCTTTTTAAATTATTTTCTTGTTCTTAATATACAGTTTGCGTGTTGGAATAATTTTAATAAATTTATCTGAGTCGAAAGAAAACATATTTTACTGATTTATTACTCAAATAGTTAGTACGATTATTTATTTAGTTGGCAGCTTAAGTTTAGTTGTTCCAACAATTTATAGACAATTTTTCTGTTTCTTTCCTCTTTTTTATAGACACAAAACATGCAATTTTGTATCGATTACCCTCCAGCTATTATGGGAATATTAAGTGCACAGTTGAGAGTAGATAAATAGCAGAAGATTGAAGTTAACGCACTCTCATATACACATGCACTAATATTTGTTAAATTTATAATTGAAATGTTACTGTATATTTCTCTTTGAATGTTCAGATTGACTCAGATATCTGTATATAATTTCATTGATCTGAACCTGATCAAATTTCAAAGATTTTAAATTATTAATAAGATTGTGCTAAATCAACTTCCAAAATACACTATAAAGAGTCTTAAATACTTCCCTCCTAAATTTTTTCCGACAGTTAAGATGGACCCTTCAACATCATGCAGATATAGAAAATTATGAGGCGACCCTCGTAGAAATATGGGTCATTTTATAAGTTACGATCATTTGGGCTTATACAGAATGTATATGAGTTTAATGAGTTTTCGTGAGCATATTTGGGTGGATGCTACCCGAAATAATGAAGCAAACAAAATTTGCAAAAAGTTAAAAGTTTAACGGGCACAAATAACGGACTCCAAAATTTTTATTTTTCAATTGAATTTTTATTTTTTTTTCTTTATAAAAAGTTCAAGGTTCGTTGTTTTATAAAAAAAACTTTAAAGTTCCATTTTAACTATAGAAAAAATTCAAAGTTCTTTATTTTTACAGAAAAAAGTTTTTTTCCATATTTTTCTACAGCAAAAAATTTTAAATGTAAGAAATAATGGCTGTGTTTCTAAATGAATTCGGAAAATTGACCCCTGCTTTGTACTCACCCCAGCTGGGTACTCACTACTGCTAATTTCATGACCATATTTAATTTTCACTATTTCTCTTTACCCTCCTCTGAATAATTCGCTGAATTGTATGCGTATGAATTATTGTCCCAGTGTTGCCAAGAATAGTAAAGTAATCGTTTTCAAAGAATAACTCAAGTCAACAATGGTGCAACAAGAAAAAAACTAAAACTACAACTACAACAACTACTTACAATTTGTCACGAATAAAATCTACTTAAGACAACAAAAAAGAAAACAACAACAAAAATATAAAGAAAGAAATGAAAATTCACTATGACTCAACAAAAGTGATTCAATGAATAATGTGAAGGACTTTTCTTTCTTCCTTCTTTTTACACTAAAAACATAATTCTTAATCTGCACTCTGTTTGTTGAACTTACAACGTTCAAGAAGAATAAACTTTATATTCTTAAGTTTTCTTCTTTTCTTCCTTTTTTCATTCTTCGGCATCATGAAGAAAAAAGTCCAAAGAAAAACGCAAAAATTGTTGAAATCATTCAAATTGTTGCTTCCTCGTTCTCACAAAAAAACGGATGACAGCCAAAAGATGGGAGTTTTTGGGAGGAAATATGTGATGGCAGGATAAAGAGACAATAACGCTGCCAAAATAAAAAAGACAATAATAACAAAAAATCTTGGGTGGAGTTAAAATCAATAAAAATCCATAGCTTGTTGCTGAACAGCTTTTAACGTAACAAAAGAAAACTGATGAGTAAAAAAAGACGAAGAAGAAGAAGAAAAGGAAATAAGAAATAATACACTCAAGGAAATCTGTCATATACGAAAAATGAATATTTAATAAGAAAATCATACAAAATACTTCATAAAACTAAAGAGGATTTAATTTAAACTTAAAACAAACAAAATAATTGATTTAAATATAAAACTTAAAGAGATTAACGATAAAGTTGTTTAATTAAAACTTAAAAGCTTGAAACATTCACACGTTAAAATACAAATAATTCTGAAATTCATTTAATTCCAGATTTAAGCAAAATTTTAATTTTTAAAAACTCTAAACTTTTCAACAAAAATATTCCTGAAAAAGTGCTTTGAGCTTTTCAGTAGAAAAAGGACTTCGGAAGCTTTTCTTGATTTTATCTTCTATTGAAGAAAAAACTTTGAAATTTTTTGAGCAGAAAAAACAACTTTTAAACCTTTTCTATAACAAAACTAACATTGAAGAAGAGCATTTCAGAAAAAATTTTCTTAAAGAGAATTTTATACAAAATTCTTTATGGAAGAGAATTTTATACAAAATTCTTTATGGAAGAGAATTTTATACAAAATTCTCTATAGAAGAGAATTTTATACAAAATTCTCTATACTTTTATACAAAATATACTTTTATACAAAAATTCTCTATAGAAGAGACTTTTATACAAAAATTCTCAATAGAAGAGACTTTTATACAAAACTTCTCTATAGAAGAGACTTTTATACAAAAATTCTCTATAGAAGAGACTTTTATACAAAAATTCTCTATAGAAGAGACTTTTATACAAAAATTCTCTATAGAAGAGACTTTTATACCAAAATTCTCTATAAAAAAGACTTTTATACAAAAATTCCCTATAGAAGAGAATGTTATACAAAATTCTCTATAGAAGAGAATGTTATACAAAATTCTCTATAGAAGAGAATTTTATACAAAATTCTCTATAGAAGAGAATTTTATACAAAGAGAATTTTACTAAGAATTCTTAATAGAAAAGAATTTTTCTAAGAATTTTCTATAGATGAAGATTTTACTAAAAAAATTCTATAGAATAGAGTTTTATTATGAAATTTTCTGTAGAAAAAATTTTAAAAAATATTTTTCTAAAGAAGTGATTAGAAGAGATTATTATTTAATAAAAGTTTTTTTTTGAGTGTAAATAGTTTAAAAGAAAAACATACTGTTATGAGAGCATGTTTTAGTATAATAAACTAGAAGCAGCATCAATACGAAAACACATTAATCTATATGTAACAACAATAACAGAAGCAGCAACAGAGACAATAACAATATATTGCTAAATAAACAAAAAACAAATGACAACAACAGCAATATCAGCAACAATAACAATTCAAACACACTATAAACGTGAAAACAATTTTGTCAAAACTATCAACTCCAGAACTCGTATGACAATTTCGTATACAAAAAATTTATCAAACAACAACAACAGCAAGAAAGAGTAAAACAAATTAACACACATACCAACCCGCTCTTAAAATGTTAACACTTACTTACAAACACATATATAGACATATTTATTCCAGGCCATGAATTGTGTTTGTATATGTGTGTGTGTGAGTGTGTCAGTGTTTATATGATTGAGACCAGTCAACATCAACAGTGACAATGACATGGAAAAAAGTTAAAGAAGAAGCCTTTAATATCAGGGCTAAAAAAATAACAACAACAAACCATAAAAAAAGGAAACAATGACATAGACCTTAAGTTTAGGCCATGGCCAAATATTATTTAAACATAACGATACATTTTTGTATGGATATATGAGCATTAAGTACATTTCCCATTAACCAGAGAACATTTTTAGTTTGGTCATTTAAGGGAAATGACACATAACGTACTTTTTGAATATCTTAATATTTTTCCTCTTTCAAAGATCAGTTTTAGATTTAAATAAGTTACTAAAATACTTTTGGTATTAATATGGCTTTAACAAAAATGTTTGCTGGGCACTATTGTTCACTTCATAAAAGAAAGTGAAAAGAACAATAATATTTGTACTGAGTATATCTGCCATCATCTATGACATTGTCAGATCAATATTAAAAAGCAAGAAATTGTCTTTTTCTAATCTGATATCAACGGAAAATATAACACATCCTTGTACTTACTAAAGTAATATTAGGTTAGGGAAACAGTTTTTTCACTTGTATTAGAAAAATTACCAAAACTATTTTTTCTCTCAGATTTTCTTAAATTTTCTTCAAATTAAATAAGAATTTCACAAAATATTTTCTGAAATTATTTTCAAAGAAAAAATAATAAAAATGTCATGGTCGATCAAGCCCCACTAGTAATACCCTACATCACAATGTTGGTTATGAATAGCAGTTAAGAAAAATCTTTCTAGAAATAAATTTTCAGCAAAATGTTCTAAGAATATTTTTATACAAATAATAGAAGAGAATATTTAAAATAATATGAAGAGAACATTTTTTGTCTTTAATAAATTGAAAAGAAAATTAAAATTTAAAGAGAAAGAAAATTAAAAAATATGAAGAGAAATATTTTGATTTAACAAAAGGAGCCGGCAGAGAGTAATTTCCACATTATGTGCTTTTACATCTAATAACTGTTCATAATTTTCTCTACAGTACATAGAGAAAACTTTTACTAATTTTATTCAAAGTAAAAAGCAAAAAATATGTTTATTTAATTAAATAACATTAATTGTTTCAAAAATAACTTTAATTTCTGCTTGAAATAAATTAATATTTAGAAGATCATACATACATATATTTCTATTCAATGTTTTATAAAAATTCTCCGACAACACCACCGCTTTCAATGACGACTCAAGCCAGTCTGGTATAACTTTTTTTTTTTTAAATTTAATAGCATGTACGAGTGATAAAGTTAAGAGTGCGAGCGCACATGTGTGTCTCTTTGTATAACAGTGCAAAGAGATTTTTTTGTATAGAAAAACTGAAGAGAAAATCTCGTATATATAAAAATGAAAAAAAATTATTTTATTGAAAAATGTTTAAAGACAAATTTATGTTATGAATTTTTCATATAAAAATACAAATGGGAAAAACTTTTTATGCAGACTATGAGAGAGAAGATTTATTTTTATTGAAAAGAATTCTAAGAAAAAAATTCATAAAAAAATAAAAAAAAATTATATTAAAAAAAAATGAAGAGAAAAATGTTCCCCTTCATTGAAAATCTTATAATAGAAAGTATAAGAGAGAAATAGAAAGAAAGTATAAGAGAGTATAATAGATTTTTTGTGTACATATTTTGCGAAGTATTAATTTTTCCAATTTTTATTATTTTTTATGGAAAAAATATTTAATATAAAAAATTCTGAAACGAAAAAGTTCTTCATAAAGAATTTTTGTGGCAAAATTTTGTTTAAATGAATAAATAATTTCTTTATTAAAAATATTTTAATTTTGATCACATATTTTGAGAGAGAAAATTCTTCATGAAAACTTTTTTAAAAACAAAATTTTTTGGAATAAATATGAAGAGAAAATTTTTGTTTATTTATAAACTTGTTGACTGTTCTCGGCATGTTCACATCCGAAATTATTGTCAGAGATCAATAAGATTTTACCTGAGTATTTGTTATAGTCGTTTCATATTTACCAGCATAATCAGTTCAGTATATTATTAAATAAAGACCGATATCTGTTGTCATTTGAAAATCGAAAAATTTCCCAAAAAGTACCAAAATCGGTCCAGTAAAAAAAGTGTAAAAAAAAGTAAAAAAAAATTCCTGTGTAAAACGTTTAAATGTTGAGCGTATATGAAGTATTTATTTCACACGCACTTGAGGTGAAGGGCATTGAAGATTCGGCATAACCGAAATCATTCTTACTTGTTACTTTAACATGTTCGTCATAGAAATGTATGATAAATTGAGGTGGCCTATTTGAAGGGTCACCGACTACGCCTCTGAGGAGGAGCTGTACTCCCCCCAATCATTGGTTAAAAACCTCTAACCTCACTGTGATAAATTTCATTAAGTTCAACAGTTACAAAATGATTTCCAAAAAAATATATTTGATATGAAAACACTGTGCATCGTTTGAATTCATGGAATTAAAGCTTAATATCATATAATTTCACAAAAAGCTTTAAAGGATTGTGAAAAATGTTGATCTAAAACCTTGAGAAACTAATTTTGTCCTTAACCAATAAATGTTGAAAAAGGAAATGAATATTTTGAATTCTTTTTTGAATAATAAAAAGTGGTAAGAATGCTATATTCGGCCTTGACAAATTTTCAATACCCCCCACCAAAAATTCATATATGTCACACATATACTCACAAACGTATATATTACATAAACGTTTTTCCTTTCCTTAACTCATAAAATAATTCATATTTTAAGCTATAATTTTCTTTCTACTGAACCGATTTTGATAATTTTTGAAATGATAATGAAGTACATATAACTTCATTACGTGGCAAAAAAATCATTCAAATTTTTCGATTATAATTAACAATTTTACGAAAGTTCTTGCACCAGATATTGGTCTATATCTTTTAATACATTTAACCGATAGTTTTAATTAGGAAACTTTTCAGGACTATAAAAAATGCTCAGGCAAATTTTATTGTGCTCCGTCAATTATTGTGGATGTGAGCATGCCAGCAACAGACATACGGACTGAGCTTTTCAGGAATATATATATACGTTATGGGAATACCATATATTCAAGACGTTGGTCAGATTAATAATATATACTCAAGACAGTTAAAAAAATGAACTGAATTTCAACAGAATTTATCATTATTTACAAAAATATTTTCGAGAAAGAAGCCTTACATGGGAGCTATAGCAATATATGGACCGAGATTGACCAAATTAACAATTTATATTAAATGCAGTTAGAAAAATAATTTAATAAGGGAAGTTATATGGGAGCTATAATAAAATATGGACCGAGATTGTTCAAATAAATATTATATATTTTAGGTAGTTAAAGAAATCATTGTGACGAATTTCAATGGAATTTATCTTTATTTAAGTATTTTTTAGTTCTCCGGGAAGAGGCGTTGTTTGACGAAAAGGTCAAAATTTTGCAACCTATAACTTTTTTTCTATTGATCCGATTTTGAACCGTATGTTTTTGTGTACAACGAATAATCTTTTGTTGAAAAAATGTATAAAAGTTCTATTTCGGAATTTTGAGGTTGTCTCAGATATCGGTATATAACTTTTCTTGCAAATGAAATTATTTAGATGGTTTTAAATAGAAAATTTCACTGAATTTGGATAATTATTTTAGGCGTGAATATATAGCTAAAATGACTAAGATTTTGATTTGATGCAATAATATATACACATTATAGGATCTGAGATGATTCCTTCTTAACAATACACACGGAATGACAAAGTTAATTTACCACATAGTGGTAGTGGTGGAGGGTATAAAAATAAAAAATTCTTATTGTATATTTTTTAGAACTTGCAAAAAATTGATATTTGTTGCATACTTTGGGGAAAATAAATTATATATTTTTTACGAGAATAAGAAAAAAGAAGCAATTTCACATTTTTATTGTTAAATATAATAGTTCATCAATGTCAGCATTGAAACGAGAAAAATATATAATAACAAATAAAAAAATAAAAATTCTCTTTTTACTCTTTTTTTTATAACAATAAGAAATTGACAAAGTCTACACAAGAATTCGTGGTATCATCATCATCTTCTTCTTCTCATACTTCTTCTATATACTGCTAAAGAGCCAATCAACTAAAAGCGGTATGACTCCAAGGACTTGTGCCATTTTATTATTTCTCTAGTTCTTTGTGTTGTTGAATGTTTCATTTTTGTTTTAGCCTCAACCACTACAAGCAAGTTAAAGTGCACACAAATAGGACATAAAGGGAAGGAGGGAGAAGTGAAAAAGAATAAAAAACCATAAATAGATGTCAGAGGACAAAATTCAAATATAAATTTATAGAATGATAGATTTTGAACACTGAGAAAAATTGAAATTTTAGAATAAAACAATAAATGTTTTCAAAAAATTAATATAAAGATCAAATTTTACTACTGATTAAAACTATAAAAATAAATAGTTTCGTTCTTATGACTCTAACTGTATCTTAAAAAATTTTCCATCTTAAACATTAAAATAGAAATACAGCTAAATTTCTGTATTAAATTTATAAAAAAAATAAAAAATATATATTATTTTCAGTGTAATTTTGTATTTATTCGATATTTAAAAAATCTAAATAAATAAAACTATTATGAAACTAGGGTTTGGTATAGACAACATAGCGCTGAGCTCTAAAAAATGCCCACTTTCTTATTGCAAAACACCCAAAATTCCAATTGTGGGAAAGTTTGTTATAAAAATGCTTTTCTTTTTTCAATAAATTCTTTGCTCTGTTGTTTTAAGAGCTTTAGGCGATACATCTGTAAATCTGGTACTCGATATAAAGTATACATATATAAGTATATCTTCAAAATAATAATCATTAATAAACATATAAGGAATGTGTCAAAATTTCCCCTTAAGGAGACCATGTTTCGCATTATTTTTAACTGATTTTGAAAATTATTTA
The DNA here is from genome assembly GCA_004302925.2 of Cochliomyia hominivorax. Lineage (NCBI taxonomy): Eukaryota > Metazoa > Arthropoda > Insecta > Diptera > Calliphoridae > Cochliomyia > Cochliomyia hominivorax. The sequence continues at coordinate 55,209,712 of PYHX02000494.1, read as the reverse complement.
CATAATTATTTTACAACTTTGGATAAAAAATCACTTGAAAAATAACATTAACTATTTACATATATAAAGTATCAAAACAAAATTTTCTTTAATAAATTTTTGAAAACCCTTAAATTTTTTTCAGTGTAATTTTGTAAGAAAAAAATAATATTTGACTTTAATTAAAATGTTAATAAATAAAGAAATTATTCTGAAATTTTAACATAAAATGGAGAAAAATGTTCTCAATCCAGGTCTGTAAACAGGTTCCTTATAGAGATATTTATTTTTGCCTTTGTTAATATGTTGCAAGTTCCACATAAAATTCTAAAAACTATTTCTTCTATAACTATAAAACTATGTGAATCCCTGAAAAAGTTTTACACATCCGAAGTTGGAACTTTGGAAAAAATCGATTTTTTTTAGATTTTTTCCAAAAAAGTCGCTGATTTTTAGTCTGAACTTTATAATTTTATCATTTTATAAAGAAATCTTAATTGAAATGGGGCTAAACTAAATTTACATGAACTCGGGGCAATGATCTGCCCAAAAGCTCTATCCAATTTTGGAAAATTTAAAAAAGTTTTCGGTTTTTTGTTAAGTTCTCAAATCGCATATCCATGTTAGGTAAACGCCCAAAAATTATTATCTGCCAGATGGTCCTCTAGTGATCATCTTAGTAAAATAAATCACATTTTTAGATATAATTTATACGTTTTGGAATTTTGGGTGTTTTCGCATGGAAAAATGGGAATCTCTTTAATTCTCTGATTCGTGAATAAGTTCATATAGATCATATTAAATCCTTTTTTTAGATTTAAAGTCATTTCTTTGAAAATTGTAAATCCTGAAGTTCTAACGTTTTCACAGTTACCAAATAATGAAGTTTATGCTTTGACCGAAAATCCAACCTAAACTTGGCTCCATCACTTCAAATATTATAAAATTACTTTTGTTTAAAAATCGCTTTGGCAACACTGTGTGACGTCAACTTAATTCCCCACCCAATATGTTAATTTATATCAGGCAAAATTTCTATTTAAATTTTTCAAAATAATTTTTACTAATACTATAACACTAAACACACACTACCACAATCTCAAAATGTAAATGCCATTTTTTTGTTGTTGTTGTTTAATTTCTTTCCTAATAATTCATTGGCAAATTTTGTATGCAACACTGTAGAATATAAAATCAAGGTTGCAATTAAATATGTATTTTGCATCAATCACATTGTAGGGCATAACAACAGCAACAACAACAAAAGTGATATGAAATATTCTATAGAATTACTAATCATAGTGATTTGAAAATGATTATCTATAGAGAATAACGCTGATTCACGGTTTCCTTTATTCGTGACACTTGAAATGGAAGGAAATAAAAACTAATTTTTATGGTAAAGAAAAAACAACATAAATATAAGAAAATAACTAAATAGATGGAATATAATCAATCCACTTAAGCTAAAGCGATTTTCTAAATATCATACAACTTGTCAAAAATGAAATACAAATTAAGTGCAAATGAATATAAGCGGCTGGGAAGAATCCTAAGTGCCCCATCAATGGTGAAACTTTGGAAAAACATAGCGGAATTGAGAGATCGAATGTAATGAGAAGATTTCTGTGTCATGAGTAAAGGTTTTTTTCATTTCAGACAGACCTATCACGGTGGTTTTAAAACAATTACTTTTGGCAAAAATTATATAACCGAGATATCGGTTCATAAATTTTAGAAAAATTTTGCAAAAATACAACTGAGGTATTTTCTAGTAGATTTGAAGAACTACGGCTGATCAGGTTTGTGAAAAGAGAGAGCTTCCAAAAGTGTTCATACTTTTATGAAAATTCGCCAAAATTTCATAGAAAACAGGTAAATTAAGCCAGAAGAATCCAAGTTTGAACGACATTTCAGAGAAAGATATAAATTTCTTATGTCTTTATTTGGTATCTTAGAAAACGTAAGAAAATAAAGGTTTATAAGTTGCAAAGAAAGAATTTAGTAGAATATAATTTTGTGGCAAAATTTCATAAAGAAATTAAATTTTCACAATTTTGCTATATTTTTGAAAAATAAAATTAATATTCAATATTAAATAAAATTTAAAAAATATATTGATATTTATTTCAAATTTCAGTATAAAATGTATAAATTTGTTTTAAAATTAAGAATTAAGAAAATGCCCACTTTTCTATACAAAAATACCCAAAATTCCAATCCATATGAAACATTTTAAAAATTTGACTTTTTTCAATCAAATGGTGACCCTAACATTGTTGGAAGCGTCAGGTCGGAAATACCTTTCTGAGACATATTGAACAGGTATTGTGAGTACTCCTTTGCTGCAAACCCCTTTCGGATTTTCATCACATACTTTTCCGTTGATACTTCTTTAGAAAATAATTAAATAATTAAAAAGTTCGAAACAAAACATGATTTATTAGGAAAGAACTGGTATCAATATCTCTGAATCTAGAAGAGACAATACTTTTACGAGAATTTTTAAAGACCACCTTTATATAAAATTGTTTTTGCCTTATACCAAAGCTGAATTTTTGAAGAATTTTCCAAAAAATATACATACTCGAAATGGCCATATTTGGAAGGCCACCAACTTCTCATTCATAAATTAAAGTTTCTATACTCTTCCATATGAAATCAGCTACACCTCAGCTGTAACTGTGTTAAATTTTAATAAAAAATCTCAAAAGATTTAAAAGTTACAGAATTATTTCCCAAAACTAGTTATGAAGCTTAATTTGATGTGATTCAACAATTAGCAGGACCTTTTTATTACACATTAAATAACACAATTAACAATCCCCTCTTTCATCACTTATGACAAAGAGGGTTATACGCCCTTCCATCCCAACCTTCCCCTCTCTACTAAACTTAAACTACTTAATATTCGCCCCATCACTAACACTACCACAAGTATCACCAATCAAGTCACTTATAATTCGTCTGATGGCTTAACTAACTTGGCTAACAGGTCACATACAATAGATAAAGGACAATAGAGTAAAAGAGATGGAAGAGAATAAAAACAAAGTTAATAATAAAATATGAAATTTGCAATCTATTGTTGTTGTTGTTATTGTTATTGTTATTGCAGATGATAACACAATAACAAAACTACAAGAGCAAATTAATATTTTTCATATTCTAAAAAAATAAAACAAAAACAAAAAAACAAGAAAGAAATACATGACAAAACAACAGAGAGAAAATAAACATTAAAAACAAAACAACATTTTAGCTGTAAAAATTTAGTATATAAGTATGTGTATGTACTTATGCATGTATGTGTTTGTAAATGTTATAGAAAATCCTTTTGTAGTTTCAAAAGGACTAAATTGAATGCCGACAGATAAATATATTATTTCCTACATGTCAACGTCAAACATTTTCATGCGGCTCGAAGCGCCAACAAATAGCGCTTTTTAACATGAATGTGTATAGAATGTTAACTAATACTTAGACATATATGTACATATATAGATATATATGTACACAGTTGCAAACGAACATAAACAATCATACAATCAATTGAATTGAATTGAATACCCAACAAGTAATTGAATGATGAACATGAATTGCGTTTTTCTATCTACAGTTCTTCCAAGCTTTTGTATCTTTTGCATTACTCTAAACTTTTAGGAGTGAGATAGCAAAATTCTTAACATACACATATGTTAATGAGAATGAAACCAATAAACATGCAGTTTTTATTTGATGAAACCCATCCATTAACGTTTTCATAGTGCTTTCTATCAGGTAGTCCATCTGAGTTTAAAATCTATCAGACTTTGGGATACCAAATTTTGTGCTTTTCTATTTTTCCAACAAGAGACCAGTATCTCAACAATGGATTTAGCTCTGGGTAGTTTGAAGGATATTTCTCTTTCTTGGTAAAAATACCATATTATTGTTCTTGTACAAGTCAAGGGCTAATGTACCATAGTGACAAGATGCCAAGTCGGACCCAAAATAAATGGACACAATATGAAGTCTTTTAAATGGAAGCAGATTTTTGTAAACATTACTTGACTGGCTCCTTTTGCTGCAACTGCATATTGCTTGTCATACCAAGAACTTTTTGGATAATAGAACTTTCTTCAACTTTCTCTCGAGCATAAAAAACATAAAAATTTTTACCAAGATGTTGCGAAATATCTGCCACAACATTATGTAGCAAAAATACTTTTTAGAGAACTTTACTTAAATTTCCGTGCTCTGTTTTTGGCCTCTTAATTTTTAGCAGCGTTCCTGACAAGAATTTTTTAGTCTTGTATGTTTTTAAATCTCCATTTAAATTGTCGTGTCAAATAGTCCGAACACAGAGTTAACCGGGCTGCTATCTTAACGGATATGTTAGGAAATGGTATTTGTTTAACTGAACCAGATCAATCCTGTACTGTATCCCTATACTGTTTGGTAACATCGGAAACACTTGGAAGGCAGACCTTTAAGTACTTGACCAACTTTTTGTAGGTCCAAGTTGGGTTTTGTTAAAAATATTTAATAATTTTAGTACCCAAGTTTTTCAGGTCACTCTTAAAATGAAAATCGATCTTTCTTCTTAAATGTTTCTTTCAATTTTAGTAAGAATTTAAACCACAACCCAAAATGTTACTAATAAGTTGTTCCAGCACATTTACTTTTCTTAGCTCTCAATGACACTACTTTAATCTCAGTCAGTCTTCTTTACTTTCTTAACAGATTTTATTCAATCCAAATCCTTCATATATCATGTATCATCCATTCACATATGAAAAGAATCCTGAAAATTTCAATTTTTCATTAAATTTTTCTACCAAGAGAAGAACAAAGACTGTACTTTATTGGAGAACAGACAAATGTGCACAGTAATAATGTGGGCTGGTGACTTTTGTTGCAGAACAAACAAAATTTGGAAAATAGAGGAATTTTGGTTAAAAACACAGATATCGTGTGTCTCATAGAAGATGCCCAACCTCATCCTATCCAAACGAAATCTAATAGATTAAGTCAGATCAGGAACTATTCGTTTCCGTACAATCAGGATTAAGTTCTTGTCGAAATGAATTATTTTATAATCCGGGAATTTTTTCACACGATACCTCTAATATTATTTTGTGATAACCGATTTTGTGTAAGACTTGCACAGTGTGTCCAAATCCACTTTTTCTTTTGGAATTTATTTTGGAACTTTTAGAGATTCTTTAGAGATATTTCTCACAGTTAGAGCTGAAACGTTCAAGTCGGTAACTCTGTACATATATAAACCTTCGATAAATCTCCATAAAAATAGGTTATCTCTCATTTTCAGAGACATTCAGAGTCTAAGGTGGATAACATTAATTCACTGAGAAGAATATTTCATTGTTCTGAACATTATATTTTTTATTGTTGTATGAAGAAATCTTAACATGAATGCAGTAAACTAAATTTAGATGAACTTAAGACAAAGATGTGTCCACAAGCCCTATCCAATGTTATCGTTAGATATGTATAGAAAATAGCAAAATTTAACTAGCGGAATCCTGGTTTAGGTTCGATTTTCAGCCAAGGTAGAACGTGAAGATTCAGAATTCTTTTGAACTTGAAAATTCAGAATTATTTAAGAAAATGTAAGAGAATGTTATTTGATCAACAACAATGTATGAAGAACGTATTTTGGAAAAATAATATCTAAACTTTAATTGAAACGAATAACGATATATATGAACTTCTTCATGGATTAAAGTTAGAGTTCCCACTTTTGCATGCGGAAATACCCAAAATCCCAAACCGATAAAAAATTGGGTTAATTTCACTGAAATGATCACCCTGTCATTTCAAGGACTGTCCAACAGAAAATAATTTTTGGGTGTTTACCTTACATATTAAGATTTATAATAAGGATAATTTAAGGATGATTCCGAACTTGCAATTTGAGAGCAATTACGATTAAAACTTATCAGCAGAACTTTGACGAAAAATAATCCGGAAAAATTATACAATTCAGAACAAAAATGTTGCCATTTTCAATGTAAAAATTTAAAAAAAAGAAGAATTTCCTCTTCAATGTCCCAACTTAGATTGTTATAAATTTTTAACGGATTCCGAAATTTTAAAAATTATTGCATCAATATTTTGCTCATATTTTTGTTTATTAAGCCCATTAAGTTAAAAAGACTAAAAATTAAAAAAAAAAAAAAAAAAAAAAAAAAAACAAAAGTAAAAATGGGTTTAACATTTATTTTATCATACTTAAGATGAACAACTTTGGAGGGTCACCCAATTCCCCTCTGAAAATATAGAGGTCTGTATTTCTCCGAATCAGCTCAAAAGTTCCTTCACTTTGACCAAGTAAAATCCCATTAAAATTTCTCAAGCGGTTCAAAAGTTACAGAATTATATCCTAAAAAAACGATTTGAACTCATTTTCAAAGTACTAATACTTCTAGACATATTTTATTTCGCTTATTCATATTTCCATAATTTTTTTTTTTACTTTTCAGAATCACTTCTTAATATATTCCATATCTCAAATGTTTGCTATACATTTCTCAATATTTATTTTATATTTAAGCTGCTGGCAAATTTTTAATTAAAAACTGTTTTATAAAACATGCAACAGCTTTTAAGCCTTTTTTGGTCGAATAGAGAAACATTTTTCAAAAAAAAAAAAAAAAAAAAAAAAAAAGATTTTATTACGCATTTTAAACATTAAAAGAACTTACATTTTTCAAGAATCTCTATATTTATATCGAAATCAATAAATATAGAAAATAATATATAAATAAATGCATTTTTGCATTATTAACCTTAATCAGCTTTCATTTACTTTAACCTAAATGATTGTAATTGTTGATGACCGCAATTAATTTATCAAATTATAATTAAATTCTTATTAGTGAAATAATTTTTCATTCATAAACAAAAACAATTAATTTTCACTTGTTTAAATATATATTTTTTGTATCCTTTCACTTGGTGTATGAGTCATCAAGGTGTTATTTGTCTGGACTTAAAATGTTGCCTACAATTTGTCTAGACTATTAAATGTTAATTAATGGAATGTTAAGAAAAAATGAGAGAAGAGAAAGAGAGAGAGAGTTTAAAAATTTTGTGCAACATGCTTTAAAGGTTGCTATAGCAACATGTTGCTAGGAATATGATTATGAATATAATTAGGGTGGTGAGAAGAGGTGTTGAAGGTTTTAATCACCTGTTTTGATTAGGAGATTTTATTGAAATCTCTTTCAAGATCTACTAGACCAGAAGTGCCCAAAACAAAGATTTCCTGGCTCACAAGGTTAGACTAAAAATTCGGCTTTATTCACACGTTGAAAGATCTGTCATCAATTTGAGCAGAGCGATCAATTATTTGATGTCATTTTTGCTGCTTAAATGATATTAAGGCAAATGTATAGTAGTGTGGATGGGTACCTCTGGTCCATATTAACAAAATTTCTCATATATTTCAAATCGGATTTAACGTTAATACTTAAGATATTCTGCTACAGGGTCCCGTAGATTCTGGAATGTGGATGGGTACCTCTGGTCCATATTAACAAAATTTCTCATATATTTCAAATCGGATTTAACGTTAATACTTAAGATATTCTGCTACAGGGTCCCGTAGATTCTGGAACTCTCCAAAATCTTTATTCTAACAATTTTCCATTTTTGAAATTTTTGAAGAATTTGTGAAATCTGCTTGAAACAAATGTTGTTGAAAAGTTCTACATGGTCAATTGTGGACCTTTGGGTTTAATATCCAAATTGCTTTCTAATGGATAACATTATTTTTTATATACTGAATGAAGTCGGTTAATTTTATACTGAATTTTTGAATCAATTTTTTAAAACATAACATAATGATATTGAGCTTCCATGAGCGGAGCGCAAAGTAGGGTATCTCTGACATTCAGTTTTTTTAAACGCCTGTCAAAATATTATTTCTCATTCAATTTAAAAAATGTTGTTGACTGCTACACTACTCTGTTGATCAGAAGTTATTGATTTATTTCCAAAAAAGTATATTCAGACCCACTGTATAATTTACTTCCCATCCTCATTTTTCCTACCTTAAAGCCAATATTGTCCTATCAAATATTTTCGGATAATTATTTTACCTTAACTTTCCTTAATCCCATTAAAATTCCATTAAATAGCTTGAATTTTTATTGAAAAAGAATTACACAAATGTTGCCAGCAACATGTTGCTAAAGGCTTGTATTTTATTAATATTAATTCTAATTAATTTTTTATATTCAACAAAATTATTCTTAGGCCTTTTTCTAAACACCACTTAGCAACATGTTGCAAGGATTATAATAAACAAATTATTAAAAAGAGAGGGAGAGAGAGTAAACAACCTTAACATATCCGCAACATATTTTTAGTTTTCAAAATTGTTTTATATTTTAGTTTTAAATTATTATATTTTCAGTTTAGAAAACGCCACTAAAACGATCACATGTTTTCGTTTCTTTTCCACTATTTAGTGTTTGTCTAATAAAATAGTTAAACAATTAAAAGGAAATTTTGAAAAAATAACATTAATTTGGAAACACATGAAAATAAAAAGAAACTAGTGAATTGTAAATACAATAAAAGTGAATTTTAAAATTTCATTGAAAGTGACAAAAATAAAACGATTTATTGCTTTAGTTTTAAACATTCTCTCTCTCTCTCTGGTTCACATTTTATTTGTGCGTTTTAAATGCCGCCACTAATTTATGTGGAAATCGTGTGAATCGTGTTTTAAAACAAGAAAAGAAATCTACCTGTGATATATATGGTGGGTAACGAAAAAGAAGAAGAAAAGAAAGCAAATTGTAAAATTATTTAAAGAATCGAATTCTAAATGATTTACTGCTACCTGTCCCGCATATAGATCCTTTTGTTTTTGTAAGGAAATAACCTGCTGTTTAAATCTTAAAACTATAATTTGGTTGAATCATATAAAGTTTGGGTTTTCCCCTAGAAAAAAGTATAGTTTGTGTGAATAATTAATCTTCTAAGGAAAAATTTTAAGTCAGGTAGTGATGATTTGAAGAGGGAAGTAAATTCACCGTAATTGAAAATTTTATTGATGAACAAGTTTTAAGTTTGAAGAAAGTGTGAAGTGTTTGTGATTTCGGATTAACAGAAAATTACCGATTTTGTGTAAAAGAATTTCCGATTATTCAAATGGAAGTAACTGAAGTATGGAATTGATCAAAAGCATATGTACAGTGAGTCAAAAAAATTCTGTAACTTTTTGAATCGTTAGTTAATGAAATTTCACATCGCTCAAGGTGTGGTGTTTCCGAGTTGATATGGAAGATTACAGGGCCCTATCTGTTAGTTTAGACCGTTAACTCTGAAAAAAACTAAAACAGCAAAGTTAAAAATGGGTTAAAAATGTATTTTGACTTGAATAACTCCGAAATTATAAGAGAAGAACTTTACATTTAAGAACATTTCATTAAATATATAATTATTGAATTTTGACCCGATGGGGTCAAACTTGGAGGATTACTGACTAAGTCCCTGATCAGATAGGTGCCTGTTTGCAGTAAAGTCAACTCAAAAACACTTTAGCTTCAATTTTGTGAAATTTTGTTAAAATATTTTCCACGATTCAAGAGTTATAAATTTAATTCCAAAAAAATCAATTCAAAAACACTATGAACAGTCTGGTAGGCTGATATAATAAAATCCAAATCGTGGAAGATAATAATTTCAATAACTTTTCCATATAAAAATGCGGCAATACCCTACAGACCACGGTGCAGGGTATTGAACTTATCTAACTTGATTGTATTTTTTAGAGTTTTTTTGGAAATAATTCTATAACTTTTGATCGCCTCTAGAAGCTGCCATAAAATTTTACATAAAGATAGCAGAAGTGTATACTGTTATAAATTTAAATGGAGAACTCCATAGCTTATCCAAAACACAGAACTAGGCAGATTCAAATGGAACTACCTCAATTATATATTTCGCAAATAAAAATTGTTGTTCTCAAAATATCATTTAAGTTCTTGCCTGCATTAATTGAGTTTTTAACAGTTGACTAAAAAAATCCCCTTTTATTTCCTTTTAATATCAGTCCAAACATAAGACAAAATCAAACTTTGGTTACCAGCGTAAAAAAAACTAAATCGAACAAAATTGCGTTTAAGAAAAAAATGCAAACAAAGTAGTTGATAAAGCAAAATATAACAGCTTTATTTGAAACTACATACGAGGGTCAATTAAAAATTTCTTTTTAAAATAAAAACCATATCAACTCTATTGAAACCCCGACTTCGTTAGTAATCACGTAAAATATTCTGTTGAGCAAAAACAAGAAAAACAACAACAAATACTCTGTAAATGTTTGGTGCTGTCAGTGTTGTCAATAGCAACACTTTAACGAAAAATCAAATACAACAAAACAGGAAAAAAATCTACACATAGAAAGTAAACCACCCATACACTTGTATGCACGAACACTTCTGTTTATACCCTTCACCACTGTAGGTGATTGGGGTAATATGCGTTTGTGCTGATATTTGTAACATTTAGAAAAAATGGTATAATACACTCTTTTAAGTACCGTTCGATACAGTATCACTTATGAAGCCGATTTAACGATATCTGTCCGTCCGTCTGTCTGTATGGCTGTCTGTCCATGTAAACATTATGAACACTCTACAGATCGCATTATTTGGGATATCTTGATGTTATTTTTTGGCTCAGGGGCAAAGCCTATTGAATTAGCTCATATTCGGTCCAACATTTCACGTAGCTTCCATACAAATGGAATGGTTATAAAAGTATTAAATATAAAGCTTTTTAAACAAAATTCATCAAAAAATAAGCCCTTAAGTATTCCTAATCGATGTGGCAAATTATGCAAGGATCGGTCCATTACTTCTCATAGGTACCATACAAGCCCTAAGTCCAATATCACTCAGTAGGGCATAAATCTACCATACTCCTTGATATTGTAATATAAAATTGTCAAATGCAATCCAAAATCTATGATCCAAATTCTAAGAGAGTCGGTCCATTTTTTATTTTGGCTCCCAGAAAAAATCCTTTTCAAACGCATAAATTTCACATAAATGCACACTTAATCATAAATCAGAAAAGTAAATTATACGAGGTTCATTCATAATTTATTCGTAACAGTCATTTACAACCAACATTGTAGTGGTGTAGAGTATTACATGGTCGGGCTTGATCGACCATAACATATATACTTGTTAGTATTTGTTTTTCTGTGTTGTTTTTTTATTTTATTCACCAGTGACAGACACAAACAATTCCACAGTTTGAAGTGAAGGCAGGATGTGACAACAACACACACACGCATTCACTTTTATAGTCTCACACATATTCCTATTTTTCTGCTATAGAAATAGATAAGAAAATAACAATAACAAAAAAAAAATACGATAAAATAAACTATCGGAACCACATGCCAGTAAAACTACAGAGAACAAAAATAGTGAAACACTTGAAAAATATCATTGAAATCAACGTTTGGGAAAATTGGTTGCGGAACCAACAAAAAAAAGAACCGACGAAGGAAAAATAAAAAATTTTGTGGAAAAAAACTAAAATGAATTTTCTAACATCTTTTTTTATTTTAGAAATTTGAAATGTTTTCAAATTAAGTCAACTACAAACAAACAAACAAACATACACCTTTTCGAAACAGAAAAAAACTTTGACAATTGAACACGTTTGAATGCAAAATTTTCTGATTCGATTCGAGAAAATTAGAAAAACAAAAACATTAAAAAAGAAATCGAAAAAAAAATCATCAAAAAAAAAGAAGGACATTTGCAAAAAAATGTCATGCCATATAAAACATGCAGGCTCAAGCATGCACTTTTTATAATTAAAAACAAATCCTCCCCCTCCTCCAGCCTTAATAAAAGTTCTAAGAACAAAAAAAACATAATAAAATAATAAAAAATAACATAATTTTATAAGTGTGTGTACGTGTGAGTGTTTTTTTATTATTTTATATAAAAAATAACAACAAATATAAAATACAAAAAAAAATAATAAGAAAATGTTGACGTGTGTCTGTCGACCTGTATCGGGAAATCTACCAAAAATGCCACCCTCAGTAAGACCCACTACAAAACAACAACAACAACAAAGAAATCTACAAAATAATCATAATAACAACAACAATATTAATATCGATATTTTAAATAATAACAAAAACAACATCAATAATATCAATAATAACAACAACAATAATAATAATAACAGTATATTCAACAACAATAATATGGTTGTGGTTACCGCCGAACCAAAACTCAAAGTAAGTGAAATTTATGAATTTCTTACTCTTTTGGAACTGAAAATTTTTATTTATGTTGTTTTTTTGATTTTCCTCATTTTATGATTTACTAGCTGAGACCCGGTGCGCTTTGCCACCTGCTTTGAAGTGCAATCAAAATTATTTACTGTTATATGCAAAATGGGCATTAATTAAAGATTTTTCTAAAGAGCTTTCGCTGAAATGGTTCTTAAGGGGCTTTTTCTGCCCTGGTCCTAGTCGACATACCATTTGTTCCAGTAAAGCACTTTCTTAAGAAAATGATTGGAACAAAACTTTTGCTTTCTTTAGATATCCGAAAATTATTTTTATCCATTAAACTGTTGCCGAGCATTCTAAAGAGCTCTCGCTGTAATACTTTCACTTCAATTAAGTTTTAGACTTTCGATAATAAATAATTGCACTGCATGGGGACTACCACTGCCTCTGCTCCATTTGGTTCAGTAAAGCACTTTCTTAAGAAAGTGTTCTCAACAAGTTCTTTATATATCCGAAAAACTACTCTATGAAAAAATGATCGGGAACAAGGTTTAAGGCTTTGGCGCTGTTTGTCCTTTAGATTTTTTATTTGTATAAGGGCTGTACCTATTCTTCCGATCATACAGATATTTTTAAGCCTTTATTCATTCGTTTATACTGAGATCATACAGTGAAAACTTAAAAAATCGGTCCAGTAGTTTAGTGTTTTATAAAATCTAAGCAAACAAATGAGTGCAGGTCCATTTCTATATCCTCCACCATGGTAATGAGTATATAATGTGTCATTCCGTAAGTGACGCCAAGAAACATAATATATAAACTCATAAAGTACACATAATGTAGTATCAAATCAAAATCGGACTCGCTTTAGCTAAGTCCGCCAGTCTGTCTGTCTCTTTAAAACATTCTCGTACCCAGAACAATTGTCGGAATGCAAAACAATTACACCACATTAATATATTGTATCGAAAGCTGTATCCTGTTTAAAACCAGCTTAATCAGTTTATTAGCAAAAAAGTTATAGACCAATATCTGAGTAAACGTCAAAATTTCGAAAAAGAACTTTTATAGTCTTTTCTACAAAATAAGCAACTGGATTTAAACAAAAATTTAATTTAAGCATACAATTATACGCACATCATCATTGTACCAAAAAATAGCACCAAAATCGGATAAATAGAAAAAAGTTATAAGTGAAATTATTTAAAATTTTGATATACCCTAAACACTATATGTCAAATAGGTCTCACTTTTGAAGATAAATTTCTGAAATATGCCATATATATTTATTTTGATACAATAGTAAACACAAAGAAAACTAAGTTGTGTTATGGTCATTATTTGACCAAGCTTCCATATAAGTCCCCTTTCCGGAACATGGTTTTAAGTTTAAGATATTAAATATGAACAAATTCCGATTAGTTATTTTTCTAACTGTTTTCGTTATATATAATTAATTTCACAAACATCTTTTGCTGTAGCTTCCATATGAGACCCCTTCCCGGAAAAGGGTTTTGTGCTTATAAAACTAAGAAATAAACTCCAATTCTATTAAAATTCGGCACAATTACTTTCCTTAGTGTCCTGAAAATATATTTTAATTGTATGAACGATTTTGGTACATATTTTGCTATAGCTCCCATATAACGCCTCTTCCCGGAAAACGGGATTTGTGGTGGAGGGTATTTTAAGATTCGGCATAGCCGAATATAGCATTCTTTCTTACTTAAAATAAAATCGACAATAAATAACTTTTGTGGGAATATGTTGCGAACTGACTCTTAATATACCCTCTTCACCACTTGTGATGGTAGAGGGTATAATAATAATGAAAATGCTCTTTAAATCGCTTTTAAACAAAACACTTTTCCTTCTTCCTGTTTATTTTTTTTTTTTTCGTGATTTCACATAAGATTCATGTGAAATATAATAAAATTTATTTATCAACAAATTTCTTCTTTCCTAGAAATAAATCAATTAATCCAACACCATCAACAATAAAAAAAATATAGTTTGAAGGACTAAAAATAGCAACAGCAACAGCAACAACAACATTAAAAATGCTTCAAGTTAAAACGTTTATTTATGAAAATGCTTTATTTAAGAGAATTAATGTGGACTAACGTTTCTAGGAAAATAATTTAAGTTCCTTTAAGCAAAGTTTATTATAAATAACATTATTTTTCAGGTTAAACGTAAAAAAAATAAAACGTTTTTATTTTGTCGTTTGAAAATAAGGAAAATTTAAATTCTTTATAATTTAAACGGCCATCATTTGAGAATGGAGGTAAATTAAGTTTGGAACTGTATATGTACCTTGAACCTTGAAAATATTTTTCAAGTTCATATTAATTATATACGATATAATCGTTAGTACTCGATTTAACTGAACCTTGTAACAGCGCTTTATCGCAACACTGCAAGAAACAATAATAATCCAGCGAGCGAATTGGGAGATTCCCGATTTGAAGGAGTTATCAACAATTCTTCTGATTGTTGATAGATTTAATCGTTTATGCTGATTAAATAAAAAGCTCTCAACATATTTGAAAATGAAACAATCAATAATATATCATGGATCCATTTCTGAAACTTCCTATAATAACTTGAACATTTTAAATGTTTAAATAACTGAATCGATTTTATACAATTCCAGCATACAATAATTTTCTAAAGGAGTCAACAGAGAAGCCAAATTAAATTTATCTAATACAGTAATAAAGAATTCACTTTTCCCCCAGTCTTGCCACTGAGGTTTTCTTTAGATCCCAATATCTCTACTAAAAAAATGCTCAAGTCTACGTTTTTCAGTGCCTTACAAGTTAGTAAAGCCTTTTGTTTTCCGAAAGTTCTTTTGAATCAGCTTAATATTCGTCCCATTACTTAACTCTTTTGCGGAACACTTCTTTCCCAAAGCCTTTAATTACCAAGTCAGAAAAATATAGACGAAAAAAATCTACAACATTTTAGGATTTATATAGGAGATATAAGAAATTGTGACCCGATAATTGTAGATTTTAATTTTCTATTTTAAGCATAAATCTTATTGCGCAAAATGCTATCGTGATAACAAATTCATCTGAGATTTAGGAATTTTGAAATGACTTTCTATTGTAGAGTTTTATATAAAAGCTATAGAAAATTATGGAACGATTCTCGAAAAATTTGTTGAATGATTTTAACTTAAATAAATCTAAATTCAAAACAATAATTCTCATTATACCAATTTTCTATTGTGATTAAAATATTTCAAACTAATTTTCGGAGTAGAAGTTTGTAGGGGGTTTAACAAAAATTATGAACCGATTTTTGACATTACTTTATAAAATGCTGAACCTCATCAAAAATTTCCTACATTTAATATATATAAATAAAAATGGCAGAAAAAAAAGATACAAATCTCTATAATTAACGATAGACTATTCTGAACAAAATTGAGTTATTTAATATCGATTCAGATTTTCTTTAAAATGGACTTAAAAAACAAGCAAAAGCAAAAAATACTGAATCAAATTGTGTTTTCAAATTTTTAATACCGGTTCAGATTTCCTATTAAATAACCTTTAAATATGGAAGAGGCTTTTCAAATATTTTATTTGAAATAATAAAAGTTGTTCTCAGTTTTTCAATATCGGTTCAGATTTTTATTTAAATTGACTTTAAAATTGGAAAACATGAAAAGCTTTCAAAGATCTAACTAATAACATAAATATGTCTATCAAATATTATATAAAAATCACTTTATCTTAAAATTGCACTCAGTAGAATTGTGTTTCCAGTTTTTTTCAAATCGGTTCAGATTTTCTTTTAATGGACTGGATTTGAAAGACTATAAAACTTTCAAAATATTTTAGATTATAATGACAATATGGGTATTAAATAACAACTTTAAATCTCTTATATAACTATGCTGAGTAAAATTGTATCTTCAGTTTTTCAATATCGAATCAGATTTTCTTTTAATTTCAAAATATTCAAGTAGTAATGACAATATGGGTATCAAATAATAGATAAAAATCTTGGCAATATATTAAAATTATTTATTTGTAGCAAACAGGATGTTAATATAAGAAAATGTCCTTTTTTACTATCTTTGAAAATTTTAACTAAAAGAAATTTAAAGAAATTTATGTTAAACATAAATTAATGATAAAAATTATGAAAAGAAATTTTATGCTGTTTTTATCCTGGAAGGATAAAAAATATTTTTTAAATTAATAAATAAATGATTCAAAAGAACGTTTCATTAAACATATTTCTTTCAATTTTTTTACGCTTCTGAAGAAGATAGAGCTTTTAAAGGACATTTCATTGTTTCTATGTCCTGGAAGATTAAAAATAAATATTGTTTGAATTTTCCTTAGAGACTTAGCTTATATCCACTATATAAAAACAAATATCAAATAATTTTTTATAAAACCTTTTTTTAAGTCGCATATCCTTTAGAAATATAAAGTCCATCTGAAAGAAAATCTAATCCAAAATAAAAAAACTGATATTCCAAATTTAATCTGAGAAGTTCCTAATTTTAAATTTTGCCCTGATTTAGGGTAAAATAAGTCATATTTTGCGGTTGAGAGATACATAGATGTAAGCTATTTTGTATCCTTTTCTAGATCATGGTATATTCCTAAGCTCTTCCTAGTGCAGGGTATTTAATATTCTACAAAACCAAATATAAAAATCTCATTTCTTTATTTTAGCTATTTTTGCTTTATTATCATTATTAATATTATTAATGTTTACATTTATTTTCTAAAGGACACCTTAAGTTTTTCTTAAACTAGGACATTTTGTCTTATCTTATGCTCCTTTTTAGCTTGCGTTTTTCAGCTCCAAAAATCCTTAAGAGTTTCTTTATATTTTTATATTCAATTTTATTTTGGAACAAAATAAAAATCTTTAATCATTTTAAATAAATTTTGATTTATATTGTTTTCATAATTATACCCTACACCCTACATAGGTGGTTAAGGTATAATGCGTTTTCACTTAAGTTTGTAAATTTTTGCTACCACCACTTTTAAGTATACCGTTCGATTTAAAATCAATTTTTGAATCGATTTAACCATGTTTGTCCATCCGTCCGTCTGGTTGTCTATGTAAACTTGGTCGCAAAGTACAGGTGGCAGTTTTGAAGATATCTTAATGAAATTGGGTATGTAGTATTATTTTGATCCAATGCTTACTGAAATAAGTTATGATTTCATATAGTCCTCATACAAATGTCTCCCCGAAATGGGGTGTTTGACCTATAATATGAGACGATTTTATCCAGATTTTGTAAAAGTTAGTTCTAAGATATTCTCAAATGATGTGCTAAATTATACGAGGTTTAGTCCATTATTTCTCATAGGTCCCATTCAAAACCTCCTTCCAAATATCACTTTTTTAAGCATAACTCTCAGGTACACGTGCGTATTGTAATAATATTTGGTCAAATTAAGTTAAATATAAGCAAAAATTGGTGTGCAAAATTCTACGAGGGTCGGTGCTAATTCCCATTTCTTTTAAAACGCATTAATTAGTCGGACTTGCCTGACCATTACATTTTTACTTGTTTTTTTATCACTTTAACAATTTTTATTTCACGCAATTTTCTATGACTACAAACAACAACAACAACAAAAAACAAGAGATTTTCCACACTTAACAATATTTATCCTTTGGAAAAATATCAGAGAAAAAACAAAATAAACTAATGTTTGTGTAATGATTTCATTTTTTTTTTTTTCAATTTCAGGTGCCTGGCAGGCTGACGTCAGCCGAATTAAGGGCGATGGCACTGCGTCAACAGCAACAAATTGATTCACAACATCAACTGTTGGCCACAAAGGAGCAACGTTTACGATTTCTAAAACAACAAGAAGTACGAAATGCTGTTGCAAATGCTGAGGGTGAACGTTTACGGCGTTTACGTGAGCGTGTCGAGGCTCAAGAATCAAAATTAAGACGTTTACGTGCTTTAAGAGGTCAAGTTGATTTGCAAAAGACCTACAATGTTACACTGAGTAAGTTAACGAAACTATTCTTTTCCTTTGATTTATTCTTAAAGTTAAAGTCAGTCCATCTTCTTTTTTTAGCTTTTTTTCCAAACGTAAAAGCAATTTCCATATAATTAGCATTTTTATTGAAATTAAAACTCAAAAGAAAGAGAGAAAGAAAGAAAAAAGAAAGAAAGAAAGAAAGAAAGAAATCGAAAAATGAAAATCTTTATGTAAAAAGAATAAATCAAAACTTAGAGACACAAACACTCAATTAAACAATTGCGACCATAAAATTTATGTTGATAGATTTTTATTTTATTATAAATTTAGCTATGCAGAATCTTCAATACCCTCCACCAAAAATTTGTGTGAAATTAATACGTTTGCTTACGTAGATACACATACATACACTCACAAACGTGCACATTACTATAAATGCTCGTCTTAAATATAACACAGAAACACTTAATGAGTCATTAAATTAGTTATATTTTTGACTATAACTTTTTTCTTCTGAGCCGATTTTGATAATTTTTGAAATAAAAATGAAGTTCATAAGATATCGGTCTATATTCTTTAAAATACTTAACCGATTTTGCTGGTTTAAAATAGGAAACTGCTCAGGACTATAGTGAACTTAAATTTTTGTAGATGTGAGCGTGCGAACAACAGACAGATGGACATAGCTAAAACGACTTAGATTTTAATTTGATGCATACATTATGGGGGTCTAAGATGATTCCTTCTTAGCGTACACACACGTAATGGCAAAGTTTATATACCCTCTTCACCTCTTGTAGTGGCGGAGGGTATAAAAACAAAAAAAATTATTTACAGTTTGTTTTTGTTTTTGCCATTAATTTGTTATTAAGAAAACACGCTATTTGAAAAACATGCAATATGAACATTTTCCTTAGAAAGATGAATACAAAATTGGAACAGTAACGGCTACATAACGTTGAAAATTCGACAACGGTAGTGCTTCCATAGGCAACATAATAATGAGCTTTTAATAGTACCTGTGTCTTGAATATTTTAGAAGGAAAACATGAAATTGATTAAAATTATGGAACGCCTCCACCCCCTTTTTATATCTAACAATATTAACACGGATACAATGTTTAAAGAATTGGACTATGCCGAATCAATAGTCATTCCTAAAACACATCGATTCATATATGAAATTGTAGATTTTATAATTAAAAACTACTTCATTATTCATTATTATCTTGTCGATTGAGGTTTATATCGCAGCCAACTTGAAATCTTCAATGAGCCTGTGATTTAAAAAAATTCATATGGAAAAATTGAAAATATTTTGTTAAATGTTTTAGGATACAAACAGAAAAAATGTCCTTTCAAAACTGCTATTTTCAATAAAACTTTTAACCCAAATATTACTATTGAATATATTTTCCACAAAACCCAACCTGGTCACACCAAAAGTTGGCCAAGCTAATGCTATTAAACAGTACTAGGATAACTTGTCCGTTGATAGAAAACCTGGTCCAGGTAAAAGAAATAGTCCACATGATGTTTCTAAAATCAAAAAGAGCTCCAAACACATTCGTTAGCAAAGCAGCATGTTAAAAAACTGACAAGACTCCAAAAGTTCCTGGTAGAAGCTGCTTAAAAAAATAACACGGAAACTGAAGTATGATTTTTTGCAAAAATCCTAACCTATAATTTGATACCCATATTGACATTATTATTTCATTTTTCTTTAACTGATATATCTCTCTTCAAATTTTAAAAATCAATTTAAATGAAAATCTGATCAGATTTGGTGAAAATATAATTGTCAGATTTTAAAGAAATTTAATAGGTTCCCCTGATTTAAACAATTTCGTTTTAAAGTCATCAATCTATTAGTCGGATAGATATATATCTCTATATATACAGACATAATTTTTCATAACGACTGCAGGTGACTCTATCTGTAAGCATGTTACCGAACCATAATCCAAAAACTTCAAGCATAACATCACGTACAATTTTTGTTTGTTTGTCAATTAATTAAACTTTTACTTTTAAAATTCCTTAAAGGGGCTTTGTGTAGGCCAAGTTTAGGTGAGTGAAAATTTTCTCTCAGTGATTGGGAATACAAATATTTAAAGAGCGTCTGCAACGACTTCAATAGCTTATAATCCAGAAAACATCTATCTGAAATTGAAAAGAAAAAAATGTACTTCGTCCATCTATCACAATACCCCTATATTTCCGTCTATATAGAACCTATAGGAATCCCCTTCCTTATATAAGAAACACATCAATCCATCTGACCCCATTGAAGTAAAGAGATGAAATTTCGCATGATATCAAAAACAAATGACTTGAGTATATATATAATATAATCTGCGAAATATCGGGCATTAAAAAATGACATTTATTATGTATTTGTTGTAAAGAACTACAATTTTTATACACTAAATAATCCGATATTTTTATCGAATCTACGGAGAGTAAAAATTTCCAACATGATTCGATTTACAACCAGTTACTTTACGCTTGTTGAAAGTTACAGCTGCAATATCTCGACTATGGTTCCAAATGGATTAAAGATCCGAGTAACCCTATTTTAACCACCATAGCTCCGTTGATGGGAGTTTTCTTTTCTACTTAAAATGTTAATGTAACCAGCTAATCGTAGTTTGAGAGTTATTTCCAATTTAAAGTTGTTTTAGCCCGATTAAACAATCTTACAAAATTTTATAGACCTCATTTACGCTATTTTTTTTATTAATTTTATATTTTAACTGAAATTCCACCGAATTAAAAAACTTCCCTAAAAAGTTTTTATTATTAAACTTCTCTGCTTATTCCTCCCGAATTTAATTAACTTCCTTAACTTAACAGCAGCATTTAAAATAATCCTGGTTCTACCAAAAATTTCATTTTATCACTCTAATGTGACAGTAGAGTCCTAAAACTTATATGGTTTTATATTTTAATAGTTTATCGCCCCAAAAAAAAAAAACTTAATTCAAATGTTTTAAGAATTTCATATCTGTGATTAAGGTCGTTTTATGAGAATATTGCTTAATAAATTTATTAATTTAGAAAAATTAAAAATTAATGTCCATTAATAGTTTTATATCCCACTGGGGTCATATTAACATAAAGTTAGAGAACATACACATACACACACCCATAAAAATATAAATATTTAGAAGAGGGTACAAATGTGTGTGTGAGAGAAGTAACTTGAAAAAGTTTGTAATCCGGCGGAAACGAATTAAGTTTTCGCTACAAATATTATAAAATAACATTAACATCAATATGAAATTATATATTTCTGATCTGATTCTCTGTGTAAATCACTTGAAGAATCAGGATTTTTAATATAAAGTGGAATGTTGAAAATTTCCAAAATAAAATTATTATTTAATTTTAATTATTACGAAACGATAACGATATTAATTTCAAATTTCAATATGATATCGGGGAATTACAAAAATTCCCACTTTTCTATTCGAAAATACCCAAAATCTTACTTGTTGTAAATCATGTTAGAAAAATTACAGTCGTTTTACTTTAATGATCGCTATATCATTTAAGGGCCGTCTGGCGATTTAAAAACTTAACATAAAACTTAAACTTTTTGTTTAAGTTGGTCAATTTTGGATAGGATTTGTGGGCATAACATTAGCATGAGTTTATCTGAATTATTTATAAAAAAAGGACAAAATTATGAAGTTTAGAACAAAAAATGTTGCCACCTTTTTGAAAAAAGTTTCCAAAAAAAATTTAGATTTTTTGTTTAATGTATGCCCCTCACCACATAGGCCCTTGTACTACTCCAAGTCAACTCGAAAATACATCAGCATTAAACATGTGAAATTTTGTTAAGATATTTAAATCGTTTCAAAAAATCGGATTTGACACACTGTGCAGTGGCATCAAAACGCTTCTATAACTTTGGAATTACTTGATACTTTTTTATGAAATTTCACATAAAAATTTCGAGATATTTTTCAGATGATTTGAAGAAGCAAAACATCTTAATTGGTCCAGAGGCCGAATGATGGACTTTCAAATTTGGTCAAACCGGTTTGTGTGAAAAGAATTGACGTATAGATGACTCTATTATGCCATTATTATATAAAAATATGTGTGGAGATATCTCTTATCGTTTAAAAAATATTTGGATCAAAAGAAAATGTTTTGCATTTTTATGATTTTTAATTTTTGATCAGGAAGTAATCAGTTAGAATATGAAAATATATCGAAATTATTGTTATCAAGTTATATATATATGTGGATCCGATCAAAATTTATATTTTTAATTACAAATTTTTTCTAATTTTTTCCAAAAAGGTGGTAACACTTTTTTGGCTTAAAAATCCAGTATTGTCCTCTAAACTATAATGTTTTATTTGTAAAACTGAAAGAATTCTTAACTTGGAATTATTTAAAATTTATCCGAAAGCATTAGGGGAAATACTATTCCCGCTAGTCCTATCAGAATTTAGATAAGAATTTCTTTGGTTTTTAACCTTTTTTTAATAAGAGATGGCAACTTTAATCGCTGATAAAAATGTTTTTTTGTTCTGAACTTCGAAAATTTTGAGGTCTTTCCTTAAGAAATCTTAATGTAAATTAGTAAAAAGTAAATCAGTATAAAAATGGATCCAAGATCAGCCTACAAGTCCTATTAAAACGTGGTCTATTTTTAAAACAAATTCTAAATGTTTTTGTTAAAATCTTGAATTGAAAATCTGAAATTAAAATTTAAATTATCTGTATTATACAGCTGCATATATAAGGTTAAAACTCAAATAATATTGTCCGTTGTACTCCTCTTACAGGGACAGAGTGACCATTTTAAAGAAAAAAGTCAAATTTTTTAACACTTTTGACCAGAATTGGGATTTTGAAGATTTATGAAAAGAAAAGTGGATTTTTTCTTAATTTTCTGAATTAAAGACAAATTTATATTTATTTTAATGAAATTAGAGACTGATATCATTATATGTTTCAATTTTATTGAGATTTAAATATCAATTATATTTTTCAATAAATTCAACCAAATGAAAAGTTTTAAATATTTCATGAAATGTTGCCCTCAAATAACATTCCATTAACTGTTTCTTAACAAATTATGAATCTCCATCTACCAAGGTTTTCTTAGATGCCAAACACTTGTGTAAAAACTTTATAGCAGCTTTGCTTTAAGGTCAGCCTCAACTAGGCCTCCTCTAGCAAAATTTAACTATTTTCCACTTTCAAATAAAATTTTCTTAAAGGAAAATCCCTTCTATTTTCCATAACTACAGGGTATCTTGAGGTTAAAATCAACATAATTACAATTTATAATTACACACTAATATTTTACTATGGAAAAAAAATATTCTACTTTCAATACATTTTTTTGTTTTTGCTCCTTCATCATACTTCATTATGGGAAAGAAAGACTCATTCAGTATAAAGGCAACAACACCAGCAGTAGTAGCAATAATAACAACAACATAAAAAAATCAATTAAAATTTTCCACTGAAGGTCACAGATCAAGAATGTAGTAGAAAATATAAGAATAATAAAAACAACAACAACAACAACAACAACAACAACAACAATAATAATAAAAATTAAATATCAAAAAAATATAATACGAAAAAAATAAAAAGTAACCGAAAAATAAAATAAAAATAGTAATTATAAGTGTAGATGTGTAAGTGCACATGTGTGTGTGTGTTATTTTGAATGACACTATTAATTTTCCTATTTTAACATTCATAAAAACACACCTTTATACACACATGAACATACATGTGTGAATGTATATGTATAAATATTAAAAAAGGGGAAAATTTAGTGAAAATATGAACAACAAAATATAAACATTCACACACACATATTTTTTCGAACACAAATGTGCAATTACTTTAGTTATATACAAATTTACACAGATACTTATACACATATGCATATGTAGATAAGTAAATATATTTTGTATGTGTGTGTGTGTCTGTGTGAAACGTGCTAAAGAGACAAAATAAACATTTTTGCACAAATTATGTCAATAAACGCCAAAAGATTGTACAATATTTTTGGTACTTATTTAAATACAATTTTTTGAAAATAAGAAAAATTCCATAATGACACTTTTTCAATGAAATTTTATATAAATTTTATAATTTTCTTATGAGGAGTCAGATCAAGAAATTCTTAACATAAAAATTTTAAAAGTCTTCATCACAAGTGATGAAATTTCTAACCTTTTTTGGAAACTCTTCCATTGATGTTTTTATAGTTCCCGATTAAAATCGATCACATTTCTGAACAACTTTTTTTGTGTTCTTCAAATCTATTTTGGCAAAAGCCCATTATCTCTCGATATCGATGTACCTCTCTTGTTACAAATATCACATTATTGCTTTTGTACCACTGAAGGGTTCGTTTAACATAGAGACAGAATACAAAGTCAAGCCAAAAATCATGTAGACATATTACAAAGTCTTATGATGGGAAGCAGCCCTTATTGTAAACATTCCTTGTTGTACATTTCGGCATTTATAGAGATTGTCATAAGTTGGACAGCTTTAAGTCCTTAATTTTTCTTTAACAGTCCCTCGAGCTTCGACTTTGACCAGGAAGTTGCGAAAACTCTGTCAGAACAAATTTTCCACTATGCAGCAAGAATATATTTAAGAAAATTTGACTCTGTGCACTATTTTTGGCCTCTAAATTTTTAGCAGCGATCCTTTTTGAGCCTTTTAAAACCTGCATCAGCTTTAAATTTGTGGTCCAAATAATCTGAGCACTGAGCTAACCCGGCGGCTCTTTTGAAAATGCTTTCTATATTTTTGGCTTTTTAGGAACATCATGTGGTCCATTTCTTCTTCGTGAACCAGATTTTATATCAACGAACAAGATCACCCGGTACTGACGGCAGATCATGGATTGCTTGGCCAACGTTTTATAAATTTATTTAATAATTGTAGCACACACTTCCTTCGGGTCACTTATTTTGATCAGATTAACAATTTATTCATTTGTTTGTCATTAAACAAAAAAACTGACATGTTTTACAAAGGCACCATGATCAAAAAATCATGGTTTATACGTTTTATTAAAAAACGTGTGTTGAGAATTTTTCGATCACACCACTTAAACAATTTTTTAGAGAAGATTTTTTATTATATTTTTTTCTCTTTTTCTCATTAAATGTTTTCACTTTAAAAATATGTCATGACAGTTTTCTTTCTAGCAAATTTGATGATCATTTTTCTTTGAAGAGAACATTTTTATTTATTTTCTCTTTCGGGAAATTTTTTCATAAATTTTCTCACAAAAAAAAAATAAAAAACAATAGATTTATTTTTTTTTTACTTTTAGACAATTTATTTTTGTAAAACAAAAGATATGTATTTTTTTAACTCTCTAAGATTTTTACTCTCTACAGAACATGTCGGATAATTTTTCTCTTTAAGAAATTTCTCTTTAAGCCATTTTTTATCAATATAACTTTGAAATAATATATTTGATTTTTATCAGGAATTTATTAAGGAATTTTCTATGGAACGATATTCGCTGATATTTTTTCTATTAAAAAAATTGTTAATCAAATTTCTCTTGAAAAAAATGTTTAATATTTATCTTAAAGAATTTTGTTAATTTCTTCTCTAAAAAATGTTTAATTAATTCCCTTTTTAATGAAATTTCATCATCAATTACATTCCGAAGTTTGCTGAACAATTATCTCTATATCTCTGATTTATCAGTTTTCTGTCTAATAATATTTGGAAAATTATTCCCTTGAAAGAATTTTTTTTCTCTCAATGAAAATTTATTCAAGTTTCTACCTAAAGAAATTTGCTAAAATAAAGAGTTGTCAATTTTTCTCCAATTTTTCTCTTAAAGAGATTCTCTCTTCCAAATAATTACTCTCTTTAAAGAATCATTCTCTAATAAACTTTTTTAGAGAAATTTTTGTTTAATTTTTACTAATTTTACAATTTTTTAAGTTAAAAATTTTATTTTTTTTATTTTTTAACATTCTTCTCTTTTCTTTAGAAAAAAAGTTATAAATTTCTTTAGAGAACGTATTTAAAAAAATCTCTTAAAATTCTTTCTTAAGAGAAATTTGTGCAATTTTTTTAATGATTTTTAATGATTTTCTTAAAAAAACTAATTTTTGCAAATATTTTTTAAAAAATATTTTTTGATTGTTTAAGAGAAAATGTTTTAATTTTTTTAAGTTCTTGTTTTTCTTTTTCTAAAGATACTTTTCTTCATATTTTATTCTTCTATTTTTTAGTTTTCTTGAGAATATTTATTATTTTATTTAGAAAAATGTTGTTCTTTTAGAGAAAAATTTCTGTGTCAAATTTCTTAAAAAAGTTTTTTAAATTTGGAAAAAGTTTTTCGTTAAAAAACAGTTTATATATAAATTTTCTAAACAGAAAACATTTGATCAGTTTCTTAATAAATTTTTCGTATAATTCGTTTAGAAAATATATTTTAATTTATAATTTAATTTATTAAGAAATTATTTTTTTACTTCTTATAGATTTTTCAACCTTTTTTGTTATTCTCTAGAGAAATAAATGTTTTTGATTTGTTTTCCTTCTGAATTTAATTAGTTTCTCTCCAAAGAAATATGCTCTGTAGAAATATGTTTTCTTTAAAATCTCTTTAGTATTTTTTAAGGGTAATTTCTTTTTCAAAAAATTTCAGTTAATCTTTCTCTTTTGAAAACATGTTTGATAGAAATTTTCTTAAGAAAATACTTTTTATTGAAAGAATACTTTTATTGAAATACTTTTTATTGAAAGAATTAAAGAGTTTCTTCTAAAATTCTTTGAAATTGTTTCTTTTTAGATAAAAACATAATCGAGTTTACAAGAATCTGCTATTTCTTTTGAAAGTTTTTTTTTCCTTCTTCCACATTTTTTGTTAATTTTTCTCTTTTAAAAAATATGTTTGATAGAAATGTTCTTTAGAGGAAAATATATTTCTGAAAGGAATACCTCTCTATTAAGTTTCTTGTAAACGACTTTGAAAAAACTCTCTTTAGAAAAACAATATAATGAGGTTGACAAGAAAATGTCTAATATTGTTCCCTTTCTCTTAATTGTCCCTTTAAGAGACTGTTAGATAAAGTTTTTCTCGAAAACAACATTTAAATATCATTCAATCCAAAAAAATCAATCAAAAAGACACTTAATATATTTTCTACCTCTACATAGCTTTTTGATTAATTCCCTTAAGAAAATACAAAAGTTTTTCTCTCAGAACATTAATTTTCACATAATTTCCTTAACATCAACAATTTTTGCTAGATTTTCTATTAAATTTTCTAATTTTTTTCTAATAAAATTAGTTTTATTATGTACAAAATTAACTGGTACTTTATAACTTTTTTAAATAAGTACCAACCATTAGTATCATCCTTTTTCCCCAAGTAAACTTGCTCATCTTTAAATTCACCCCACATTTTACAATCGTAGTTAATTTCACTTAAATATAAAGAAAACATTTTCATATACAGTGACGAACAAAACTTCCAATTTTCACAATATTAATCACAAGAATAAAAAATATGTTTGGAGTTACCTTCTCCAATTAAGGTTTTTTTCTCAATTAATTTTAATGCATTGATTTTGGCGAACAAAAGTATTGGTACACCAAATAGCAAAATACCATATTTATGTAATATTTGATAACTTATAGAGCAAACGTTTTTGCTCTATAAATTCATCCAAACGCTGACTAAATTTCATGTAACTTTCTCCCCAATTTTTATTCATTCTTCCTTTAATGCCTTTTGAAAATCAGATTTATTTGGAGAAGGTCGCTTCTTGACCTGTCTCTCCAGTTCTTTCCACAAATGCTGATTTTGATTAAGGTCTGGAGACTGTGGTGGGCTAAATGTTTGGGGTCGCTGTCTTGTTAGAATGTGAAACTTGTTTGCAAATCCTTTACATCCTTCACCGTATTAAATAGTAGAAAAAAGATTATATTTTTCATATTATGTATTCGGCTTTTCCCATACGGTAATTCGGTCATCATTATGAAGTATATTAAATTTGATTTCATCGGGAAAAAGCACCTGATACCAAAATTTAATAGGTTAACTTTTAAACTCTTACGCATACTCTAAACGCTTAATTTGGTTTATTGAAGAGATGAGTGGTTAACGTCTAGCAAAAGCGTTATAACCAACATCATAAAATACTCTACGAACGGTAATAGAGTGAATAATTTTATTATATTCCCGTAGGTCTTCAGCTGCAATTTTAGTTGGGTTGGGGTATTACGCGTTTGTGCTGATGTTTTACCCCATCTTTTAAGTATACCATACAACTTAGACTCATTTTCTGTGTCGATTTAACGGTGTTCTAGAAGAAATCTATTGAAATTGGCAATGTAACTTCCTCCCGGAATGGGGTTTTAAGGTCATATAAGTCCGAAATATGAAGCAATTTTAAAGAAATTTTGGCATTAGTAAGTCTCATAATATTCCAAATCGATGTGTCAAAATATGCGGGAGTCGATCTATTTTTTCTCATAGATCCCATACAAACCACTTTCCAAATATCACTTTTAAGAGCTTAAATCTCACATATAAATTGGTATTGTAATAATAACTGGTCTAATAACGGTATATATAAGTAAAATTATACGAGGATTGGTCCATAATTTCTTCTAGCTTTCATTATTTATACTATCTGGGCATATAACTTGTCTTGGTTAATGCAGGTGCAGTATAATTAACCATCCATCACCACAAGTAGTGAAGAGGGTATATTAACTTTGTGATTCCGTTTTGTAACGCTGAGATGGAATAATCTCAGGCCCCATAATGTATATATATTCTTACATCAAATCAAAATCTGAGTCGACCTAACTATGTCCGTCTGCTGATATCATATCAAATTTGGTCTAATTAAATATTCACTATAGTCCTGAGAAGTTTCCTATTTAAAACCAGAAAAATCGGTTCAGCATTGTAAAAGATATAGACCGATATCTGATGCAACCTAAAAGTCTATTATAAGTCGTTAAATTAGAACGAAATTTTATCATAGTATCAACATCGGTTCAGGAGAAAAAAGAATTTTATGACTCATTAAGTGTTTCTGTGTTATATTTAGAAAAGGCGATATATATTTTATACGTTTGTGAGTGTATGTGTGTATATATGTATATGTACGAAACTTAACGTATTAACTTCACACGAATTTGAGGTGAAGGGTATTGAAGATTCGACAAAGCCGAATATAGCATTCTTACATGTTTTCACTCAAATTCGCTAGATTTTTTTCGCGCTCATATCAAAATTTTCACTATAACCGATTATATCGCCTCTAATATTTTTTATTTCTTTCATGGTTGCTAGATTTCTGAAAATTAGAAATAATTTAACATGCAGGACCAAGTGTACCAATACTTTTGTTTAGCAAATTGATGAATTATGTTTTGTATTAGTCAAAGCACTTATGGTTGTATTCAATATTAACGATTTTTTATTTTAAAATTTGGTTTTAATGGCAGATAAAATTAAGATAAAATATAAAAAGTTAGCTGTGCCAATAGTTTTGTTCGAGACTGTATGTATCTACATATAAAATGTATTCTTGACTCTTAAGCAACAAATAAACTAAATAAATTCAACTTAACTGCGAAAATACGCATAAGGACATGATAACCGGACGGACGGAGGGACATACTTATATTTAAGGACAAACATATTCACAACATGCAACTCTCCAAATTTACTCATACATGCAGAAATATCTAAATACGTGTAATGTTAAATTTTCAACATTATGAATACATATACATCTATACATACATACATACATACATACATACATACATACATACATACATACATACATACACACAAACATATGAAGTTGTATGCATAGATGTGTATGTAGATGTTTTTTTATACATCCTTTTTAGATATTATAGGCCATGATAAGTCGTTGTGTGGGCATATTGTATTTACATGTTACATGACTTAAGGACAATAAGCTAAAATTGTTACAATTTTTGTTTTGACTTTATTACTCTCCTAGTTGTTGTTGTTATTGTTTATGATGATGTAGATGTTGTTGCTGTTCATGTTAACGCCAAATTAAAAACCCAGGTAACGCAGTAAACTTTTTCATTCCCGTAAGAGATAATTTTATGGTTCATTAGAAAGTGTTATAAAAGAATTAAAAAGTTAACAAAATAATTTGGTTACCGAGGACTTTCGAAGGACTAGAAGAAAAAAACAGTTCTATAGAAATGTTAATTTCAAGGACGATTTCTTCTTAAAGTCAGTGGATTTTAATTTCACTTCATATTTATTTATAATTTAATAAATAAGACAAATACTGCTATGGAGGGAGAAGAGGGACAAACATTTTTTGCGTATCATAAAATATTTTAATTAATAAAATGATGAGAATAAGGATATGGGATTTATTTGATACCCTCCTTTTATTCGATGGAAATAATCTAATGTGGTGAAAGTTTGTTTAACATCCGCGTTTTTATTTTTTGAAACACAATTATGTAGTTTATAAACCATTAGAGTCATCCTTGTGGAATTTATTTGCCTTAGATGCCATCGATCCCCAAATATTTATATTTTATGATTTTATAAAGAAGTCTTAATCTGAATGCATGTAAAATTAATTCAAAAGAGCATGAGCAAAATTTAAAATTCGTTTCGATTTATTGAAGTGTAAAATTTTATTTTATTTTTCCAACAAATAGCAACAAGTCCTGCTGCTATTTTGGAGTAGCTGCTAATACCCGAACTAACAAAATACCCTCTTGCTTAGAAATTATATATATACGATCTTTTGTTACACTATTGGTGACAGCACATCAGAAGTAGGACTTTCTCTTAGCGATTTTAACCACAATTATTGAACGAAACCACAGAAAGTCCTCACCAACAATCAGTCGAAAATGGCAAGACTAAATAAGTTTTGCAAAAGCAGGGACTTCTGGTATAACTGCAACCAAATTTATGCTTATAATAATACTATCTCTTAATTTCGACACCCAACTGTCAGGATATTAGTTAAACGAATATGTAACACCAACAATTATACCACAATAAAGGTTAACAAGATCCTTTGTACAGATTTCTTGCTCTAGGACTTATAACTATTACGCAAGGAGGTATTTATCACTAAAAACGTCAAGCTCTGTGGGAGATAATAAGGTGTATGCACCGAAGGGGGAAATCAGAGAAGATCAACTCTATTTTTTCCCATCATAACAATACTGATCCACATGTTGTAAGATGGCTCAAAAATGGATGCGAAGTTTCATCTCTTTATTCTGTCTAAAAATACACTTCATTGGAGAGCATTTCTTGTGTCTGACAATAAGCGTTCTTTTGAACTCATTTTTTAAACTCAGCTCCTTTCATTTCCTCACTTCTCCTAAAACAGATAACGAAAATATATAACTCGATCGATTCTTGATCGTCCATTTATCAATATGGATCTGTTGCTGCTTAGTCAGCCTTATCTTGTAAAATCTTGTGATCTAATAAACACATCGTTATTTCTATCTATCTATCACCTCGGATTTGTTCGTATTTTAAGGAGCTTTTTTCTTAAAGGACCCTGAACACCTTTAAAAAGTCTTTCAGATTCGCACAGTTTTTTGAGAGCATCTTGATTACTATCTCATAGTCCGTTTTTTCACAAACCCTTTTGAGAGCATTTGATTTCTACAAAGCATTTTCATCTTATTCAAACTTTTACTTTCCGGTTTATATATTTGGTTGGTTTCTTTAGTTTCTTTTTTACAAAGCAGAAAATTGGTCTACTGCAGCAGTTTGTAGAATGATGGTTTGAAGAACCTTGCTAATAGTTGAGATTCCTACCTTTGGTTTCTTGGATGCATTTGATTAGGCCACCCTCCCTAATAAAATGCAACCAACCATTTAATTTAGGTTTCCAAAAAATCAAGATAAATAATTTTTTGGATTCTACTAGGATTTGAACATGGGATGCTCGGTTTGTAGACTACTACATCAGGTCGCCATGATATCAAAGCCAACTGGCTAGAGAGTGAAAACCTTTTTTCTTTCAGTTGCCGTATTAAGACGACCATATACAGATCGTAATTTCGACATGATGGATATTCGGTCTCAACTTCGTCGAGTAATGCTTTCAATTCCTTATCTACAGACTCCTTCATCGGACCCTGTTTCAATGTAGAAATTTTTAGAATTTGAATAGCGATAACAAACCTTCGCAAGTTTTTGGAATTCTATCAAAAATTTATGAATTTCAGCAAATCCTTAATCGTGCGACTTATAACTCTTTATACCTGAATTCTCTAAAATTTATGAAAACATTCCTTTCAAACTCTGCATTTCCATGTACATAAAGTGAATTTGTTGCATTTTCCATTAGAATGCAAATAATTCTCTAACTGTCATTTTAACAAAAAACATACATTAAGATGACAATTGAAATTTCTTTACTCGAAAGTTATGCGAAATTAGAAATTCTACTTCTAACGACGCACTAATAACGTTTTGTGATGACAATAAAAGTCTATTTAGGAATTTCACTATTTCAATTGTCGTTATCATTCCATCATACAGATGAAATGTTAGACAACACAAATAAATATTTAATGTTCCATTTAATAATTCGTTGAAAGAGTTTTTATTAAATCACATCCTAAAATTCATTTTCACTCATAAACGTTAAGTGAAATAATCGTAAAAATAAATTATTTCTCTTTTAATTCCTTTTTTTTTTTTTTGCTAAAAACAATGATTACAAGGATAAGGGGAAGGAGGAAGGGGGAAGAAGGATGAGAATAAAGTTACATAAAGATTGGCAAAGTTATAAATTATATACTGAATATACACATGTAAAATCTAAATGAACTTTAGCTCAAAAATCGATTAGGAAGGGTTTATGTGCAAAGACCAAAGACTACATGGAACAGTGGGCAGAAGTTAAAAAATAATGGAAAATGAACTGTAAATGTAGATCAATTTTTTTAGCAAATTTAAGTTTAACTGTTATTGCGATAATAGAATTTCAGTTTTTGAGAGATTTTTCCTTTTCGTTAATACCTGGTCCAAAATATTATCTTTCATTAGCCACAGCATTTTCCCTTCTATCTGGTAGCATGTGATTTCCACACAATAAGAATTGCACCATCTTTTGGTTAAAAAATTAGTTGGAAACTCCAATTGAAATGCAGCAGCACATTGGATTTAGTTTTAAACCACAGTCAGCATGAAACTCCTTGAGGGACCTAATACACAACCAGTTCAATATGACAATACTGAGAAAGCAAGCTTTTAATTTCTCTGCACATCGCTTACTTCACGAAACTAGATCTGTCTCAGATGCATCTTACTCTACCACTTATTTCTATTGTTCAAGGAGTGATTAAACTCCTAGAACATCAAGCTCCATGATGGATAATATCGAGTCAGGCCATCAGCGACACCGAAATGGATCAGAATACCTAATTAATACCCAATTCGGATGGGATGTATATTCTACTATGGGTGTTGTATATTGACCAAAAGAAATTGTAGTTGGAAGATGCTTGGTCTGTACTCAAAGATGGATGAAACAAAACTTCTAATCCACAATTTACAATAGGAAAGAAGCTCTTGATGTTATTTTGATCCCGAAATAGATCCCCTCTGATCTTTTGAACTGATTTTAACAATAAATAATACAAAACGTCCATTTAATACAATTAAATACAGAACATTTCTTTGACATCATGAATACTCAACCTCAGCGTTGATTTGGCGGGTTGGTCGGGCTTTGTATATGACTTTTTACACATGGAGTTGTCGTAATATATTCCATTCTCATCATCGTATTTCATATATTTTCCTATATTAAGAAAATATTACTTATCCCTTGTAGTGTATCGTCCTCTAACTACCCAGATCATCAGATCCTATAAAAGTAATTTCTTAGCTTTTTAATGTTTGGCTTTGTATATGACTTTTTACACATGGAGTTGTCGTAATGGTTTTGAAAGGAGGAGGACTGGTTGTTAAACTCCCAATTTATTCTTCTGTTTGACATCATTCTTCGTCCAAATGTAATGATTCCATTTCATTATTTTCCAACTTCTTTAGTTATTGACCGTAACTTTGTACAAAAAAATCGAAAGAGGTCGTTCGAGTAACATGATAATCTAAGCATTTCATTGACTGCATTTAAAGTTCGATCCACTTTTTGTGGAACCACCCATTATTATCTTCAGTAAGCGGATGCTATTTTAGTTTACCGAATATTTTGAAGCTCAGGCGATAAAGAGTTAAGAGTTTGAGAGAATATATCCACATTTCGTAAAGTCACAGTTCGCGAGATTTAGCCGATTTTATTAAAAGTGTTCTTGAGCGCCTAAAATGATTTTATTTTTGAATGCCCCATTAGCTTTTTCCAGTTTAACCAGCCATTCGGCGAACAAAATACGCTTTGTCAGACTTAATTAGTAGGTTTCGGCCCATGAGTTATCTCCAGTTACCAAAGGTTCAAATAAAAATCTTGAATCAAAGTTTGGTCATCGCAAATGATTTTGTTTAAAAAGAAAATCCTTTGTGATGTTTTCTGAAAAACCAACAGGTCGAGTATCCGCCTCCTTAACGCCCGTAAATGTCTAATCCAAACCACAGATTGACAGATTTACACGTACATTAGTAATGTTTTCGCAAATTGATTTTATCACATTTTTTCACATTTCTTGCAGTCTCCGAGCTTCCGCTCCTGACAAACAATTGGTTTTAACGTTCAAACTTATTATCTTAACTCCCTTTCCACCTCTAAACGAATTCAAATCCAGCCCACTGTTCAATGTTAACAAGCGGAAAGGTTTAATATCAAATACTCTAATAGTTGGCAGGATTGGATGTACGTTCTATAAACACCATGGTTGAGGTTAGAAATTTTAAAGCCATAAAATTATTTGCAATACACTTTCGAAATAATCCAATTAAAACCTCCTTCCCAAATATTTACTGTTACAATTACAATATTTGTAAAAGATTAATGTTGTTCTTGTTGTTGATGGCAATAATGATGATGAAGACAATGATAATGTTGCTGACAATGACAATGGGTTAACGTATGTCAGCAGGTGATATTAAACGATTTTACATAAAAGATTTAGTTCTTATAACCGACAAGACATTAAAGTTGAAAGGTTAATTATTATTTGAAGCTGGGAAAATGCTAAAAAGGAAGATAATCAATTTTAATGTAAATTATGGTGAAAATGATGGGAGGACTAAGTGAAATAATAATTATTTTCTTTTTTTAATTAACAGGTAATGACCTCGATTCGATAAGGGCTCTATTCAGTGAAAAGGAAAAAGAATTAAGTTTGGCGGTGGCCAAAGTAGAAGCTTTAACCCGACAATTGGAAGACTTAAGAAGAGATCGAAGATGTCCCATAAATCTAATAAATGGTGGCAGTACCACAGGCCAACCTTTGCCACCACAGGCCTCCAGAGAATTGGAAAAACTAAGAAGAGAGTTAATGGTTCGTTTAAGTTAAAATTTATATTAACAAAAATCCTCTGACAATTTTGTTTATTTCTTTTAGTATCGTAATCAATTGTCTTTGCAACAAGATGCCCGTTTACATTTGCAACGTGAAGCCTTACAACAACGACAAGCGGAATTGCGTTCAGTGGATCAACGAATTTATGAGTTGCAAACACGTTTGCAACGTAAAAAAGCCGCCAATGTACAAAGTAATCAACAAAATATGAGTCCACCTCATTTAATGCAACATGGACAGCAGCAGCAGCAACAACAACAACAACAAAATAATCAAGTACAACATCAACCACAACAACAGCAGCAGCAGCAACAACAACAATTACAACAGCCACCATCTAGCCAAAATCATAATTCATATAACAACTCTAATACCGGAAGCGGTGGAGGTGGTAATAATAGTGGGCCCCCTAAAACTGGCGTGGCCGCTTTAAAACAACAACTTTTACAAAAACAAGCCAATCAAGCGACTGTCAATGGTCAGGCGTACAATAATAAATTCGCCAACATTATCAGTAGAGGCGAAAACCGCAATATACCCCGGGGTAATGTGGCTGCTGTAGAACCTTATATACATACACCTCAAAAATCCACCATAACACCTACTTCTTCCTATTTGGGTAATATTTTAAAACATGCCGCCGCTACCGCCAACACCAATCAACAAAATCAATTAATTCAAGATCATGCTCACGTCAAATTGAATTTGTCACAGGCTAATCACTTAACGGGATCGAATACCAGTCCCAATTTCTTTACCGCCGAAAGTGATGAATCGAAATTAGCCAAGAAAATGTTAACGGCTGCCATAACCAATAAAAGCTCTTTACCAGAGACTCACAACCAACCGAATGTAGAACCTCCCAAGGTCGACACCTCCCATCATATCTATGCCGAAGTGGGACCCAAGAAACGAGATTTGGTAAAGGAAGTTGCGGCCAATTTAGAGGCCCAAAATTCTCATAATTCCAATACCAATGCACCACAAACAACCAGTAAAATTCCGAAAAGCATCGGAAGTAATAGCTCGGCTTCGGCTTTAATTAACAAATTAAATAGTGCGTCTTCCAGTCATCATTCTGCAGGCTCTTCTGCGCCATCACATATACCGCAAAGGGAGAAATCTGATTTGGAAAAGAAATCGGAAATATCGGTGACTAGTGAGACTCTAATGGAAAAGAATGGCCATCAGTTGACGGTACATAGTATGCCTTTGGGAACAGCTAACAAATCCTTGGCTACTGGGGTAACCAATGCATTGTCCCCCGCCTCCTCCTCTTCCCATTCAACAAGCAATAGCAACTCGAACACCTCTATTACCAACAACACAAATGATAAAGTGAAAAATTTAGCTGCAGGCAGCTTAGTTATACCTCCCAGAAAACCAATAAGTAGTGTGGCGCCTACCTCGGTTACCAGTGCCATACCGAAAATGATCACCTATAGTCCTAAGGTGAATAGAGTAGCGCCTAATGTGGTATGTTCAACAGCTACAGCACTTAATAGCAACAACAGCAACAGCAGCATAGCAACCACAACTAACAGCAGCAGCAACAATAATAACAATAATAGTGATAGACCAGCCTTGCCACCGAAACCCCATAAAATGTCTCCCAATGAGGCTCAAACGGAAACCTCTAATAACTCCTCAATTTCAGCGGCGAAAAAATCCTCAGAACAAACCAGCGCCACCTCATCAGCCTCTACACAACCTTTACAAAATATTAATGATAATTTACCTATTAAAGCGAAACCCTTAACTATACGCAAGCAGCCCTTATCCGAGCAACCCCGTTTGAAATCTTCTACGAATTTAACAAAACCCTCAAGTCAACAACAGAGCACACGTAAAATGGATGTTAATACCGCTAATTCGTATTTATTTAATGACCGCAGATCCACTAACCTAGAGCCTTCCTCTGAGACCAATAGTGAAAGTAATTCAACACCACAATATTCTCCAAATTCTCAAATTCCTCCACAACAACAGCAGCAACAACATCCTGGTTCTAATTCACCCAACACCTTATCACCTCAATCTCAAAGTAGTGTAGATGAGCCAGATCGTAGCGATAATTCCAATAATGGTGTACAACAAGATAAAACCTCTCCGGATAGTTTAAAAAAAAGAATGCGTTCCCTATCGGCGGGTAATTCTACCGCTACAGCCAGTAACGGCAAACCCAAACTAACAAGAAGAGTTAGTTTTGATCCTTTGGCTTTGCTGCTCGATGCCAGTTTGGAAGGTGAATTGGAATTAGTGAAGAAAACTGCTATGCAAGTGGCTAATCCAAGTGCCGCCAATGATGAAGGCATAACAGCGCTACATAATGCCATTTGTGCGGGTCATTTTGATATAGTCAAGTAAGTTTGAGAGATATAATTTGCTTCTTTTTTTGGTTCCAAAAGCTGATATTTTGTCTTTTTCTTTATTTTCAGATTCCTGGTGGAATTTGGTTGCGATGTTAATGCCCAAGATTCAGACGGTTGGACTCCGTTGCACTGTGCGGCCAGTTGTAATAATTTAGCCATGGTTAAGTTTTTAGTGGAAAATGGTGCCTGTTTATTTGCTGCCACTTTATCGGATCATGAAACGCCAGCCGAAAAGTGTGAAGAAGATGAAGAGGGCTTTGATGGCTGCTCCGAATATTTGTACAGTAAGTTTTCTTTTTAAAGAAACATGAAAGTTTGTGATCATATTAGAGAAAAGAACGAAAATTTGTGATTTAATCAATATTTTCAATATTTTTATGAAAATAACTTTTAATCAGTTCATTTTTAGGGTCTGAGATAGAAATATTACAGAAAAAAACTTAAATTGATAACTCGCTTAATATTGAGTTTTGAACAAAATGGATGTAAATGGGTGATCTATAATTTTTACATGTCAAATAACAATATTTCTACATAAAAACTTAAATTGATCATTTAAAATTCAATATTAAGCAAAAAATGTCAATAATCTGTGATCAGTTATTTTTAGAAAAGAATTCAATTTGTTTAACTAAAATTTGCCTTAAAACGCTCAATAATGAGTTTTCAGAAAAAAGACAAAAATCACCAGCTTTTTCATACCATAAAAATATACTTTTTAGTAAAAGTGGATTTTAAATCGCCTAAAATTGTGGGCAAAAAACTCGATCTCTAATTTCAAAATTCAATCTTTTTTGGGAAATAGTAAAAATTTGTGATCATTATTTTTTACTTTATTATTTTTTTAAAGAAATTAACTGTAACTTTTCTTAAAATTCAATTTGAAGCTCAAAATGGAAAAATCTGTGATCACTTATTTTTCATAACAAAAATAGAAATTGTTGAGTTTTCAAAAAGGCACAAATCTGTGATCAGCAGTTTTTTAAAAATGCCGAACATTTTTGATCACTAACACTTCATAACCAAATTGGATATTTTAAACAAAAAGGAAAAAATCTGCGATCACAAGTTGTTTGTATGATATTTTATATGTAAAATCTCTGAGTTAAAGGACACAAATCTGTGATCTTTCAAAAAACAATATTTTAGACAAAAAAAAAAAAACACTTAAATTGGTTTGAAATCGCTAAATATTGAGTTTTAAGCAAAATGTAGCAAAATCTGTGATTGCCGCATTTTCATACATAAAATCAATACTTTTGACGAAAATCCGTGATCTCTAATGTTTCACCATATAAAACGATATTGTTTAAATAGAGTAAACTTTGAGCGATTTTAGGCAAAATAGAACAAAATCTGTGATATTTGTTTCAATACGTGATCACAATCAATGTTTAAATCTCAAAAATTCCTCTTTTTCTCTAATTTTAGGTATCCAAGAAAAACTTGGCATACTTCATAATGGTGAAGTATACGCTGTATTCTCTTATGAGGCCCAAAATAGTGATGAATTAACATTTAATGTTAATGATCACTTGATCATTTTACGCAAAGGTGACGATGCCGAAAGTGAATGGTGGTGGGCTAAAAATGAACAAAATGAAGAGGGCTACGTGCCCAGGAATCTGTTGGGAGTAAGTTTAACGTTGGTAACATTTTAATTAAAGTTCTTTTAATTAAATTCTTTACCACTTTTAATTTTCAGCTCTACCCTAGAGTCCCACCTCAGACGACCAATTATAGTGATTAGCAGTTAATAAGATTTTGTGTCTACAAAAAGAAAGCAGGACGTTTAATACAAAAGCACTATATATCAAAATTTCTATAATAATTTTTATAAATTTAGTGATTTTGTTATTTTCCTTCTTTTTACAATTTTCATTTAATTTTTATAGATTTTTCATTATTTTTTATAATTTTTTTGTTTTTTTTTAGAATTTTTAAGAAAAAATTTCTATGAAATGTGCAAAAATAACTACTTAATAAAATTAATTATGTTTAATACTTGTACTAAAAATTAAACATATAAAATAAATTCTTTAATTAAATTTAAAAAAAAGTTTACAAAAAAAAACACCAATTTTTTATAAATTAAAAATATAAAAAATGACAAAAATTCAAAACAATAAATTTCTAAAATAAATTTTAGTTTTTAGTAAAAAAATAAAAAAATATTCTTATTGTTTTTTTAAATCTACTTAAACAATAAATGCAAAATTCACTTTAATTAAATTAAGCTCATAATTATTTAACATAAAACTATTAATTTAAATAAAAAAGCTAAAATTTAAAATTTCATAGTTTTTAAGTGAAATCAAAATATCAACACCCTTCTGCCTCTAATTAACCCCCTTTTACAACTTCATATCCACAAAAAAAAACAACTAAAATAAAAAAACTAAATATAAAACGTTTAAAGAAAAAATCTATGAACTAAAATGTAAAACACAATGATAAAATGTACTTACGACATAAAAAAAAATTATATATTTTTGCCTAATTATTGTGATTTTTTTGTAAAACTTAAAAAAAAAACTAACAATAATAAAAAACAAGTTATATTCACAAAAAGAAAACGAACATGAATTTTATTTCACGAATACTTAAAAAAATTCAAAGTAATGAAAAATAATTTTCTTTATGATAACTTTTGAAAAATTCCACAAAAGTCCACTTTATTCTGAAAAATTATGAAAAAACATTTAAATGCTTATAATTCGTTAAACAGCCTTAAATCAGCAAAACAAGCTTTTTTCATGATCACTTTTGAAAAATTCCAAAAATCCGCTTTTATGCCGAAAAATATTGAAAAACCTTTAAATGCTAATAACTCGTTAAATAAGCCTTAAATCAGAAAAGCAAGCTTTTTTCATGATCACTTTTGAAAAATTCCAAAAATCCACTTTTATGCCGAAAAATATTGAAAAAAACCTTTAAATGCTTATAACTCGTTAAATAGGCCTTGAATCAGCAAAACAAGCCTTTTTCATGATCACTTTTGAAAAATTCCAAAAATCCACTTTTATGCCGAAAAATATTGAAAAAAACCTTTAAATGCTTATAACTCGTTAAATAAGCCTTAAATCAGCAAAACAAGCTTTTTTCATGATCACTTTTGAAAAATTCGAAAAATCCACTTTTATGCCGAAAAATATTGAAAAAAACATTTAAATGCTTATAACTCGTTAAATAAGCCTTAAATCAGCAAAACAAGCTTTTTTCATGATCACTTTTGAAAAATTCCAAAAATCCAATTTTTCACTGGAAAATGATGAAAAAACCTTTAAATGCTAATAACTCGTTAAATAAGCCTTAAATCAGCAAAACAAGCTTTTTTCATGATCACTTTTGAAAAATTCCAAAAATCCAATTTTTCACTGGAAAATGATGAAAAAACCTTTAAATGCTAATAACTCGTTAAATAAGCCTTAAATCAGCAAAACAAGCTTTTTTCATGATCACTTTTGAAAAATTCCAAAAATCCACTTTTATGCCGAAAAATATTGAAAAAAACCTTTAAATGCTTATAACTCGTTAAATAAGCCTTAAATCAGCAAAACAAGCTTTTTTCATGATCACTTTTGAAAAATTCCAAAAATCCAATTTTTCACTGGAAAATGATGAAAAAACCTTTAAATGCTAATAACTCGTTAAATAAGCCTTAAATCAGCAAAACAAGCTTTTTTCATGATCACTTTTGAAAAATTCCAAAAATCCAATTTTTCACTGGAAAATGATGAAAAAACCTTTAAATGCTTATAACTCGTTAAATAAGCCTTAAATCAGCAAAACAAGCCTTTTTTTATGATCACTTTTGAAAAATTCCAAAAATCCAATTTTTCACTGGAAAATTATGAAAAAACCTCTAAATGCTAATAACTCGTTAAATAAGCCTTAAATCAGCAAAACAATGCTAATAACTCGTTAAATAAGCCTTAAATCAGCAAAACAAGCTTTTTTCATGATCACTTTTGAAAAATTCCAAAAATCCACCTTTTCGCCGAAAAACTTTGAAAAACCTTTAAATGCTTATAACTCGTTAAATAAGCCTTAAATCAGCAAAACAATTCTAATAACTTGTTAAAAAAGCCTTAAATCAGCAAAACAAGCTTTTTTCATGATCACTTTTTTAAAAACTTGTTAAAAAAGCCTTAAATCAGCAAAACAAGCTTTTTTCATGATCACTTTTGAAAAATTCCAAAAATCCACTTTTATGCCAAAAATATTAAAAAACCTTTAAATGCTAATAACTCGTTAAATAAGCCTTAAATCAGAAAAACAAGCATTTTTCCACTTTATGCCAAAATCCACTTTTTATTGAGAAATGTAAGCTCCTAATTCAAAATTATTTTTGAAATTCATCAAAATTCACATTTTAAATATAAAAATATTTTTGGATTCTAAGTAAAAATTGCGTGTAATGCATTTCGATTTAAGATCGATTTTTGTTATTTTATTTCAGTTTTTTTGTTCTTATAAGACCCTACAATTATTACTGATCTGTCATTCAAAGATTTAGATCGTAGATCGTCATCAATCAATCGCAGACAGTTTGTGAATTTATTATTTTGACACTTTTGAAAAAAATCAGCGCTTAAAATGCGATTTTTGTTGAGATGAATTTTAATTTCGCAAATTTTCCATTATTTTAACGAGCATTTTACACAAATTCGCTGTTAATTAAATAAACTTATTTTGTAAAATATTCATAACACAGATTTATTGGTGTTTTAGCGATTTTATACGGATAATTAAATTTTTTTAAATTTACTTTTGAAATATTATTTAATAAATAATTATAGTTGTTACTTAAGTTACATTATTTGTTTTTTATAGAAATACAAGTATTTAGTTATCTAATTAAAGTCGTAAAGGGTTTTTTTGTAGATATGGTTTTATTTTATTCGAATAATTTCGGTTGTTGTTATGATAATAATCGCTAGCAAGGTAATTACTATGAAAATGATATATAAATGGAACCAAAATTTTCTTCATAAGTCGAACATTTTTAATTTCGGTGTAATTTTGTGAAAAAAGTGTTAATATTTGAACTTAAATAAAACCCATATGAATAAAGCTATTAATTTT
Organism: Cochliomyia hominivorax; assembly: GCA_004302925.2. Lineage (NCBI taxonomy): Eukaryota > Metazoa > Arthropoda > Insecta > Diptera > Calliphoridae > Cochliomyia > Cochliomyia hominivorax. The sequence continues at coordinate 55,166,479 of PYHX02000494.1, read as the reverse complement.
AAATTGGACTATAATATGAACATCATTCTACTTTATTTATTACAATTAAAAGATTTCAATGTTTTATTTCGAAATACCCAAAATTCCAATGCGGGGAAAAGTTTTCTCTAAAATTGAAAGTTTTTTTAATAAATTTATTTTCGTTCTTGGTTTGATTTTTTGATAACATATGATAATTTATTTCAAATTAAGGTCCATTTTTTAATCAAGGTAACTCGTATAAACTTGTTCTTGAATCACAGAATTGACAAAATCCCACTTTCCTTACCAAACCTTGGAATTTAAGGTGTTTCCACACGAATCAGGTTATAAATGGCTTCCGACAAAAACTGCTTTTTGAAGGTTTACACTATATATCCAGGTATATAACCAATATAATTTAGAATTTATTGCAGCTTAAAGAGTTCAGAACTTAAAAAAATATTTTTTATTAATTTTGAATTGAAATCGTGGGCAGGTCTTTGCTTCAAGAGCATCCGGTTTTCTGAATCAATATTTCGGTTAAGATTTTTTTAAAAACATTTAAAACATCCTACACCACATTGTTTGTTATTAATGGTAGCTATCAAAAATTAATGATCGACCCTCGTATAAATATATTTTCTAATTTGTGCTTAGAAGTGCAGTATATTATGGTACCAATATATATGTATGATTCGAGCGCTTTAAAGGGACTTCTTCTAGGGGGATAATACGGAAGCTAGAAGAAATTACGTACCGACCCTCGTAAAATTTCGTACATAATTTTTGCTTAGATTTATTTTAATTTGACCAATTCGCATCACAATACTTGCGTATTTATGAGACTTAAGTATTATTTTTAAGGGGAGTTATATGGGACCTGTGAGTAAATAATGGGCCGATCCTCGTATAATTTGTTACTTCATTTTAGAATATTATTACATTTATTTGGGCTTAATTTCATTAAAATCGCTTTATATGCAAGACTTTTATAACCTTAAACCCCCATACCGGAAGGAACATTTGTATGAGGGCTTGGTGAAATAATGGGCCCCATCATCACCAATTTTAATAGGCATCTGTGCGTTACAAGCATCTATGGTGTTGTAGGGCATAAAAATTATGTATGAATCAAAAAAACTATTTCATCTGTGAATAAATGTTGTCACCTTTTTGAGGAAAACGCAAAAGATGTGATCCTTAAAGTTCGTTTTTCAGTTTTATATAATTTTTTAATGGATTTATATATTAATACGATTCTTATGGGAATATTATAAGAATTTTATAAGGAATATGAAACATATTTTTAAAGTGTTAGAAGCCATAATGAGTTCATATACTTTTTGTTTTGTTTCATGTGATAAATGAATTTTCGGCGAAATTTCAAAAGATCATCTTACCCGAAGTGATCAACTTTGGCAGACCATCCTGATCAGCTGGGGACTTGTAATCCTTCTTATCAACTAAAAAATAAATCTCTTTTATAAATCTTCAAATATTATGGAATTATTTGCAAAAAAATCGTATTGGAACCACTGTTAGTTGATAAACTTTGAAAAGTGCAGTCAATACTTGATCGTTTCCAAGAATAAATAGTCTCTTTATAAAATTTTAAGTCGTTCTATAATATACCATGTATTTTTAACTTAATATAAAATAAATCAGCGCATGTTATTGAAATATTATACATTTTTTGAAGTGATCTTGCTTCAGCTAAGAGGAGTTGCCATCTGATTAGCTGAGGATGTGTAAGTCTCCCAATCAACTTAAAAATACCTTCAAATGTTACTAAATTTAAGAAAAAATGTTTCGGAACGACCTTCATATGATTACCTGAGAAAAGTGTAGTTGAATTTTATCGATACCTGGAATATGTATCCCGAATTTAAAACTTAATATTTACTTAATTAGCCCCTGTTCGATTCATTGGGTCTCATATTACAAAATGATCTCTTGATCTCTTGAGAGAATGTTAAAACGATAAATATATGGGATCTTCAAAACAATTCTCTTTGGAAGACTTCAACGGTTTTTAAACGATTTATTCCATTAATTGATTTCAATTAATTTTCCACTTAATTTTGCCGAGTAATCGAACAAATATTATTCGAGTACATACTTCATCATATAACAATTAAATAAGTAGCAATTATTTATTACAAACATTTTTTTAAACTGTTATAATATATATTAATATTTTTGTTGTTGTAGTAGTTGTAAATATCTTCTATTATTTATTTGTGTTGATATCTCGTTTTTGTAAATCATGAATTGCAACTTTGTTTTGATAAACAAAACTGAAAGACATTTAAATTTTGAAACGTAAAAATAGTTTTCACTTTATTTAATTTGACTTTTATCAATTTAGTTGTTTTTCAAACATCTACGATCACATACAACAAATCGTTCGAGATTTCAACTTAAACGCGTGAATGTGATTTTTTCTTAAATTAATAAATGAAAATAATGAAAATAATTCGTTGAGTTATTTTTGCAAAAAAAAAAATTACAAAGTGAAAAAGTGTGTTGTGAATAAGTGAAAAATAGTGAATTAATGTAATATTTTTTTAAAAATGGTAAATAAAGTGATTTTAAGTATTAATTTAAGATTTCTGATGAGATTAAATGAAAATGATCGCATGGAATCATGTTTATTAGAGAAAAAATTAAAAAGGTGTTAGAGAATCGGATGGTACCAATACGATTTTGTAAATTATCTGAAATACATTACTATAAGATCTGTTAGCTTGGTCCAGGGACATTCTTTCTAACACTCTTACTCCAATTCTCTGCTACTGCACAGTGATCCCAAAACGATCTGTTTAATTAATTTTTTTAATTTTTGAAACCATGAAAATATTAGAACGAAATTTAACTTGTTGTCAGCTGAGCCGCTTTTGAATTGATTTGAGATGTATAGACTCCCAGTAATTCTGGGGAATAGATGACCTTTCAACATCTTAAGTTCACTCAGCTGAAGCACGATCACTTAAAATAATATATGATATAACTACGACTTTTTTTTGGAAATAATTCAGTCGGTTAGCGGCATAGTGAATGTCCTATCAATATTGACCGTTTAGTAATTCTAGACCCAATAAATCAAAGCTTAAAATTCTCGCACGATCACTTCAAAAAATTATATCATATATGAAAGATTTTTATAGAAATAATTATGTTACAGCTGAGGTATTTTTGAATTGATTTGTACAGGATCTCAGGTAGACAAAGGTTTAATAGGTGACCCTATCGGGCATGCTGATAGTAAGGATTCGACAACAATTAAAATTCCAAATCGATTTTTTAATAATTCTATAACCGTTTGAAATAGCTAAATGAACTTTAACATGATTAGAGGTGATGTTTTTTTGCTGATCACTTAAGTGGTCAGAGGCGTAGTAAGTGATGCTCCAAATTGGCCACCTCAGGCATGTTGTTTAGAAAAAAGAAATATTTATGTAGATATTTTCCATAAAGCATGTTTTGTATACATGTAGATTATCTCTTATAGTTTTCAAGATATTTTGTCAAAATAAATTTTTATCACTTGTAACGACACGTTTTCGCTCTCGCCGGTGCCAACGGTTCGGTACAAAGTTTTTGTGGGTATGTGAAAAAAAGAGTTTTAAACTATTTTTCAAGCGACTTATTCAACAGATCGCTCTCTCTATCTCTCACTCATCACAAATGTTTTGTAAACAGTCTAACCAATGAACAAACACACCGAAACAGTATAATCATCAGCCGCTCTTACTTCTTGGCAACTCTGGTTGTAAGGCTACAAGTATTATTTGGCAGGTACAACGAAGCAGTCTAACCACCAGAAATACCAGCTTCACAATATCCCTCTCTGCTGTGTGGACAGTGAATTGATGGGCTAGAACAATGAAGCGATATAACCACCATATTATTTAGCTTCTCAATTACTCTGTGTGTGGAGCTAATGGAGATTATTAAGCAAGAACAACGAAGCGATCTTATCACCAGATGAACTCTCTTAAATCAAATCAAATGCAGTGCCTTATTAAGCAAATACAAAGAAGCGGTCGAACCACAAGATGTATCTGCTTTTTAAGGGCTCTGTGTGTAGATCTAGTGAGTATTGTTAGACGGGAACAACAAAGCGGTCTTATCATCTTCCACTCTCGTAAATCAAATCAACAAAGATCAATCTCACTTCAACGAAAGCTGAGCGCAGACTCTCCTTATTACAACAATACAACTCCTTTTATATAATATCTGCTTCATTAGTTGTTTTTGTCTTAAATTATTATCTTTGTTGTTACTAATGGTAACATTTTAATCTTTAGAGTTGTATTCCATTGCAGTGATCTTTTATCCTTCTTAAGCTATTAACCAGAAGGTGGCGTAACTTATTAAATAAAATATATGTAATATAAAAACGAGGAACGATTCCTATCCACTACACTTCACTTTTTTTAAATTTTGTTTAATAAGCGGGCTTAATGTAGGTCCAATATTTAAACAAATGTGACAAATTTCCTTTAAAATTCTAGAAAATATTGCTATAATAACCATAGAGATATCTGAATTCATTACAAATTTATATTAATCTGAAATTGTAACTTAAAAAAATAAAATTTTTGGGGAGTTTTTTCCAAAAAGCTATCAGCATTTCTTCACTGATTAACATATTTTTTGTTTCTGAACTTAATAATTTTTATTACAGTTTTACAAATAAATCATTTACGCCAATTTTAATGAACTAGAATCAAAGATCTTCCCACAAGTCTTAACCAATATTGGTCAATTTAAAAAAATTCAAATTCTTAAATGGCAAAACTTGGATCATCCTTAAATAGCATTAAAAATGCAGCTACATATGTAAGATAAATATTCAAAAAGTATTTTTTTATACAGAAAGAGATTTTGGGTATTTCCGTATGAACAAGTGGGCATTTTTTTTAATTTTCTGATTTTACTTTTCCTTAAAAAAGTGTGAAAACAACTCAGCTTTTACCCTGTAAAATTTCATTAAAATATCTCTAACTTTAATTGATCCTCCTTCTAATATCACTTGAATGAAACATTATGTGGGTTCTTTAAAACAATTCTCTTTGGAAAACTTTAACGGTTCTTAAACGACTTATTCCATTATTTGATTTCAATTAATTTTCCACTTAATTTTGCCGAGTAATCGAACAAATATTATTCGAGTACATACTTCATCATATAACAATTAAATAAGTAGCAATTATTTATTACAAACATTTTTTTAACTGTTATAATATATATCATTATAATTTTTGTTGTAGTAGTTAAAAATTTACAGAATTATTTCCGAATTTTTTTGGAATTGAAAATTTTATGCGTTTTAGATTTATGAAAATTTAAGTTCATCATAAAATATTAATTTTTCAATAATTTCAACTCGATAACATCTCATCATTACTTTGTGAATTTTTCATGAAGATATCTAACGGTTCAAAAGTTACAACTTATTTCCAAAATTTTGATTTGGATCTCTATTGGATTTTGGTAGCACTTTCATGACAAGCTTTAGTATAGTCAGTCATAAAAATGTATTACAGTCCCTCTTCTTAAAATCTCTTAAAGTCTTTTTTAAAATTCTAATTTTCCATTGTATTTTGATTTATTTTCTTACAAATTTCAAAAAAAAATCATTTCATTCGCTAAAGCCCCCTTAGTAGCATATGAAATGATAATGATTTGTATTTTTTAAATTTTCAAAAGATCACCACTCCACCCCCCCCCCCAACAAAAAACAAAAAAAAACTTTAAAATAGCAAAACATATTTTTACCACGTGGACAACCGAAAATATAATGACTTAGCAGAATATTTAGTTGCTGAAGGCCTAAACATATCTATGTGTGTCAATACTATTGTTATAATTATATATTAATCGAGTAAAAATAATATATATTTTTTAAACGTATCTCCCTCGATCTATTTCTAATGCTGTTTTGATGATAAGACTTTTAGTTATCAAAAAATTAGCTCTTGTGAATTACGGCTGAATTATCGGGAAGAAAATTAAAAAAAAAACTTATTAAGAACACTTAATTCGCAGATATAGCGATAAATCGGAGTAGTAAAACTTTCCGATTTATTTGATATTGATTTAAAGTATTATTCTCCATTAATGAACAAGTTTTAAAGTTGTTTAATGAGATTGTTTTTTTTTTTTTTTGTAAACCCTTTTAGTTTGCTATGAAAAATCGGTAATATTGGACCAGTATCTGACCCATATCTTACCCTAACTCAAAGCGAAAATAAACCACTTTCTTAATTTAAAAATAAATATTCACTGATTTCAACAAATAATAATGTTATAATTAATAAAGACCGATTACATAATACTACTACACTATAGCAGATATAAAGGTGGGATCCACATCCACTTTAATGAAGCTTTCTTTAAGGAAATATTTTTTTTACTTTAGTTTTCAATTAACAACCGAAATATTAGTTCCAAAGGAAAAATTTATCGACCGATATCTGATCCCAGCTTAAAACTCAAAAAAAGTATTTAATTTTTTCAAAAAAATGTTAACGAATTTAACAAAATTTTATTCGAATATCTGGACATATTTTTAGACGGCGTCAAACCGATATCAATAGTAAACAAGTAAGAATGCTACATTCGGCCATGTCGAATGTAATATTATTCTACATTATAAAAAACTATAAATAGTCTTTATCACCTGGTCAGAGAAAAGGTCAACGGTTAACAAACAATTAAAAATATTTTACTTAAAATCTCTTTTGTAAAACTGTTAAACAATAATATTCGAATATTCTCCATCACTTTCATTTTGTTTTCGACTACCAGTTGTTCAAATAATTTATATTCTAAAAACGCGTATCGCCATTAATCGAAGGTATCACAATATCAACACTTAAAGTTGAAATAAATTTATGCTGTTAACTAGCTTATAACCGGTTCGCTTAACAGGCCTTATTACAGTGAATTTGTTGAAAAGAATTATCATTTTTTTATGTTCCTAGAGAATCTATATAGCGATTGTAACAAAATATATTTACACATTTACGAATACTTAATTAAATGACAAATGGTTCAGTTCTAGTTCTAGTTCGGTTCTAGTTCAGATCCGGTTCAGTTCCAGTTCAGTTCTAGTTCGGTTCTAGTTCAGTTCTGGTTCAGTTCTAGTTCCGTTCTAGTTCAGTTCTAGTGCAGTTCTTGTTCAATTCTAATTTAGTTCTAATTCAGTTCTAGTTCAGTTCTAGTTGAGTTCTAGTTATGATCTAGTTCAGTTCAAGTACAATTCCGGTATGTAAATGAGCTGGACTTCAAATTAGACCTTAACTCAAACTATAGATAAGACTAGATTCTGAATATATTCATGGTATTTTAAACAAGACTTCAGTTAACAAGACTTCACTTCATACTATAGACAACATTTTAGTGAGCTTAACACCTGCCTATAAAGTAAATTTCGGTCTATGTTCTAGACTTTTGTTTAAATTATAGAGTTTGTTTTTTTTTGTTAGGAAACAAACTTCTTTTCAAACTGCACAGACACTAACACAGTCTAGACTTCAGTTCAGAATATAAATTAGACTTTTATTCAGATTATATACAAGTCTTGAATTTTGACTATAAACTAAACTTCAGTACAGACTGTATAATCTTCATTTTAGTTTAGACTTTAGTCCATATTATAAAATAGACTTTAGTTTTGACTGTACGAATTTGAATTTAATCTAAACTTCAGTTTAGATTACACAGCAATTCAGATAATAAACTGGTCTTCAGTTCAAAATATAGATAAGACACGAAGGTAGAATTCCGATTAAACTTCAATTTTAATCATAAACTAGACTTCAATTCAAACTAAAGACTGAACAACAGCTTCAATAGCAGATAAGACATCAGTTCAAATCTTCCGTACTCCAGTTTTTCAAGTCCAGACTTCAAGTGTAAATTTCAGATTTAATTAGAATTTTGAATTTAATGTATCAATTTTATAGTCTTCTTTCATTTTATAGTCTTTAGTTTTCAATATTACACACAAACAAACACACATCGATTTTTTTGCCAAAAATTCCAACCCCCCAAAAATAAAATTATCGACGGCAAATGTCAACAAAAAAGAAAAAAAAAAAATCATCAAAACAAAAAATAACAAAAAATTATGGAAAAAAATTATAGCACGTGAAATAACAACAATAAACAAGATAATACAACTAAATGGTAAATTGAGAGACTTATTTTCAGTAGTTTTTATTTATATGATCATGATAATGATCATGTTAATGATCATTAAATAAATATGAGTAAAATGGTTAGAACATGTTTTTCAAAAAAGATAATTTCAAAAAATAATAATAAACAAAATAGTTATGGACGATTTAAAACGACTATAAAATGCTCTACATTACATTGCACAGTGTGTCGAAATGTTTTTGAAAATAATTCTACAAGAGATAGTCTAGTTTTATATAGATCTTCCCTAGCAGAATTCAGTAATAGAAAAATCTTTAAAATCGGTTCAGAGCTGTCCAATTGGAGTGGTCCACGTTAAGTTCACTAAATTCAGAATCTAAACTTAATCTTTGTTAAATTTCAATAAAATCGAATTATCCATTCATCATAAAATTTGTGACATCGCACGATTTGTACAAAAATTTATTCAATTTATTTCGACTTGAATATCTCTGAAACTATAGGAGATAAACTAAATTTCTTTTCTCTTAATTCATAAGTGGATTTTTGCAGAATTAAAAAGATCAACTTTAGAGGTTCACTGACTACGCTCCTGACCATATAGGGGTTTCTGTTTCTCTAAATCAACTCAAAAACACTTTAGCTATGACTATGTGAAATTGGAGTAAAATATCTCTAACGGTTTAAAAGTTACAGAATTATTTCCCAAAAAAAATCAATTTTGACACACTGTGCAACGTTATATTAATCTTTATTGTCAAATGATTAAAATTTATTCATAGTAAACATGTTCACTATACCGCCCATGTTGGTATAGCTCATCGAAATATAGTTTGTACAGCAACGCACCAACTTGTTTGTTTACTTAAATATCATTTGAATTCATATCAAAGATTTTGTTTTTGCCACACCGTCCACCACCGCAAGTAGTCGAAGGGAATATTAACTTTATCATTCCGTGTGTAACGAAAAGAATGAAATCATCTCAGGTCCCATAATGTGAAAATAAACTTTTTCATCGAATCAAAATCTGAGCTGATTTAGCAATTTCCATCCCTCAGTCTGTTGTTGGCACGATCAAATCGATAATAATTGATAGAGTTCAATGGTTTGAGTATTTGTTTTAGTACTGCGAAGTTTGCATTAAAAACCAGCAAAATCGGTTTAATACATTAAAAGCTATAGAACCGATATCTGAGGCAACCATTATCACAAGTGGTGAAGAGGAAATATTAACTTTTGTTATTTCATGTGTAACTCTAAGAAGGAATCATCTCCGACCCCAAAATGTAAATGCACCAAATCAAAAATCTGAGCCGATGTGGCTATGTATCCTATTTAAAACTTGCAAAATCGGTTCCACCACCAGTTGTGAGGAGAGTTCCGTGTGTAACTCTAAGAAAGAATCATCTCAGACCCCATAATGTATGTATTATTAAGTAAGAATGAAATTTATATAAACTTTATTGTCGTTCAAAAATTATCAAAATCGGTTCAGTAGAAAAAAAGTTATAGACAAAAATTTTACTAGTTTAATGACGCATTTAGGTTTCTTGTCTAATGTATTACATTGTTAGTATTTGTTAGGGTATGAAATATTCGGCATAGCCGAATATAGCATTTTTCTTCTTTGTTTGGTTTATTCTTCATTTGCGATTTTAATAATTAATTTTAATAATTACGAAATTTATGAGAATGTTTTTTTAAAGATTTCAGAATCAAAATGTTTAAACAACTTATTTTTATATTCAATGATTTGACATTTTTTTCCTAACTTTTTTTCTTTTAATAAAAAATAAATTTGTTTAAAAAAATTTTAGATTTAAATCATTTAAAACATGAATTGTAGTTTTTTCTTCTTCTTCCTCCTCTTTTTTTTAAATTGACTAAAGTTTAACATAAAAAATAGTTGACAATGAATCTAATTTTCTAGTCTCAATTTAGTCGGTGTTCAAACGTTAACGATCTCACACGCACTTTGTCCGTTAAGAATCAAATTAACATCCGCATCCGGATGTTTAAGGAAATAAATTGTTGATTTTTTGTTTTTAATTTTTAATTGAAAAGAAAAGTGTGAATAATAAAAAAAGTGTTACAATTAAGTGAATAAAAAAAACATTTTAATTATTTTTGAGAAAAAAATGGTAAATATTTTTTATTGTGTAAAAAAAAATAAAAAATAAATTAAATTAAATTAAATTAAACTTTTATTTTTTATATAAAATTTTCAAAATTAAAATAAAATACTGTTGTAAAATAGTTTTCAATAATTCAAAATGTTATCGTCGGTAAAGGTCTACAGTACAATTTTGATAATGAACAGTAGTTAACAAAAAGAAGAACGACCCTCGTATAATTTTATTTTCTTACTGTGAAACTATTATTTATGTAAAATTTGTGCGTTTTTTTTTTTGAGAATTTTATTGAAGGTTAAAAAGAGGTGCCAGAAGAAATAATGAACCGACCCTCGTATTATTTTGCAAATCGATTTCTGCTTATATTCGTTTCAATTTGACCAATTATGCCAATTATTTTGATTATAAACAGTAGTTAACAAAAAAAAAGAATGACCCTCGTAAAATTTTATTTTCTAATTTATGTACAGTACATTACTGTGAAACGAATATTTATGTGAAATTTGTGCCTGTTTTACTTTTATTTCTTGTGAATTTTACTGAAAGTTAAAATGGGTGCCAGAAGAAATAATGAACCGACTCTCGTATTATTTCGCACATCGATTTTTGCTTATATTCATTTTAATTCGACCAATTATACCAATTATTTTGATTATAAACAGTAGTTACCAAAAAAGAAAAACGACCCTCGTATAATTTTATTTTCTGGTTTATGTGCTGTATATTACTGTGAAACTAATATTTAGGTGAAATTTGTGCGTTTTTTTTTTGTGAACTTTACTGAAGGTTAAAATGGGTGCCAAAAGAAATTATGAACCGACCCTCGTATTATTTCGATTTTTGCTTATATTCATTTTAATTTAACGAATTATAATTAAAGTATGTGAACTTTAAGCCCCTCAAAGTGATATTTGACAGAGAGCTTGTATGGGACCTATGAGAAGTAATGGATCGACCCTCACATAATTTGGCACATCGTTTTAGTATATCATAAGACTTATTTTTTTTAACAAATTTTGGTGAAATCGCTTCATATTTAGGACTTATATGAGCTTAAAACCTCCTGCCGGAAAAACATTTGTATTGGAGGTACCCGAAATATTGGATTGAGTTTCAATGGGAAAACGAGACGATATTTCATCGAGATATTTTATACTGAAAGGTGGGTGTAACACCATTTTTCTGTATGTTACAAATATCACCACACACGCTCAGGCCCACGATTGTGAAGTGTTTAAATTAAAATATTTCAAAACAAAATTATGTATGTGGAAATTTCAATATATATATATATATATATATATATATATATATATATATATATATATATATATATATATATATATATATATATATATATATATATATATATATATATATATATATATATATATATATATATATATATATATATATATATATATATATGCATGCATACATACTCTGTTTTGTTTTTGAAACTGAACCACACAATAAATTTAAATTAAAAAACCGGTTTTCTCAAATTCCAAAAATTTTAATTTAATTTAATTAAACAAAATAATTTACATAAATTTTCTTTCAATTCCAAACACTTTTTAGTAAACAGAGATTTTTTCAAATTTTAATATTTTCTGAGTTTTATTAAAAAATTATGGACTAAGAAATTTTGAACATTTTGTTTGTGTTTTTATTTAAATTAAGTGAGTTTTTTTGGAAATATTTTTTATTGTCGTCAGAAAATTTTTGATTAAGACCGACAAAATCACCTCCATAAAAAGGAAATTAAATTTGGAAAAATTTTTATGAACAAAAAATGTTAAAGAGCGTTTAAGTTCTTGTATTTTGATACTTTTATAAAAGTGACTTTTATAAGTGACTCTAATTAGAGTGTTGCAACTTTATGTTTATCGATTTCTATGGGAATTAATTCGACAACTTTTGAATCGTAACAGACAATTTAATAAAATTTAACAAGATCAGAACGGAGGTGTTTTAAAATTCTATTGGAGGAAACTCTTATTTGACCAGGTTGGTAACCCTTCAAAGTTGGCCACTTCAATTAAGAATTGAGACAAAATAAATTTTATATATCGATTTTCCTTGTTTACTTGCATGTGTTTTCGCCAATTTTAACCCTGGCCTTTTGAACTTTATTAAATTAGTGGGCTTAATGTAGGTCCCAACTTTTTTTTAAATATGTGCCAGATTCCTCACAAAATCGTAAGAAAATATTGTTGCTATAATCATATAAATATTGAAATCCCTTAAAAAGTACTGTTTTCCTAAATTTGGAACTTTGAAAAATTTGATTTTTTTTAATTTTTCTTAAAAAGGTGGCAACATTTATTTACAGATTAAATCATTTTTATGTTCCGAACTTTATGATTCTTTATTGTTTTATTAAGAAATCGTAATGAAAATACTTGCAAATGCAATTTGGATGAACTTGGGGCAAGAATCTGCCCACAAGCACTATCCAAAGTTGGTCCATTTTTTTTTTTCGAAAAAGTTAATAAATTCTAAATTGCAAAACAGGAATTATTTTTAAATTATATATAACATATAACTTCAAATATCAGGTAAACACCTGATAAATAATTTAAACCGCATAACCGATCATTATAAATGACGGTGCGTTCATTCCAATGAAAAGGGTTAAAATTTTCAACATGATTTTTAGGGGAAGAGATTTTCTTATAGAAAAGTTTGGAAAAATATCTGACCATGTAAAATTCCATTAATATATCGCTAACGGTTTAAAAATTACCGAATTATTTCCGAAAAAATCTATTTGGATGCACTGTTAGTCGGTCTTGGCCGATTATTAAACTTATACTTTTTATGGAACTTGACTCCATAATAAAAATATATACTCTTGGATGAAATCAAAATCTGAGTCAATGAATAGATCTTGACAGTCCGATTGTGAAACCCTTTAACGAAATTGAGCTGCATTCAATACGAAAACTTTTGTGCACGACGCACCAGTTAGTAATACCGAAAGAATGGGATTATTCCATATATAATATTTCATATTCTTCATTTCTCCCCACCTTTTTCCTCTTCCACTTATTTCAATCTCAATCTTCCTTCTTCTGCTCCCGTGAGCGTTCCTGTATAACAATTCTAATGGCGTCAATGGTCTGCCATCTATATGTGTTGATTACCAGCGCCATTTTCGTTTCCAAATTAAATATCTGCCTCGAAGAAAATATTCTTAGGATCTTGCGAAGATATCGGTTCACTAATTCATGTATTTTTCGCATGATAATCTACAATAGTGGATCCAGACAAAAAATTTTTTTAGCAGTGAAATAGATACTGATTTCCACAAAGGGTTTTCACGATTTAAAATTAAGATTTTTCACCAAACGTTCGCAATATCGTCAGACTATCTATCGTGTTTCCGATATATCTGAATCTCAATGTTTTTAGCGAATTTGTGGCAAAAGAGCTGATTATTTTGAACTCAACAATATAAATATTGAATGAATATCACTGATTAGAAATTGGAATAAAAATCGTGATTTACACGCTTGGCACAAGGCGATTTGAATCGTAGACAAACACTGCGTTTCGTAAGCTTAAAACGTAAATATTGTAGCATGAAGCCCTGCAATCTTAAGACAATCTCTTTGCACTACTCAAGTGCTTTTTTAAGGATTGTTTTAAGACAGTATTAAATAGAGGTGATATCAGGACACTACCCAGTTTCAGTTTTATCCTAAAACATGTGTTCACAGGACTGTGAAAGCTTTCTTAAATTCCATATAGCGAATACATGGTAGCTTGCACTATTGCAAGTATAATCAGCTCATTAATAAGACTAAGGCTGATGGACTTATGAAGACTAAATTCAAACTCTTCTTATCTTATAGTTGGAGTTACTATGTGGGAGATTCTTAGGCATTTAGCTGGACTATTACTTTAGCTAAGCAATTCCAATCTTATTGTTAAAATCTGAAAAGATTTTAGTTAATACATTTAAAATCTTCGGAAATACTTCAATACAAAATTCAGTACTTCATGCTCGCGTTTGAAAATAAATAGAATTTCTGAAGTAACGCACTTTGCGCATTTATAACTCTAATGGAATCCAAACTGACATAATTATAATGCCACATTCTCTGCTTTCAATTTCATGCAAATCCGTCAATCGGTTCTGCCCCACTGTGCAGTAGTAAGCAGATTTATTTACTTTGTATCAAATATAATTGGATGTGTGTATCTATGTATGCATGTATGTATGTATGTATGTATGTATGTATGTATGTATGTATGTATGCAACATAAAGACTACAAATGAAATTTTCACAGAATGATGCCAATATACCCGAAAGTAACATTGGCTATAAAAAGTTCCGATAGGAACAGGGGAAGGGGTACCGCCCATACCAAGCAAATGTTTTTTTTCGAATACATAAGGGACTATAACAGCTAGAGTGCTCAAATTTGGTACCAACGACTTTCTCCAAGAACTGTTTTACTAGAAGAAACTTAGGATGGATAGGACAAGAGGGAAGGAGTATCCCCCTTCACAAAGGAAGTATCGATTTTCAAAAATCGAAAGAACTATAATAGCAAGAAATGTGGTCCCAACTACCACTTTAAGGAACATAGGAATGATAGGACCAGTGAAAAGAGGTATCCCCTTCACAAAGAAAATGCCGCTTTTCGAATATCTAAAGAGCTATAACAGCGAGAGTCCTAAATTTTTGCAGCAATTATGCTACTGTGAGACACCATCTATATAGGATCAGGGAGAGATACTCCCAATACCGCAAATTATAATCTGATTAAATCGTATGATAAAATAGGACTAAGCAAACATTAGCTTAGGACCAGCAAAGTCCTAAAAAATTTGTTTGGCAAAAACAAAGTTTACCGGGTCTGGTAGTATTTAATATAAAATTAATATTAATTTAAGTCGTCTTTACATTTTAACAAATTTGACTTTATCTATTTAATATTTTATTACGTAACTCTTATGGAAAATCACTTAATATTGGTATAATTATCTACATATAAGTATATATATACATATATATATACATATACATACATACATATATTTTCAAGTACATACTTAATTAACATTTATAATGAAACAAACTTTAATTAAGTTTTAATTGAAAATGTAATAAAATATTTGGTGAGAAAATAACTTAAATTTGAATTACAAAAAATGTGAAAACAGATCCACCTTGAATGAAAGTAGTAACAGGAAATAAAAGTTAATTAATAATTATTGACTTAATACACTTTCCAATTAATGTCAACTTTAATATATTTGATTTAATAAACAGAAAATAATTTCAATTATTTATTTATTCTTCTTTTTCCATTAAATCAACCATTGAACCGAAATTGAATATCATCGATGGAAAATAAAAAAAATTTGTATCTTTAAAAAGCATTTTAAACATTTCTTGTGTTTAACCATCACCACCTCCCTGTTGTGGATGATGTGTTCGTATCCCACTCCAGCTGAAAGTTCAAGAATTTTGGCAGTTTATGCTTTTCCGGGTAAAAGTCATTATATGATGCATACAAGCATCATAAAGGAACTTATACGTAGAGGACATGAGGTGACCATGATAACGGCTTTTAGTTTAAAACATTTAAAATTGGGTGCCAACTATACGGAGGTGTTGATAGAACCGGTTTATGATTTCTGGAGTGATGGTAAGTTTGTTGTTTGTCAAGATTTAATAAAAAATTCTAAATTCTAATGTTCCTTTTTTATCTCTCTAGTGATACCCTTCTTTAAGGCCGACAACATATTCGAATTATCGGAAATGGACTTTTTTGGCTTTTTGAAAATGTTGGAAATAATTGGTATGAAGACCACCGAACATGCCTTGAAACAACCCAAGGTGCAAGCCATCATTAATCATCCAAATCCCAAGGGACAATATGATTTGCTGTTAAGTGAACAATTCTATCAGGAACCCTTTTTGGCCCTCTCCTATGTCTATGATATTCCAGTGGTTACTAGCAGTACTTTGGGCTTTGAAAATCATATGAGTCAAATGATGGGTGTTTTAACACCCTGGTCTTTTGTACCCCACGGCTTTTTGCCCTTCACCGATCGCATGAATTTTATAGAACGTGTGAAGAACAGTTATTATTCTTTAGCCGAAGATTTCATTAGAGAATGGGATTTGTTTCCCAAAATGGATAAATTGGTACACAAATATTTTGGTCACTTGAAAGGTGAGGCTTTCAAATCTTAAGAGTCGGTAATTTATAACTTTAGAAATTCTTCTCTTTTTCAGTTCACATACCTCCAGTATCACAAATGGAAAAGAATATTTCTGTTATGTTGCTAAACAGTCATACTCCCTTAACTACTTCTAGACCCTCCATAACCGGTATGGTGCCCATAGGAGGCATGCATATCTATCCTCCCAAAACTTTGCCGCAAGATATTAAAACGTTCCTGGATGGCGCTGAAAATGGTGCCATTTATTTCAGTTTAGGTAAAAATTCTTAAATCTTTTACCAAAATTATATTCCTAAGTAATTTCCCCTTCTTCCCCTCCTACTTTTATAGGCAGCAATGTTCAGTCCAAAGATATGCCTGCTGAAAAATTGAAAATTTTCCTAGATGTTTTCGGTTCCATGAAACAACGTGTTCTTTGGAAATTTGAAAATGAGAGCATTCCAAATTTACCCTCAAATGTTATGATTAAAGCTTGGTTGCCACAAGCCGACATCTTGGCTCATTCAAATGTAAAAATCTTTATTACACATGGTGGCTTGTTTGGTACCCAGGAAGGTGTTCATTATGCCGTACCCATGTTGGGCATACCCATCTATTGTGATCAACATTTAAATATGCGTAAGGCCGTACAAAATGGTTATGCGATAAGTCTTCATTTCCCCGATATTACCAAACAATTGTTGAAGGATTCTTTAGAGAAATTACTCTATGATCCTTATTATCGTAATAACATCAATAGAATCTCAAATATATTCCATGATCGCCCTTTGAATGCCAGGGAAACTGCTATGTATTGGATTGAATATGTTATACGTCATAATGGTGCTCCTCATTTAAGATCAGCTGGTTTGGAACTTAAATGGTATCAGTTCTATTTATTGGATGTTATAGCATTTGTTGTCGGATCAATTCTCTTGATATTGTTCCTGTCGTGGAAGGCTCTAGGACTGGTTTTGAATCGTAAACCCACCAGCGTTAAATCAAAGACCCAATAATTAATTGTATTTATTTATAAATATAAGTTTCATAGTTTAAGCTCTTAGTTCTTAATTGAGTAGATGTAATAAAAACTATAATTAGAATTATTAGATCTATAATTGCAATTTATTAATTTTTATCAAGGACTTAAGGGACGCCAGTCTCCTTTTGTTATTATTTTCAACAATTGAACGTTTCACGATCACCAAAAAACATGTAAGATGTTATACTCGGTCAAGTAGGGTCAATACCGTACACCACATTGTTGGTTATATGTGGTAGTTACCAAAAATTAATAAACCACCCTCGTATAAAATATTTTTTTATTTATGCTTAAGTGTACAGTATGTTATACTGGTAACAAATTCCATGTGGTATTACAACGTTCTAAAAGGTTTTTTTCTATGGGCCGACCCTCGTAAATTTTTGCACATTCAATTATGCTTATATTTGTCTTGATTTTACAAATTTTTATTATAATATCAACGTATTTGTTAGATTTAAGCTTTTCAAAGTGATATTTGGGTTGTATGGGACCTATAAGAATTTAAGGACCGATCCTCATATATCATTTGGCACATCGTTTTAGAATATTATAAAACTATTTTGTGCCAAATTGCTTAGAAATTGCTTAATATTTGGGACTTTTGTGACCTTAAATACCCATTCCGGGATGAATATTTGTATGGGGGCTTGAGGGAAATAATGGACCCATCATCATCAATTTCAATAGGCATCGTCCCTGGGGCAAAATAATGGCACATGCCAAATTTTATTAAGACATTTTTAAAACTGCGGCCTGCATTTTGTACACAAGGTTTACATGGACAGGGAGCTTGTTTGGGACCTGTGAGAAGAAATGGATTGACCCTCGCAATAATTTGGCATATCGCTTTAGAACATCATAAGACTTATTTTTGCTTAATTTCGTTAAAATCGCTTAATATTTAAGACTCTTATAAGCTTAAAACTTCATTCCGAGGGATATTTGAAATATTGGATCGAAGATGGCCAATTTTAATAAACTTCGTCAAGTACAAACTTTCATCGGTATTCCTGTGTGTTGTTCTTTCTGTATGTTACAAACATCAGCACAAACGCACAAAACCGCAACCATCGACAATGTTGTAGGGTATAAATATTTGATAACTCCATATTTTTGCACAGCAAAAGTCTTGGTACCTTCTAAAATACAAAAGTGTTATTACAAATTAGTTTATATAAATTATGACAATAATTTACCCGAAGTTGCTTCGGCATCGACTGCCGAACAAGGTTTTGAGTTGATTCCTAAATGATCCTATAAGTACCTGGATTTAAATCTGGGTTTTGAGGTCTCTTTAACATCAGCTGCAGTGTATTTTGAATCGTTGTCTTGTTGGAAGTAATAGTCGTTGCGAATTTCCAATTTTTAAGCGCGTTGATTTAAATTATTCTTATGAATACTTAGATCCATGGGTTCCTCCATGAACTCAAAGCGCATATATAACTCAATACCATAATACTACAATTTATATATTTAACTGTTTAGCATGTGTTCCAATCCCAAGAACACGAGCCCATTAATATTTCCCCATACTAAGGCACGACCATCATATGGACTTATCAGAAAAAATTATTTTAACCCAGAATTCATTCGCCTTTTGAAAATTCGCCTAATTTCATGAAAATTGAATATTAAAATTTTATTTTTTTTGTTTGAATCGATTTAAAATAGGAAACATGACGGACTCATAGCAAATACAACACACATATAGAAGGACATAGTTAAATCGTGAAAATTACACACGGAATGGCGAACTTAATATACCCTTATCACCACTTCTGGTGATGGAAAAATTATTAAATCGAAATATTAATACTTAAGATCCAATCATCATCTTATATTGCTTTACTGAATAGAGCAGCGAAGCGTGCTGGGTATTTTCTAATACATTTATTTGTATTTTGCGTCCCTTTAAATCTGAATATTCTAACAAGGAATTTGAACTCTACTTTTCCTCTATCTCAATAATATAGACTTCAATAGAGTCCTTAAGTAACTGAGACCGAAGTGTTCAATTCCCAGGTTGAAAATATGAAGAATCTCTTGCGATCAAGAACCGGTATGACATAATCGAATTTTATTATCTTTACGATCTTTTTATTAAATTTTGCTATCTTTCTGATCTGTTCTACATGAAAATCTCTATTCGCCTAAAAGTTGTTTACTCAGGTGATTCTCGTTCCGAAATTGTAAACGTAGACTGAAATCTTATCTCCAATTTGAATACATTTCATTATGTCTAAAAAGTAAGAAAATAATTCTTTTTCTTTGAAAACCATTCTTTATTCAATTTCAGCACAATTTTAATTAATTAAGTCAGACCATTTTTTTGGATCATTTAATATGTTTAATACGCTCCATTGTGACCATAACGCTTTTCTGAATTTTTCGTTTAATACCTTTATAAATCAACGTTTAAAACAATGGATTAAATGGTGAGTGAAAAAATACATGACCACATATTTTGTTGTTTTAATACAAAATTGCCGTAAATTAATTCATACATTTATGCGAAATCCCGTCGTGCACAACAAAAGCACCCCAAAACACTACATATTTATAGCGAAAATTCTTTTTTTGGGGGAGGGGGGTTGGTGTTTTGGTCAGGGTTCTTTAAAAATGCAAATGAACAAATTGGTAGTGAAATGTTCAGGCAGTCATAGAATTGCAATAATGCACTACCTGAAAGAAAGAGAATTTATTAAAATATGCAAACATCTTTGGATCAAGAATAGTCCTAATGGTGGAGGATATATCCATCTATATATCGAAAATAGGATGAGTGTATGTATGTTTGTTATGTACAGACTCTAGAACGTCTGGGCCAATTTTAATTCAATTTTCAAAGAATGATCCCAATATACCCAATATAAAACAAGTAAGAATGCCGAATCTTTTATACCCTCCACCATAAATTCATGTGAAGTTAATACATTAGGTTCCATAGATATACATATACACACATACACATATGTATATAGAAACACTTAATGAATCATAAAATTAGTTATAATTTTGGTTTTTTGGCTTTTTTTCTAAACATCCAGATTGACGAAAATCAACTTAGATTTTGATTTGAGGCAAAAATATATATACATTTTGAGGTCTGAAATAATTCATTTTTAGCGTTACGCACAGAATGACAAAGTTAATATTCCCTCTCTACCACTTGTATTGTGAAGCGTTTAAAAACAAAAAATATGCTTGTTATAAGCTCAAAACTGTTTTCCGGGAAGGGGTCTTATATGGGAGCTACAGCAAAATTTGGACCAAGATTTTTTATATTTATAATATACTTTGATTATAATTAGAAAAATAATTCTGTTTAATTTTAATGGAATTGATCTTTATTTAAATGTTTTATAAACTCTTATCCGTTTTCCGGGAAACCCCGTTATAAGGGAGCAATAGGAAAATTTGGATTGAAATAGGGCAAATTAATGTAATATCTTTAGAGCAGTTAGCAAAATAATTGTGTCGCATTTCAATAGAATTGGTCTTTATTAACTCGTTTTATAAGCTGAAAACTGTTTTCGGTGAGGGGCCTGATATGGGAACTACATCAAAATATGTACTGAGTTCCAAAGGAAATGGTCTTTATTTAATTGTTTTAAAATATTAATTGTGCCAAATTTCAAAAGAATTAGTTCAAATTTAAAAGTTTTATAAGCTAAAAATCATATTCCGGGAAAGGCCCTTATATGGGAGCTGGATCAATTAATGATCCCACAACAATATGACTTCTTTGTATAATAATATTGTATCAAAATAAGTATATATGACAAATTTCAGTAAATGATCTTAAAAACTGCGGCCCATATGACAGACAAAGTTTGGGGTGTATCAAAATTTTGCATATTATAGCCAGATTTTTATTATTTTTTGCACAATGATGGATCACGTACAATTGTATGCTAAGTTCAACTACATTTTTAGAAAAAATTAAAAGAGTTCTTTTTCCGAATTTTGAGGTTGTTTCAGATATCGGTCTATAACTTCTTTGCTTATAAACTGATATAACTGGTTTTAAATAGCAAACTTCTTAGGACAATAACAAACGATGTGGCCAAGTTTCATTGTATTCGGACAATTATTCTAGGCGAAAGAATGTTTCCAACAGTCAGACAGACGGACATAGCTAAATCGACTCAGTTTTTGATTTGATGCAATAATATATATATATATACATTATAGGGTCTGAGATGATTCCTTCTTGGCGTTACACATGGAATGACAAACTTAATATACCCTCACAACTTGTGGTGGTGGAGAATATAAAAAATCTGATAGGACCAGGGGACGAGATACCATCCATACAGAAATATTGATTATCGAATATCTAAAGAACTATAACAGCGAAATTTGGTCACAACAACTTTCTCAAGGAACTGTTTTAGCTGTTTTAAAACGCAGGATAGATAAGACCGAGGGGTATCGCCCATACATAGCAAAAAAGTTCTGCTAGCCTGTAGCGATACTTCCAATTGATTATATAATATAGAAAATTTTGTGAGAAATCTGGGATCTTCAAAAATATTACTTTCGAAAAAGAGAAATATTATAAATCTACACCAGAGATGTACAAAATATAGGTGATCAGACTCGAGAGGTTGGACTACAAATTCTGTTTACTTCTCAAATTGTATTTCTGCTCTCCCTCTCTGTTTTTTTCAATTGTATGTAATATATTCTGTTTCACTCACACAAAAGCAAATATATAATAGTATGGGTGGGCACCCCTGATCTTAACTGATTCATTTTCTCATAAATTCATGAATTTGTTTCTCTTTCTCTTTGTTGTTCTCTTCCAAAAGTAAAGCAACTTAACGACACTTTTTTAATGCAAACAAGCTCTTTTTATAGCCTTGAGCATCTTTCCCATACGATCAAAAGTTATTGGTTATATTTTATGTGGAATATTGCTATAAACGCAGACGTGTAAAATGCTTATACAATTTGTTTAAATGACAATATCTCAATTTTACTACAGATTTTTTTGAATTAAATCGATAAATTTCATAGCGTTTAAAGATGCCCAAAAGGAACTTTTCTGTCCGATCAATAAAAGATCGAAAATAGTTTTTTTTTTCATTGCCGGGGTTTCCAATAAGGAAATTTGGTAGTAAAAACATTCGGAAAATGTTGCGTGTTATTTCTTTAAGAAAGAATGGAATTATGGTGTTCGGAAACCTTCCAAGAGAAATACAAAATTAACTAGGAAAACGGATTAACCATATGAAAGAAGAAGCAACACGTAGCAAATTGAATTCTACGCACAAAAAGATCAAACGAAACCTATCGGAGACTTCCAAACACGTTGTTCACACTTTAAAAGAGATCAAAACATAAAATGGAAGAAGCCAAACTTTAAATCAAAAAAATAAACGGCATAAAGAAAATCGTCTGAAATTTTTTCTCTGACAAAAATATTTAATTTAGACGGTCCTGACTAGGGTTTCTCTATGGGAAAACGTTCCCAGGAGATTCATTTTTCTAAATCCCGTGAATTTTCTATCGGGAATTTTCGTTAAGTAATTTAAATGAAGATCGTGTGTAACTCCAGTAGGAGACATATAAAAATTCAATGAAATTTAGCCAGATTGTTTGTTTTAAGCAGTTTCCTATTTTAAACCTGATATATTGCTCCAGAAGTATAAAACCAAAAAAGTTTGGGGTTGTTTGAACCATCTCCAAAACAAGGACAATATCCGGTGAAAGCTTTTGAGTGTATAAAACTCTTAAATGTAAAATAGTTCTATAAAACTTGGTACAACTATTTTTCTTACTGACTTTACCACGTGTATATCGGTCCACATTTGGTAATAGGTCCCCCATTTGGTCCCATTCCAGAATAGGGGAGTTAAGCTTTAAAAACTCATTAGAGTGAAATTATTTCAACTAAAATCAGCATTATTTTTTTCTAATTTTATTAAATATAATTTCATGAATATCGGCTCTTATTAGACTATAGATTATATATAAATCTCTATTTTCCGGAAAATAGTAAAAATGTATAAAACTCTTAAATGTTGGCATTTCAATGGAATTCGGCTAAAATAACTTTGCACTTGGCGTAATTATGTGTGGTGAATCTTCAATTAACATTATACTAAAGCTTTCATATGAGATAACAATTCCGAAATAGCGTCTTCAAATTACGTCTACTGTCTTTTAAAGTATTTTAATGGAATCTAGAAAGATTCGGCTGACCTGAATATAGGACTTCTATTTGTTTTTATCATATTTTATTTAAGAATATTTGATATGCAAATTTATTACCGGGAGCAAAAAAAACCCTTGAGAAAAGAGAAGCTCTAGTCCTATCTCACCCTCATCTTAGTGCCATGATTTTAGATCAAACGATGTTTGGATGTCAAAAAGTAATTATAATGGTGGTAGTGTTATCGTTTGGACAACATTTTCTGCAGTTGGCAATTCTAAATTGTTGAAACAGAAATGAATAGAAGAATTTATAACGAATTGATGGAAGATGCTGAAGATTTGAAAACGGGTTTTGAATATGTGCGTTTATAGGTTTATGCACCAGTGTATTACTTACTTAAAATAGAAAATATGATTACGTTATAGTGCAAAAACATCTCTTAATTGAAACGACTTTTGATTTCTCCAAAAGTCATTCAAAACAATTTACGCCTCAACACGCATTGCAATTCAAAAATCTTTTATACCGATTTCAAATCCAAACATCGTTTTAAATGTTTATATAACTTAAGAATCCTTACCATATTTTTATGATCTAAATGAAACCCATTTAATCCACTTTTTATCGGTAGCGCAAATTTAATTGTTGTGTCATTAACCATTTGAGTGGAAAATTCAATTTAAAATATCCAAAATCATGTTTTAACATTATTTAAAAATCCAATTTTTATTCAATATTTAATACAGAAAAAAATACATTTCATTGATATACAATATACTCAAGGTGGTAATAGGGGAGCGGGGGAAGTGAGACTAAATTTAAGTGGGGTAAATATTTTTTTTTTTTTTTTTTTTTGAAATAAATTTTGAAAATAATAATTTGAAAATAATAATTTGAAATAAAACAACAAAAATAGATGTTTGGTTACTCTATGATGAACATTTTGAAAAGTCCAGATTAAAGTTTATGCAGATATCAACCAATTGATGACTGTTTAATGGCCGATAACCATGGATCTCTTGGTTTTCTTCTCCTTCTTTTCATGAGTGATGGTAACTTCCTCTGCAAGATGAAAAATCAAAAAGAAATTAGTGAAAATGTTTGAAAAAATAGTAAGAAAATAGTCAGTCCTATTTAAATCGTTATAGTGGAATATCGATTGAAACCACTTGAACCATCTTAATCACCAATATATAAGAATTATACCGATTCTGTATAGATTCCAATTGTCTAAGATTAATATGTCCCCTCTCTCTCTGGTGCTACATAAGGGTGTAGCACCAGTTCGAAAAAAATATATCAAACAATATTGGACCCTCTCTATTTCTTTAAGAGGCCTATCAGTTCAAAAGTATTGGAATCATTAGAATAAAAAATGGTTGAAACTTAAAAACTGACATCAACATTTTCCTAACTCTCTTTTTTGTCAGGTTCATGATTTTTCCTTCATATTCCTAATTTAAACAATTTTTACCGAACGATATCGGACCTATTCTAATTTCGAAAGATATCATATCAGTTCCAAATCATTGGAATTATTAGATAAATTTGAAAATGTACGCAAAAGTCTTTGGTAAAAATTATAAAATCTGCAGAGACTTATTAAATCAACAAATTAACAAATTTCCGAAATCCCTCTTTATGTTTCACCGCAAACGATATCAAAATTTACTTAAATCTCTTTCTGACCTAATTTCTTGGGCAAATTCTTAATGGTCTCAAAAGTGTTAAGGTGTTTTGCCAGATTCAATGATTTTTTATCTCATTTTCTAATTCAAAAATCTTTTATCAAACGATATCGGACCAACTCTATTTCCTAAATGGAGCTACTGATCAGTACAAAACCATTGGAATTATTAAAACAATAAAATCGTATGAAAGTCTTTGAAAAAATTTGTTTTAACCTTAACAGATTTACTGTTCAAGCTCCTCCTCAGTTTTCCTCCAACAAAATATCAATTTTCCTTAACTCCTTCCGAAAAGGGACTATTGATCAGTTCAAAGTTATTAAAATCAATAGAGGAATAAAATTGCACAAAAAAAGTTTTAGGAACAATTTTAGAATCTTTATGGATTTTTCAAATGGTTCAAAAACATATTTTTGTGAAATCCCTCCCTCGAAAATGCCATTAACTCACCTTCGAATTTCTTGGGCAAACTCTTGATGGTCTCAATGGTCTTAACATTCTTTTCACCAGGTTCAATGACTTCCTCTTCATATTCTTCAACGATTTCCTCTTCTTCAGTATCATCTGGATTGGAGCTTGGTACTGGATCATAAACGGTCTTCACAGCCTTCTTCACAATACCATCAGCAGTAACGGTGGTATAATGATATTCAGTGCCACCCTCAATCTTAATAGTTTCAACGGTGGTAACATCACCAGGATTTTCAGAGGGTACCACTTTCTTAGTACCCGATTCCGATTTCAATTTCTTGGTGGTGGTAACATTCTTATGCTTTTCAGCATCTTTCAAAGCTTTCTTATATTCCTTAATCTCTTCCTCGGTCAATTCCACCTCCTCTTCTTCGTAAACAGTCTTAGAGGTGGTAATAGTTTTACCCGATTCCAATTGAGTGGTATAGGTGTATTCCATGCCACCGGGTACACGTTTAGTGGTTACAGTGGTAGAATCGTTTTGCACAAAATCAGCTGGTGGTGGAGGTACTGAACCTTTGGGTTTCTTGGTCTTTTTGGTTTTGGTATCCTTGCCATCGGTAACATTGGAAGAGGTAACTTGTCTAATATTTTGTTCGGTTTGCAAAGAATTCTTGCGCACAGTACGATTGTTTTCAGTGATTTCAATATTTTGGGAAGTACGACGAGTCTCTTGATAGGTGGATTGTTGTTGGACATTGGTGGTTGTTTGTTGTTGTATTTGTTGATTCTTATTGGTTTTTTGCACAACCTTACGATTATCAGTGGTATCAGTGGTTTTCTTATTGCCCGGTTGTTTAGGTTGACCAGCCTGATCGGGGAAGGGTGTACCCTCAGGTACGGGATCGTAAAAAGTTTTGGTTTTAATACTCTTAGTACCATCTTCGTTGACAGTGGTATAAACCTCTTCATAGCCACCCTCAATGGCACGAGTCAACATGGTGGTCTTCTCATCAATGCGAATCTCCTTATTCATGCGAGATTGTACTACTTTCCTATTGGCCATTTGTTGTTTCATATCCTCCTCACTAACGGGTTTGGGATCCCAAAAAGTTCTCTTGGAGGTCTTAACAGTGCCATTAGGTTCAGTAGTGGTGGTAATTACCTCATAACCACCCTCAATGACATGATACTTAATGGTAGCACCAGTCTTGGGATCGTATTCGGTTTTACCATCTTCAATATCAGCAGAAGTAATGAATTCTACTCAACGAGGGGGTGTAGAAGAGATAACACATACCAAACAAAATAAATTTACAAGATCATGGTAGAAGTAGTAGTAGTAGTGGTAGTGGTGGTTCAGGTATTGGTGTTTGTAGTGTAGAAGTGTCAATAAGGTGTGTAGTATAAGAGTGTTGTATAAGAGTTGTTTTTTAAAGTGTGATAATGTTGGAAAATAAAAAAAGATACAAAGTTTAGATTTTCTTTTGGGGAAATTGTTCAAATGAAAAGTGTTATATTTAAGCTGTTATTGTTGGTTTATTTTATTAGATAAAAGCTTTAGCTTAAGCCAAAATATTTTACCTACTAAACAGTTTTTTTTTTAACTCTTTTAAAATATTTACAATTAATTTATGTTTCTCTTATAATTAATTATTAATTGATTAGGAAAACTCAACTCTGTTTTTTTTTTCAGATTATTACAATAATCTTTTTTAAAAAAAAAATAAATTTTATTAAAATTTCAAACTTCTACTGGTTGTGGTATTATTTCAATTTCCTGTTGACCATATTTTATTAGAATCATTGGCATCAAACAGCTGTAGTGCCTCAGCACCTTCAGTAATTGTTATTTCAATTTACGCGATACCTTTTGTTTCGTTGTATATGATTTGCGTGAAATTTGTTGCGATTTCGTTGTCTCAACATTGGCAACACTTTTCGTTTTCGTTGTTATTCGTTGATAATTAGCGTTATTGTTATTAAAAAAGCCATCTGGAAAGTTTAACGAGTATAATTAAGAAATAAAAAGTTTGAGGTTAGAAAAAAAGCATTTAAATTTTCATTATTATTATTTTTTTCTTATTAATAAAGCGGTGAGGAAAGGTGAGATTTATTTTGGGATAAAATTGCAAAAAGAAATATGAGCTGATGATGAGATAAATACATATATACAAATTATATATACATATGTATATGTACGGCAAAAAATAGGCGATTAAGCGATAATTAAATATTTAATTGAACTATAAAAGCTTTACTGTGATAATTAAATAGCTTTGCTGGACTAGAGCTTTTAAAAGGAGATGTTAATATTTTTTATTAAAATTTAATTTCATTAAATTAAAAACTAAATAAAATTCAATGGACTTTTAAATATTTAGTCGTTGTCATTACAATTAAATCCGACTTTTCAAATAAAATAAAAAAGTTTAATTAATGTTAATGGAGGGATTTCCGAAAAAAGTTCGAAATTTAATAATTTTAATAAAATAAAAAAATGAAAAAAATTAGTTTAGTCGTTTCGTTTTTACAGATGTACGTTAAGAATTTTTCAATCTCACTCCTTATTTAAATTGTAAAGCGTTTTGAGACCTTTTAACATTTTGAAATATCAGTGCAAATATTTCTAATAACATTAATACTAATTCTCGAATTTCGAAATTTGATTTTCAACAATTTCGAAATTCATATTTCAGTTGCAAAAATTTATAAATATTTTAAAAAATTTCCAAAAACATAACGAAAATCTATAGAAATCAGTTATCAGAAAATGCCCAAGTTTTTCATTTGGAACACGATTTTTCATTAATGAACTGATTTTTAATCAAAAACCGCGTTTCAGCATACAAAATCGCAGGAAATTTTTTTCAATAAAAATTTCTTAACGAATTTTTCGATTTTTTTTTAATTCCAATAAAATTTTTAAAAATTCTTAATTTCAATTTACGTGACTTAAGATGTATAAAAATGTGATATTTATATAAGAATATTTTATAGGGCGATCTGAAGATGATCTGAGATGAATAGTTGAAAACAAATTGTTACATAAAATATAAAAAATTTTATATTTACAAATTTGAATACTTTCGAAAAGAAATACAAAACAAAAAACATAAACAAATTTAATTTAACATTAATTTAGAAATTAATTAAAATATTAATTTCATAAATTAATTATTGAATTAAATTTCTTTAATAAAAAGAAATTTTCAAGTTTTAATAAAAAAATTATTTTTAATTTTTTTTTTTTTAACCTGAAAATCTCTTTAAATATTTAAACACAACTTCCGGACCTGGAAAAAAATTAAGAAAAATATTTAACAAAATAAAGATGATAACTCACACCAAAGATAGAGAAGATACTTTAGCGATAACACTAAATGATAAGAATAGAAAACATTTAATAAATAAAATTAATATGTACAAAATTAAATTAAATTAAATTTTTAATAAAATTTTTAAGAATTAAAAACTTAATAAAAATTTAAAAAATAATCAAAATTTTTAAAATTATTTTTTTTAATTATAATTTAAATTAAAAAATAATAAATAATGTATAAAACTTTTTAAATTAAAAATTTATGTTTTTTTTTCAATTTATAAAATAAAAATTTTTTATTTTTAAATAAAATTTAAAAAATTTTTATAAAATAAAAATTTTATAAATTTTTATAATATAAAATTTTTTTATTTTATTAAGTTTTTTTAATTAAAAATTTATAAATTTTAAAAAATAAAAACTTTATAAATTTTTCAAAATAAAAAATTTTAATTAAATAAAATTTTAAGAAATTTAAATAAAATAAAATTAAAAAAAAAACTTAAATAAAAAATTTTAGATTTTCCTTAATTAAAATTGATATATATATTTTAATAAAATAAAAATTTTAGACTTTTTTTAAATAAAAATTTTTGGAAATTTGTTTAAATTAAAAGTTTAGAAATTTTTATAATTTAAAAAAAAAATTTAAAAATTTGGATTAAATAAAAATTTAAGAAATGTATATAAAATAAAAATTTAAAAAAAATTAAACATTTTTAATTTTCTTTAATTAAAATTTATATATTTTTATAAAATAAAAATTTTAGAATTTTTTTAAATTAAAAATTTTGGAAATTTTTTTAAATTAACATTTTAGAAAATTTTAGAAATTTTATAAAAAATTTAAATTAAAATAAATTTAAAACGATTTAAATAAAAAATTTTCTAAATTTTTAAAATTAAATTTTTTTCAAAATTAAAAATTTTCAAAATAAAAATGTTTAAACATAAATTTTAGAGGTTTTTATAAAATAAAAATTTAAATAATTTAAAAATAAAAATACTTTAAATGTTAAAATTTAAAAATAAAAAATTTTATAAATTGAAAAAAATAATTTAGAAAAATTTTGATTAAAATATTTCTTAATAAAAATTAAAAAAAAAATTATAACAATTTTTAAATAATAAAAATTTTATTAAAAATTTTATTTGTTTTTGTTTCTAATTAAAAAAATAAAAATAAATAAATAAATAAATAAATAAAAAATGCTTTAATAAGTTTAAAATTTTTATTAAATTTTTAAATAAAAAATAGTAATAACAAATTTGTTTTTAAATTTAGCTTTTAAAAAAAATATGTTTCTTTTTAATATAAATTAAAACTGAAATTATGAAAAAAAATAATTATGGCAAAATTTTAAAATGAAAGAAAACGGAAAATGAGAAAATAATAAAAAAATAAAATCATGAGAGACTTTTAACAAAACACACACACACAATTACAAATATATAATTAAAAATATAAAAAAGGACTAAACTACAAAACAAAGATTTGTAAGCAAAAAACGATTGCATTGTGATTTATTTTTTATTTTTATAAAATGTATTTTATTTAATTTTTTTTTCATAAACAAATTCTTTTTGTTTGAGGCATAAAATGAAAACATTTTATTGTTTGTTTGTTATGATAAATTTTTTATAAAAAATGGTATTTTAAGTTTTTTATAAAAACTTAAATTAGCCAAAAGTTAAGACTTAAAAAAATGTTATATAAAAATAATAAATAATATTTTAATTCTCTTTTTTTTTTTTTTTGTTTTAATGATAAAATATAATTTTATAAAATTAATTAAAAAATAAGTGTGTGTTTTGTGTGTTAATAGAGAGAGAGAGAGGGATTAGGGTGTCTAGATATGTATAGAGGTGAGATATTTTTGTTTTAAATCTAAATACAGAAAATGACACTACATTTTGTGATAAAATGTATGAAACGTTTATGTTTTTTTTTCTATTTACTAAAAATTTAAATGTCAAGGATGATGATAAAACATAATAATAGATTGATTGATTGATTGATTGATAGATAGATGACACAACATAATAGTGAGTGATTGAGTGATGTATGTCTTGATTTTGGTGTTTAATGAATTCATAATGATTCAATATTAAGTTGATTTAGTGATTATATTTTTGAGATTTTTTTTTTTTTTTTTTTTTTTGTAAATTTATAATTTTGGAGTTATTTTAAGAGCTACCCGTCTGATTTGGTTTATTTTCCAAAGTTAGTGATATTTTTCTCCAGATGTTATCGAATGAATCGCGACCAGAGTAATCTACTTGACCGGATTCCCAGCATTGGCGACGCATTAATTGCTCATATTCATCCTGTTCGGGGGTACGTGGTTCACCCAAACGTAAATGAGACAAGGCACCAGCCAAACCAGCCTGAAATAATATAAAATTTTATTTAATTAATTATTTATTTTTCCATTTTCCATTAATAAAACAACTTCTTATTAACCAATTCCAAATCAAATGCAACATTTAACATAGAAAAAAACACTGTTCCTTGGTGACAAAATGGGAAAAAGGATATTTTGTTTGTATTAGGGGGAAGTAACTAGTTAAACTATTTAATGAAATTTATTTTAGTATTAGTATTATTGAGAGAATTCTGAGAGAATACGAAAAACCAAAAAAAATTAGAGAGAGAGAAACAAAAACAAAAACATAATGTTCAAAATTACCTTAAGGAACGATTTTTTACTTCTAAATTTACTCTAAACATTTTTATTTAAATCAAAATTAATGCAACGAATTTCTAAGGTAAACAAATATATGTATGTACGTGTATGTGTATGTGTATTAAAAAATATATATGTATATGTTTATGTATGTAATTTTATGAGAGACAGACAAAACTTCACAAAATGTCATGCCACAAAATGCAAAAATGATACCACCAGAGAGGCGTTCTATGGACTAAACCAACAACAATAAATTTGTAAGAAAAAATGATAAATGAATTTACCCCCAACAAAACAGAAAACGAAATCAAAACCAACATCAATGATTTACATGATTACTTTAACGCTAATGGAACCGTTGAACTAAAGCAGAAAATAAAAATGTACTGGATGCACAATTAAGTTTCCACAAATAAGACTTAAAGTATTTAAGATTTCGACAGAATCGAGATGTTATCTAGCAGAGAGTTGATTCTTCATCTGTAACTTCATGGATTCTGTTTAAAGTGGAACTAGTTATTGAGATTATTGACGTTACTAAAAAATCCAAATTTTCATTGATGACAATCTTCTACTTGAAGAAAAACTAACCTAGAAATGGAGCAATGACTGGTAGAAGATTCATGCCAAATGTTAGAAAAATTTGTCATCAATGTATTTCATCGGTTACAGCACTTCCTTATAATGATTTAACGGCAAGAAACTTAGTTTTCAGCCTATAAGACTTTAATGAGACCTTTCGCCTTTAAACGTCACGTACAGCGGGAATAAAATAATTTTCACTAATGAGAACCCATATAATACTAAGATAATAAGATTACCTTGCTTCACGATTGGAAGACCAAGGCAGCATTATTTTCCCAACAATATATTTCTGACGATTTTATCCCAAGAGACTCAATGACAACTTTCGCTTGTCACCAACACTGCGGAAGAAGAAGGAATTTTTAAGGCTTTCTAAAATGAGGAACCATTATTATGTATATGACCAGCTAGCTTCACCACTGGCTGTTCCTTAATAAACTTTACCGAAGAGATTTAAAGTCAAGAAACTTCAAATTGTCATTATTTAAACTCAATTCAGGGTTCTTATTGAAGATGATGAACAAGTAGATCATTACAAAAACCCAAAAGATTCATAATCTTAATATCGGAGACACTTCGGCCATGTTTTTTTGCTTTTGCTAACGTGAGTAAATAATGAAGAACTTTGGAACTTCGTTTTCTTACAGGAAGAAAAGAAAAGGAAGAAAAAACTACGACACATGAAATTCCTATTTGCTGAGCTGTGGCTTTGTTAAGATCATGCTGACTTTATGTAGCTTTAGAAGCAAGAATCTTAGGATGCTTATCGATTTGAAGCCAATATAAAATGTGTAATATTTGAACCTCTACGTTATTTGCCGTTTGGCGGAGGATGAATCAATTTATTTAGATTCTTTAAATCGTCAGCTTTAAATTCAAGAATCACTTCTATCCGAGAAATATATTGGTGGTAAATTCCTATTGATATAGCAAGCTATACTGGTGTTTTGGCTACGTCTTTGGTTTGTTCAAATTTTTGTTCTTCTAAAATTTTGATGCAGAGGATCAAGCTCTTGCATCTGCTGTTAATACGATGATATATTTATACAGCTCTGTTTTTGTTAAGACTTGATCAACAATCTATAGCCATTGAGACTTCCTATCTGCTGCAGTTAGGTGCTTAGGGTTGTTTTTAATTGGAATATTGGATAATTGCCTCATTAACACTTCTCCCAACTTTATATCGTGAAGAAAAATAATTTTTTCTGGATTGTCTAACATTATTTTTCGACTTTTGCTAGATCTAATTAATGTAAGATCTGTTATAACCCCAGGACGGGGTTATATCACTATTTTGGGTTTATGTCCTCAATTCTCTGCATCTCTTAGATCTGGTTTTTAATTTGGCCTCAGCCTCAGAGATGGCCATGCTTTCTTTATGTTTCCTTTAACATTTTCACATAATATTACTGTAATAATCAATCTGGCGTTCGATTAGACTTGTTTTTCGGCAAAAATACTGATAAGAGTATGAAGTAAAATAGGAAATGCAATTAAGGAATAGTTGCATTATCTGTTTTTGTAAAACTTTCAATTCTCGCATTTTAAACGGACGAAGAAAATTAAAGTCTTTATATATAAACAAACTAATTTTCAAAAGGTTTCAAGCGGTGAAATATGTAAATATGACATTCTCTAGATTTGATCTAATAAATTCTCTGCCTGTTCCTTCAAATAATGACTTGATTTATGGATCATTCACAATAATTCTGTTTATGGAAACTTAATTGAGCACCTAATAAATAAAAAAGAGAACAAATAAAACATAAAACAATGTCTATGAGATTTAAAAATATTTAAAGATTCTAATTAAGTGAAATATATACGATATACTAAATGATTTTTAACTATATAACAATATAACACTTAATACGGCCCATCACAAAGAACAAAATCACATAATGCGTTCCTTTCATAAATTTACGTAAAATTATGATACATATGTAGATGTATATGTATATGAAATTCTATATAAAATATATATAAATATGATATACAAGATAAGATGTCTGATGATAATGGATATAGTCTTATGGTAATTCCATTAATAATTTGGAAGGACATCATCAAAATATATGTTTGTTATTAACGCTGATATATATCGATACATTTGTTTAAAGTACATCACTATGTAGGTGCACAGAGTTGATATTTATTCTAATTATCATTTTACCTCTTCATTTTCTTTAACATGTTTTGCATCATTTATTTTGTTTTTATCATCATGAGTGGCGTTGGAAATGGTTGTGGCAGTATTTTTGTTCTTATTATTATTATTACTTTCATCTCGTTTTTTATTCATCTTTGTTTTGGTATTATGTTTCATTTCTTTAGTTTTTTGTTCTTTATTAGTTGGCACATCACTAGTGGAATGTGTCTTTGCTAAATTATCATTTATTTTATCATCTCTATTTTGTGTTTCCTCTTTAGACTCTTTATTGTGTTCTCTATTTAAATGATCTTCTTGTTTAGCCTCATTTTCTTTATGTTCAGGCTCTCTATGTTCAGATTCTCTATTACTTTCTTCATCTTTAGTGGCAGCAATATTTTCATTATGATAATGTTGTTCTTCCTGATCATGATGATGATGATGATGTTGATGTTGCTGCTGCTGTTGTTGGTGATAATGTTCTTGTTGCTGTTGCTCCTGTTGTTTTTCTAGTTGTTGTGCTGATTGCATTTCCATTTCATTCCATTTATTTGCATCATTTTGTTCATGATTAATATTATTATTATTATTATTATTATTATTATTATTATTATTATTGTTATTGACATTTGTCTGTATTTCCGCTTTTCTTTCCTCTTTATTATAATATTCTTCCCAAGGATCATGAAATTCAATTTTCTTATCGGTATAATATTCCTGATAATGTTTATATTGTTCATTATATTGCATATTTCTAATATGTTGTTGTTCTTGCTCATAGTAATGTTGCTGTTGTTGATACACCATATTGTCATAGTTACTTTTCCATCCCATTAAGGCGGGTAATATATATCTCTATTAATTGTTATATATTGTTGTTTTGAGGTTATGTTTTTTTTTGTTTTTTAGTTTTATTTTTATTATTTTATTTAAAGTGTTTTTTTTAGGATTTAATATTTTTTTTATAAAAAAGTGAAATGATAGAGAGAAAAAAAATATAACGAAAATTTTATTAATTTGGAAACATAATGTTGATGTAAAGTGATTAAAGAAAATTTTATTTTTCTATGAAAGAAAATTATTAAAAATAAAATTATTCAACAGTTTGAATTTAATTAAATTTCATAATTTAGAGATGTTGGAATTTCATCATCTCTAACTTTTCCTTATTGAAATCATTATCAAAGAAGAAAAACAATTATCAAATTTAATACCTAAACGATTTTGAAAGTGTAGATCCTTAACCTTCTACAAGTATAATAATTTGAAACATGATTTTGAAACAATCTGCTTTAAAACTTCCGCAATTTTCTGATTCATAAACAAGTTCATATACATCTGATATCTATAAAGATTATTATAAAGAATTATTAAAAAAATCATTTTGGATCGATTGTCCATCGAATATTATAAAGATATGCTTTCTATAGCATTTACCTTAGGAAGACATACAACCTGAACTATAGAACTATATTATTTTATTACATTCCCACTACAATCGGAGTTCTGATTCGGAATGACCCGAATCACACTAGGATTGTCAAAACAGGGACAGTTGTATAAAAGTATTATCAGATTTAGCAGAGCTGTTACAACAACAATATTAAATTATATTATAGATTATAGATTATATTCTAGACCATAGACTATATTATAGAATAGATTATAGTCCAGAGTGTAGACTAGATTATAGTCTGGACTTCAGACCACATTATAGACTAAAGTATAAACTAGATTTTAGTTTGGATTGTAGACTTTATTATAGTCTGGAGTTTAGACTATGTTATATACTGGAATATAGACTAGATTATAGTTTGGACTTTAGACTATATTGTAGTCTAGACTATAGACTATATTATAAACTGGACTATAAAATATATTATAGACTGGACTTTGGACTAGATTATAGTCTGAACTATAAACTAGATTATAGACTGGATTATAGGCTAGATTATAGACTGGACTATAGACTATATTATAGTTTGAACTATAGACTATATTATAAACTGGAATTAGGACTAGATTATAGACTGGACTATAGACTAGATTATAAACTAGAGTATAAACTAGATTTTATATTATAGTCTGGACATTAGACTATATTGTAATCTAGACTATAGACTGTTTTATAGACTGGACTATAGAATATATTATAGACTGGACTTTGGACTAGATTTTAGTCTGAACTATAGAATAGATTATAGACTGGAATATGGACTAGATTATAGTCTGTACTATAAACTTTAATTCATCTTTAATAGTCAAAACTATATCAATCAGTATAGTGTGAAGCATAAGACACTTAACAACTTTAATTATGTATATTGAAATCTGATGCAAGAGATCTCTTTTCAAAACCCTCTAAATAAATTTCATAGAATTGAAAACAAGTTTTTTTAAGTTCAGAAAATTTGGCTAAATAAAAATTATTAGAAATAATTTATTTCCGCAAAAAAGGCTTCAAATTGATTTAAACGAAAACTCAAATATTGAGGTTTGAACTGCAGTAGGAAGGAGGATCATCCAAATTTCTATTACTTAATATGGTGAAATTCATCACTTTTTTCAAAATAAAAATATAAAATTGAGAAAAAATAAACTTCCATGAATTCTTTTGCTTTCATTTTGAGTTTGAAATTAATTTCATAATTTGTTGTTCACGAAAACAAGAACGACAAACATTTTTACAGTATTTTAGACATTAAAAAAAGTTTATATATAAAAAATATTTTAAAGATGTTTGTGTATGTTTTCAATTTCTGGCTATTTTTCATCACGAGAAAAGCTAATATATACATATATTCAGAAATGAAACCAAAACAACAATCCAACTGGCAGTGGGCCAACAGCGTTTTGAACTGATGCGCTGAACTAAAATTATCTACACGATTTCATTTCCATTTCAGCAGGGGTGAATGAAAAAAGAAAAAAAGAGATGCTATTCTATATTCTTAAACAGATTTTAAGAAGAAAAAAAATGTACATTCCAAATTATCGCTATGCGTCAATGATTTGGGTGGGGCCACCATCACCAAACAGATAAACGATAAAAATAAGTGTAAATATTTCAATAATTTTTGTTTTTTTTTATTCTGAAATTTATTCTTTTGAATAACAAAAATGCAAATGATGCGTATTTGAAAATATTGCATTATTTAAAACAAAACAAAACACCAAAAGATTAAATAAATATTTGTTTAAATAAATATTTAAATAATTAGACAATGAAATGGAAACATTAAAACAATAATAAATTTAATTGATTTGAAGGATAAAGTTTGAAGAAAACAAGATACAAAAAAGTGCAAGATGATGAGTTTGCAAAAGAAAAAAAACAATGACGTCAGTTGAAGGTGCAGAAAAAGAAAACAATTTCAATTATTCTTACCTCAGAGACAAAATTATTCTTAATATTATCCTCATTGTCAATAATGGTGACAAGGGCAAGCTTGGGAAATAATTTATGGATTTGTTATATTAATAAGTTTTTTTTTCTTTAATGAGGGATTTTTGGGGATTTTTCATTTAATATTATAATGAACAGGATTAAAACAAATAATTAAAATAAATTCAAGGGCAACAGATCACTCACAAAATCAATTAATAAAAAAAATAAAATGGCGAAAAATTAAATTAATTAACTCAAACATTTAACGTTAAAACGTTTAAAAGCAGCCTAAAAAAATTTCATTTGTTCAAATAAATTTCCAACAAATTTTGTCTGTTTCGCCCTGATCCATAACGAAAAACTTACCATATGATCATTCAAGTTTTGATGAACATTATCGAAGAAAATATTCCACCAGAGTTGTATAACATCAGAAGCATGAGCATATTCGGAAGGTACAGTGGGTGTTTTACTTTGTGAGTTGAAGTGTATCAACCAGGGTTTCAATTTGCCAGCAAAATGCAAAATCTT
Organism: Cochliomyia hominivorax; assembly: GCA_004302925.2. Taxonomy (NCBI): domain Eukaryota; kingdom Metazoa; phylum Arthropoda; class Insecta; order Diptera; family Calliphoridae; genus Cochliomyia; species Cochliomyia hominivorax. The sequence continues at coordinate 55,128,052 of PYHX02000494.1, read as the reverse complement.
AATTTTATCTCTGAATTGTTTGAAGGCGGGCAAATAACAATACGTAGCATATGCGGTGACATTGTATAAGAAAGGCAAACGTTTCTTAATATCACTGGTAGCCCAATCGGCGAAATATTCATTTAATAAACCTTGATCACCACCATCAAAACTGCCATTTTTCAAGGCGAATTCAACAATTTTGTCAAATGTCTCTTGGCTGGGTTTGTAAACAAAAACGCCGGAATTGAAACAATCGGGCCAGCTGACATCAGGAGCGGCAGAGAATTCTTCACGTTCAAATAATTCATCACAATTTTGTAAAACCTTTAGAAGAAAAAAAAAGCAATGAAATTATTCGTATTTTTGTGTAAAATGATAATAAGGAGTGAGATAGAAAGAATTTTAACACATATTTTTTATAGCCTGGATGAAAGTCAAGGCAAAAACTAGATTAAAGTTTGAATTGTAGACTATTCATTAATCTCTACAGACTGGATTATAGACCGTTCTATTGTGTAATCATAGACCGGATTATAGACTAATATTTAGTCTGGATTATGGACTAGTCTACAGACTGGATAGTGAACTAGTGAATAATCCTGTACTAGTCTAAAGTCCGGATAAAAGACTAGTCTATAGTCTGGATTATAGATTAATCTCTGGAAGCATTATAGACTCTATAGTCTGGATTATAGACTACTTTATAGTCTACATTATAAACTGGTCTAAAATCTGAATTATACACTATTTTATAGTCTAAATTATAGTCTAAACTATATAAAAACTATAAAATCCACATTTAACAGATTTTTTTTATGTGTTAAAACGTTTTCGCTCTATTCCACCTCACATAAGCCAAAAAAAAGTGTTGTCAACTAACCAAAGTGTCCGAATCCAAGAAAACACATTTCTCAAATTGTACTAAACGCCAACAGTGTAATTTGGTAAATGTAACACCCAATTCGGGTCTAGCCAACAAAGCCAAATTGGCTGCATCTTGTGAATCCATAACATTAACTTCTTGCACAACATTATAAACATCTTTAAGTTTTTCACGCATGGATTCGGAAACACCGGGTGTAACCATAACGGCCAATTGATGTTGTGTACCAGCTCTTCTTAAAGAATGAGCCAACACTAAGGCACCCAAGGAATACGTATCATTTGTGGTTAAAGTTACCCAAGCAAATTCTAAAAAAAAGGAAATTAAAAATTATTATCATTTTTTTTTTTAGAAAAATTAAATTAATATTTTTCTTTTTAATATTTTTATTTTGGCTTTTACATGCAGCTGCAAAAAGGCTTTAGCGTAAATCTTTTAATTTTTTGGCAAATTTATTATTATTATGATTTAAAAAAAAAAATAAAATATAATTAATTTTCAGTTTTATTATCGTTAATTTTGCGTTTTTGTTAAATTATAAATAAATTAAAGAAAATAAAAAATAAATAAATAAATATTTTTAATTTAAAAACGTAATAAAATGACAATGATGTCATTGGCATTTTAAAAATAAATTGCGAACAATTTATTTTCTTAATTTTTTTTTTTTTTTAACTTTTGCGCCATTAAAATTTTATTTCGAGTACTAATACTTTTAGACTACACTGTTTTCTAACATGTTTAAAAACTAAGAGAACCCACAATTTTGTTAAAGAGTGTATTTTACAGAGAAACAAAGAGAGAGAGACTTCATAAAATACTCTTATTTTTTTATTAAAACAGAGTTGCCTGGTCTTTTACAAATTTACCGGTTTCTGGGATTGTTGTTGTTAAAGATAATTTTGTAAAAAATTGATAACAATTTATTCAATTCAATTAATTTGTTTATTTTGATCAAAAAGAAACAAAACAAAAATCCCGTTGTTCTGCCAAATATTTGTCATGTGTTTGACATAAAATTGATGCGTCTGTACGCTTTGCCAAATGTCAATTTGTTGTTGAAATTATTTAGATTTTATGCCTGACAGATGTTTCGCCAAACGTTATTCTAATAGTGCTAATTGATTTTTTTTCTTCGCTTTAAAAATTCTTTCGAATAAATTTATTTTTGATTTCAAAACATAATTTAATAAAAACGATAAATTCTTTATAATTATTTTTTTTTTTTAATTTTGAAATATTTTTTTTACGAAATAAGAGTGTTGCATTGGATAAGAGGTCTATAGTCTAAATTACAGACAGCCTGAAGGCTAAACTATAGGCTAGAATAGTGTGAATAATAAACAAGTCTATAGTACGGATTATAGACTAGTTTATAGTCTAAATTCGAGACTAGACTAGTCTGGATTATAGACTAGTCTATAGTCGAAATTACAGATTGGTCTATAGTCTAAATTATAGACTATAGTCTATATCTATAGTCCAGATTGTTGCAATGTTATTTTAATTAAAATTTTTTTTTTGAATTTTGAAAGAGAATTATTTTAAAAATTTATCTTTTAAAAAAGGGTTTAATTTTTTCAAACTTCGATTTCTAATAAGAGATTTTGTTTTCGAAATCATATGAACAATCTGTTAAGAACTTTAATTTCTCAATATTTTATTAAAATAATTTAATTTTTATAAATTAATTTTGTTTGTATTTCTAGATCTAATTTTTTCTTTCGAAAATATATTAAATATTATTAGCAGATTTTAAGAACTACAATTAATTGTATATAATTCCATTTGGAAATTGGCCAACAAATAACAACTAATACGCCTTCAAATATTATATTTAAAATATATATATATATATTTATTAAAATATATATCTAATACATATATAATATACTTTAAAGTCTGCCTAAATAAACCATTCGATTGCAGAATTTCATTAAAAATAAAATATATTTTCTCATTATTGAAATAATTAATTGGCGGATTAGTGATTTCAAGACTGTATTAAAACTCAAATGAATATTTTAAGAAATGAGGAAATGAGGTTTTGATTCCAAGTGACCTTTTTTTCCAATACATTTTAATACTGCTTACAGTGTGGACTTAAAATAACAAAATATCCTTATTTTATTTCTTCTTCTTCTTTAAAATTTAAATAAGCAAAAATAAGACTTAAAATATTTGATTTCTAATTAAAATACAACTTAAATACTGTATAAAATAAAGAAAATTTTGAAAACGGATCTAGTAAATCAATTACAGTGAAAGCTCTCTTAGTTCATAAGAATGAATGATTTTCAAAGTTAAACTTTTACAAATTTATAGCAAATTTTATGCTTCAGTAACATTTCAGATTTCTTAAGAACGATAATGAAATAATAAATGAAAGTTCATCATTTTTAATTTCCAACTTTTGTGATTCGTTATGAATTTGATTTTTCTTTTTCAGGAGGAAAAATGGAAATTGTTAAAAAAATATATGGAAATTAGATTTTAGGAATTGTTTTTGGCAAAAAAAAAAAAAAATTATTTGGCAACATTGAAATAAAATCAAAATCTCCTCAAAACAAACTCTATGAGGGGATTTTATAATATTTTTTTCTTTTAATTTTTTTTAATTAAAAATTAATAATGAAAAAATATTGAAAATACAGACAAAAAAACAAATTAAAGAAAGTTTTGTCAAGAAAAATAATTTTTTTAAATATTAGAATTTTTAAATAAAATTTAAATTTTAGACAGAAAAATTGATTTAAAAAATCTAATTTAATGCTTTAAATAAAATAATTTATTTTATAATAAAATTTTCTTCTTTAATAAAAAAAATATTTTTATAGAATAAAATTAAATAATAATAATAATAATAATAATAATAATAATAATAATAATAATAATAATAATAATAATATTATAATTATTACTATTATAATTTTGAATTCTCATAAATTCGAATATTCAATTGAATTTGAAAAAAATATAATTTTTAAGATTTAAATAAAATATCGCATTTTTCTATAATTTAGATTTTCACTTAAGTTGAGAATTTTATAATTTATAAAATAAACTTTATAATTTTAAATAAAATTCAAAGATATATAGATAAAGATATATAAATATTAATTAATATTTAAAGTTTTTATAAAATTCAGAATTTTTAATAAATTTTATAAATAAAATTTTAATAATATTTAAAAATTAAAAGAAAATTAAGAATTTTTTTTATAAAATTTACTACACAAAAAGCAAAATCTTTATGAAACTTGGAATTTTTAATAAAATCTCAAATTTAAAAAAATTATTGTTTTTTATTTTAAATTTTAAGAAAATTTCAAATTTTTAATAATATAAAGTATTTTTAATAAAATTTTGGATTGTTAAAGAAAATTCAAAATTTTTAATACAATTTACAAAAATTTTTTTGTAAAATTTACTATAAAAAAACAAAATGTTAATGAAACTTAAAATTTTTAATAAAATCTCAAATTTCAAAAACGAATGGATTTTTTAAAATTAGAAAATTTAAAAAATTTAAAACTTTTAATAAAATAAAAAATTTTTAATAATAAAATTTTGGATTTTTAACAAAATTTTGAATTTTCGAAAAAAAATTTTTAGTTTTTATTAAAATTTGAATTTTAAATAAAATTTAAATTTCAAGAAAAACTCTGAAATTGTTTTTTCTGTATTGAAAGTTTTAATTTTTAATTTAGAAAATTAAGATTTTTATTAAATTAAATTAAATTAAATTAAATTAAATTAAATTTTTGAGAAAATTCTTAGAATTTTTAATTTTATTAGAATTTATAAAATAAGAATTTTTTGAAATAAAATTCTCAATTATAAAATTTTGTATTAAATCAGAACTTTATACAAAATTCAGAATTGAAAAATAAGTTAAAAGAACTTATTATTTTTTAGAATTTTTATTAGAGAAAAAATATAAAAAATTCTGAAATTTTAAAAAGATTGAAATAAATTAAAATATTGAATTTAAAAAAAGATGTCAATTTTTTTATTAAGAATTATTTTTATAAAACTTAGAATTTTTATAATAAATAAATCCATTATGCCGCTATTTCTCTATAAGAACATCAAATGGAGATGCAGAAACATCTAGATGGCAGTGTTTGTGTTTTATTTCAAAAAAAATAAAGGAAGAACAAAATAAAGAGAAATTATGTTTTAAAGTGAATTAAAAAAAAAAATGAATTTTTTACCGATCTCAAATTATCTTTTAAGTTTTAGGGTCTTCAATTAAATAGCTGTACACAGTGTGTTCAAATCGATTTTTTGTAAATATTTCAGTAATTTTTGAACCCAAACATATGGTTAAAGGTAACGTATTTTTGAAGTTGTTTTTGAAGAAGTTGGAATGCCCATGTGGTCAGGGACGCAGTAGGTGATACTTGGTGAATCAGAGAATTAAAAAAAAATTCTCAATAACCACTTTTCTCAATCCTTGTAAATCATATTTAGAAATTTGACATTTTTCACTTAAATGATCGGTCTGTCGTTATAAGGGCTGTCTGTCGTAAAATTTTTTTTTACATATAAAAATTTATATTTGAGAAAGGCTTGTGGATAGATCTTTGTCCCAAGTTTAACAAAACTTAATTTGCAGGCATTTAGGAATTTGAAAAAATTGAAAATTATAAAATTCAGTAAATTTGAAAAAATACTGAAAATTTATATATTTTTTTTTCAATTTCAAATTCAGATTCATAAAACTTCTAAACGGATTTTAATTTTTTTTTTTTTAGATTTTTATAGGGAACTTGAAGAGATTTTTTTTCTGGAAATTATCTGAATTTAATAATGAAAAATATGTTTAATTTAATGATCCTAATGTTTGAGTGATATTTGCTATTTAACTACTCTAATGTATAAACACATTTGTTAGTTGAAATATTATTTTTTTAATAATTTAAACATATTTTCTGTGGTTTTTCTTAATCATTTAAACATTTAAATATTTATAGAAAATAATAAAAATTGGTTAAATTACTTTGTAATATTTTAATACCCTACACCACCACAAGTGTTGAAGGGGATATATTAACTTTGTCATTCCGTATGTAACGCTAAGAAGGAATTATGTAGGACGGACCCCACAATATATATTGTTGCTTGAAATCAAAATCTTGAATTTGGCGTGAGTATTTGTTTAAGTCCTCAAAAGTTTCCTTTTTAAAACCAGCAAAATTCGATTAATATTTTGCATTAATATTAAGTTTAATATGCTTCATTAATAGGTGTATTCAAAACCCGTAACCGGAAACCGAAAACCCGTTAACCGGTTTTTTTTTACATTTCAGAAAACCAAACCGATTTCAAATAATTTCTATTTTCGAATTATTCGAAATGCCGTTTTTTTAATCGCTTAACCGGTTTTTAATAGAAGTCATTTTTAAATTTTTCACTAAAATATTCAGTATATTCCACCATGTCTAAGTAAATATATAAAATTGTGAGCATTTTGTATGCATTATTAGACGAGATATTCTGAATCGATTTTGCTTAATCAATTTAATAAAAATTATTTAAAAAAAAATTCTGCAAATTTTTTAAGATAAAGAAATTTAGACATTTTCTGAAATTAAACAGAAAACGTTTCTGTAAAGCTGACTTGATTTCATATAAAGAGATCATTACACGATATATGATTTTATTGGTGAAACTCTAGATTAAATGATTTTTTTCTATAAATTTATAATCAAACAAAAATCGGTTAACCGTTTTAACATAAAACCATATTCGTAACCGGTTTTTTTTTTTTGAAAATAATATTTTTTCGTATAACTCAAAAACCGGGTTTCTAAAAATATCTATGGTTTTCAATACACATTTCAATATAACCAAAAAATATAAATAATTTTTTTATTTATATTAAAAAAAAAATAAAATAAAACTTTGTGGTGAATGGTATTGAAGATTCGGCATAGCCGAATTCTTAATTCTAACTTGTTCTAATTAAAATACTAAAATAATGATTAATTGGTTAATTATTGTTTTAATTATGGAATAATAAAAAAACAACAATTTTGTGGGTTAAAAATAAAAAATTTATTAATTTTTTTATTTACGATTTTTTTTTCATAATTATTATTTACATGATAATAATTTGTTTAAAAAAGGTTTATAATAAATAATAAATTTAATGTTTTTATAACAATTAGTGATAAAAATGATGATTATTATTTTATTAGCACACGCACACACAGATAGATATATGTAAAGCCAAGTAGTTAAAAAATAACAATAATAATGATTATAACAATTAAAAATTAAATATTAAAAATTAAAGAAAAAGCCACACATTTAGAAATTAAATTTAATATTTAATTAATTAAAAAGAAAATAATTAAAAGAAACATTATTATTTAAACAAAATAAAAATAACCAATTTTAACTACCTTTTTTTTGCTATTGCTTTTGGTACGTATGTATGCATGTTTTGATATCTATGTATGTATTTATGTATTTATGTATGTTTGTTTGTTTGATTTTTTTCTCTGATCAGAAAAAAAAATAATTAATTCATTCTCATTCATTCATTTATTGCACTTTGAGAGCAGCCACAATTAGTTTAAAGATCCGTATCATTTTTCAAAATTATTTTCAAAACTTTTCAAAATCTCTTCTAACTACATTTTTTGTTTTTGGGTTAAACAACAATATTTCAATATTATGCAGCGTAAGTGTTTTTGTTGTTGTTGGTTTTTTTTTTTTTTTTGAAATTGGTGTGAATAAAGTGTGATGTGAGAAGGTGTGCGCAGCAGCTTTTAATGTTGTTTATTTGTCTTGGGTGTTTATAAGTGTTTGTGTGTGATTTTCTATATAATGAAAAATATCATTTTTATATAGATGATTTTTTCTAATATACATATATACATCCTGTATATTTATATCTGTTCAAAATAAATTATTAAATATTTTTTTTGTTGTTGCTTCAAACATGTCACAGGCTGTAGAAAAGTAGTGGGTGGTTGTCTTTTTTTTTATTATAACGTTTGCCTTTCTTTGTGGTGAATTTTTCAGATATTGTATCTTTTATGTATTCACTTGTTGTTGTAGATTTTTCTTTAAAAAAATTGTTTAGTTTGAAAAAGTTTTTAGTTTTGAAAGAAAAAAAATGACCTAAAATAAAATTTATTTTATGAATGCGTTTAGTGAAAAATATTTAGAACGAACTTACCAGAACAAAAAGAAAACGATCACTCACATAGATTTTTTTTCAATTTTTTTATATTTCTTTTTCATAATTAAATTTTTAAAACATTAAAATACTTTTAAAAAATTTATATTTTTATATATTTTTTTTTATAAATCTGACACGTAATCAAATATTTCATCAAGAAAATATAACAGATGTTCATTTTTGCGATTTAAACAGCAACAAAAGATAGATGATTTAAAATATCTCAGATATATAAAATATGTTAGTTAGATATTTAGCAAATCACTAAAGAAATTATACAACAACATGTCTGAACATATTTGGAAACAAAAATTAATAACAATTTAATTAAATTGTTGTTTCAAATTATTTATTAAAAAAATACAAATTCCAGATTTTAAAATTTAAATATAACAGTTTTACCAATAACTGTTATAAAATTATAACAGTTAATTTTATAAGTACTGCAACTAATTAATTGTTTAATTCATTTTTATTTACGAAAATATTAAGGAATTTTTTTTGACAATAGTATAACAGTTACTACCACAATTCTTACACATTTATAACAGTTTATTTTCAAACTGTTATATAATTACATTAAATCTCAACGTTATGTTAAAAGAAAAGTTCAAAGAAAATTCGTCATAATAGTATAACAATTTTAAAAAATAGTGTTATAAAATTATAACAGTTTATTTTTAAACTGTTATACAATTACATTAAGCTTTAACAGAACGTTAAAGGAAGAGCTCAAGAAAAAACGTTTCCTAGTAATATTACAATTTTACAAAATAGTGCTATAAAATTATAACAGTTTATTTTATAAGTACGAAAATTATTAAAGAAAAACTTTATAGCAAAATTTTCCTAGTAGTATAAGAGTTTATAACAGATTATTTTAAACAGTAACAAAAAAAGCAATTTTATTATATATGTTTTGTAAGTAGTATAACAGTTTTTTCGAAACAATTAAAATAAAATCAAAGCTTTCATTAAAGCTAATGAATAAAATTTGAAATATATATTTTTTATAAGCAGTATAACAGTTTCTAATTTAATAAAGAAAACTGTTATACAATTTATTTTAAAACTGTTACTCCAAAATGAATTCAATTATATTATTATAACTGTCGTTAAAAGTCATTAATTAAACATTTAATAAAAAATGTTCGATATGTTTCCATGCAAACTGTTATACAGGTAAAAAAATAAATGATGCACAAAATTAAAACATCTATTAAAGATGAAATAAATCTTTAAAAATTATGACAATTTTCAAGAAATTTTTATTTATGTTTTGATTTATTTCAATAAAATTTATAAACAAAAAAATGCATTTTGGAAATTTTCCATATAAAAACAACAAATTCAAATTTATTTTTTTAATATTTTTTAAACATTTCAAAAATGTTTTGTTGTTTTCAGATAAACACAAAATAATTCTTTTTGATTTAGACAAGAAAAATTGGAATATAATGATCAACGTTCAATATATATTCTTTTCTAAAAGATTTTAAAACATTTCAATTGATGCCGATTACAGGAAATTTTTTAAAACCCATTATAATTATTAAAATTTATAGATTTGGTAACCCTTTTTTATTAATTGCATTGTACTCTTCGACAAAAAAAAGTACCTTAACAAGTTCAGGGTTAAGTTCTCTTTGAATAAAAACCCTCTCAGCAATTTAATGCTGTTAAAAACATTGCATGACATAAGAATAAGTACACAATAAAGTAGCAAGATCAAAAAATTCTTAACATACATATATGTGTATCGAAACTAAACCACTAAAATTACAGTTTTAATTTTCTTATTTAATTTAATTATTATAATTTACAAAAAATATTTTTAAATGCATTTGCTCCAACTGGTAGAGTCCATCTCCGTTTAAAATCTACCAGACTTATGGATACCTTTTTTGTGGTACTCAATTCTCTTTTACAATGAGCCCAATATCTCTCTTCTGCCCTTAGCTACGGGCAGTTGGGAGGATTTTCCTCTTACGAAGTCCTATGAAAGGAAGCAGTTGGTTTTGTAAATATTCCTTTGCTTGATTTCGATATACACAGAGACAACTTGTCATACGTTTTTTTGGAAAATTTTAAAAACTTTTGTTGCGTCAGAAAGTTCCGACAAATCACTCAGATCATACTTTTCGTCATCCATTAATATTTATTTAAGAAAACTTCAATTTCCGTGCCTCTTCAATTTTGGTAGTGTTTCGTATCAAATAGTAAGAGTTCTGAGCTAACCGGGCTGCTATCCTACCGAATGTGTTGGGAGCTATTTTGAATTTAAGTTTTTTGGCCTTAGAAATTTGGTCAAAATCATTTGATATGTATAAATTTTATAGACTAAAAAACCTATTCCGGGAGAAAATTTGCATGGGACCTATATGAAATCGTAAGCAATTTCAATAGGCATCGTCCCACCACCTGTAAGTTTAGTGGTTTCGCTTTCATTAACATATATGTAAAGAATTTTTCGATCTCACGCCTTAAGTCATTAACAACCAAATAAGAATACTGTACTCGACTATGTAGAACCTTCAAAAAAATCCTTTATCCAGCTGTTTTTTATCTAAATCTATATTTCATTTTAAAATTTATAGCTTTTTACCGAAAAAATTAATGTATTTTGATAAAAAAAATCTTTCAAAAAATAATTAACTTTAAAATAAAAAAAACAAAACTGTCAGTTTAGGCAGCTGTACTAAAATTTTAAAATCGTTTTTTACTTAAAGCCAAAATAAACAAAATTAATTAGAAAATCCGTGCTATTTTCAAGTGTTTAGAAATATCTGAAAATATATATATGAAATAGAAAAAAAACACGCCTCCATATGATGTCAAAATAAAATTTTAAAGTATTTTTCTTTGAAATCCCAAATGAAAAATTTATTTTCAACAGATTTTTCTCATCATTTACTCATATTCGTTTTGGCAATGACACAAAAATAATAAAATGGAAAGAGATAAAAAGAAAAATAAAAAAAAAACACTTGAAAAAATTGTTATAAAAAATCCCTTTTTAAAAGCAAAAATGAAAAAACAAGTTTTATTTTGTATCTTTTGAAATTTTCAGAGTTTTGAAATGTTTTATTACAAAAACAATAAAAAATATTGTATGAAAAACTTGCCACTGCAACTTTCAAATGGGGTGCAGCTGCTCTGATGAGTTCGGTGATAATGATCAGCGAACTTTAAAGAAAATGTCCGAATAACATGATCGGTTATACAGTTTGTAACACTAAGTTGGGGGTATAAATTTATAAGATGATTGTGTGTGACCTTTAATGGAATAGGAATATTGAAAAGATTATATTCAAATCATATTTTTCAAATAATTTTGAAAATACTCCATGTCATAAGGAAGAAAACCGTTATAATTGTGAAATTGAAAACTTTTTGTAGTGTTTCATATCGTGTCAGATTCTTCTTCTTTTAAAACGAATTTGTGAAACGTTAAAAATTTTATAAAAAATACACATGTGGACAAAAGTCACCGTCAAACCGTAAAACTCTGGTACAGGTATACAGCCTCCTTCTGCACGTCGAGTGCTGGGTATAATGCCAGAGTTTTCAGAAAAATAACGCCTTCAATAGACTTTTAGGATAAAGTTATATTCTATGATAAAAGAAAATCTTCCATTTAAAAATCAAACGGACGTGTTTTAACATGGAGAAAAAAGATGGAGGTGCAGAAAAAGCCCAATCAGTCGACTGTTAAACATTGTAGTGCTGGTGTTATGGTATAGGGTTATATGTCGGGGGCTACGTAATGAATAAAAATATTTATTTGAATATCCTTCAGGATAACTTGCATAAAAAATGCTCAAAAACCGAACTATTCATCCAGCAGAACAATGCTGTTAAGCAGATGGCAGAAATTGCTCTATTACGGTTCTTAAAAAACAGCCCTCGGACTCTTTTTTATTTACATAGAGAATAAATACATCTTTAAATAGTTTTAATTGATCGTAAGAAATTTGTAAAGATCAAGAGACTGGATTGTATTCAGAAGATTCAAACTAAAATCATTGGTCCATTCAACTCCTGCAAAATCTCCAAAAAATATTTAAAAAATTCTATCAGTTTCAAGAGATTTATTTAGTCTGGAGTTTTATATTCTGATTATTTCTAATTAAAGATCGTTTCCGATCATCCTTGATCCTTGTTACTTTAAAGAAAAATTAAATTGATCTGTAAATATCGATTAAAACTTATAAAAAATCTTCAGTCAAAAAAAAAACATTAACTCTACTTAAATCGTTTCAAATCTTCCCTAAATTGTTTATCTTAAGATCCTTATAAAGATCAACAAACTGGATTGTATTCAGAAGATTCAAACTAAAATCATTGGTCCATTCAACTCCTGCAAAATCTCCAAAAAATATTAAAAAATTTCTATCGTTTCAGATCATCAATGATCTTTGTTTCTTTAAAGAGAGATTAAATTGATCTGTAAAGATCAATTAAAACTTATCAAAAATCTTCAGTCACTCTCCTTAAATCGTTGCAAATCTTCGCTAAATTGTTTATGTTCATATTAATCGATTTTAAGATCCTTATGAAGATCAAGAGACTTGACTGCAAAAAAAAAAAAAAAAAAATAGAAATGTAGAGGCTGAACTCCCTCCTCGTCTCACCTTCAGTGCATAAATTTTAATATATTTATAGATGGAATTAATGTTTCTTTGACTTAAGATCTTTGATTACTTATAATCGATCGTATCGATTAAAGATCAAGAGACAAGATCATAAATCCAGTTAAACTCAGCTTAAATCCCTTTACAACTACATTATTAAAACTTTCTATTACTGATCAATAAAATGTAGGGGCTCCTCTTCCTCTCTCTCTCTCTCTCTCCCTTCTTCTCTCTTTCTCAATGCCACAAATGCACTTGGTAACAAAATTTTCTATGGACTCCTTAAATGAAGATTTTCTGCTAAAAATGTGTTTTTTTTGTAAAAGTACAAAAAACTAAATAAAGTTTTTAAAGTTGCTATGGCCATACACCCGTCCGTCCGTCCATCCAACTGCCTGTCTGTTAAGAGCTCTTGTTGAATGCTACATGACATGTAAAAATAGAACCGGAAAAATTCTTTGCAAGAGGCGTTGTTCGCTGGCATTTTTTAAAATTCATTAAAAAAAAAACACTAAAAGAAGTTGAAGTACGTAAATGAAAGAATAAAAATGTGTATGTATGTATGTGTGTATCTGTGTGTAGGCTTCTTTTTATAAAAAAATATTTCATTTCAATGACTAAATAATTAAAAGCAGCCATATTGTCATCATAAACGCATCATTTCATCCTCACCTTCTTCTTCTTCTTCTTTTTTTAGACCAAATGACTAATGCACTTCATTTTTTGATCACAAAATCTTAAAATTACAAATTTTAAATGAAAAAAATCATATTTTTATAAATAAAACTGAAATCATGATCTTTTTTTATTATTTTTTTTAATATTCAAATTCTTTTTGGAAATTTTGAAATTTCATGTGAAAAGGTGGGTGAATGTGACGAGTGGGTGGTGGCCATTTGTTAAGATTTATTCACATAATTTAATTATTAAAAAAACGAAAAAATAAAAAATTATTTAATTGTTAAATTAATGACAATAAAATGTGAAGTGAAAAACAAGGTCATAAATATATTTGTCTGGCCTTAAAGGAAAAAATCCAAAAAAAATCCAAAAAAAAAAAGATCGAATTAAACAAGTCGTAAATTATTTTATATAACACAGATGACAAAATTTAAGAACGATGAAAAATACATGATTCAGTTCAATATTCTTAAAATTGTACAAATTCAAAATGAAGTTTTTCGTATGTTTTTCAATTTCAATTTATTGCCATCAAAATGGCCGTTAAATTTGAACTTCTTGTTCAGCAAATTTAAAATGTACAGAATTTTTAGGGTGACCAGATCATGCGTTATGGATATGAAAAAAATGGCGAAAAACAACTATCGTCGTCATAATTAAAAGATGGTCTGACTGTACTTCGTTTGCTCGCCTTCGAGAGTTTTGGGTCTCACTTATTGGTGATTGAAGCGTCACATAGCGATATAAGTTAACTGTGGTCTGGGATTTTACTCATTTACCACATGCACTTTTTTTAATTGGAATACTACTGGTGAAGACCATAAAAAAACTTAATTTAAACCAATGATTCAAAGACCCTGCTTCCTGTACGAACATATAGGTCGCGGTATGGAGTAACCGAAATCACCGTGATATACGTTTTTGGCTTAGAGACTTTGCCATCAACCTGGTTCAAGTTGAAAGAATGAACCAAAAAAATGTTTCTAAAGCCAAAAGAAATAGAAAGTATTTTCAAAAGGGCTTCCAATTTTTCCCGTAGTAAAGAAGCCCGGTTAGCTAAGTTACTAATAGAAACTATGTTAAAAAATAGAGGCCAAAAATCGAGCACGGAAAATGAAGTCAAGTTTAAAAAAATATATATTCTTGCTGCATAATGGATGACGAAGCGTATATTCTGGCAGACTTTTTGCAAATTTCCTGATCAAAACAGTATATTACTGATGATCGAGGTAATGTTCATGAATGAAGTTAAGGTACCACCAAAAAGCAGTCAAAATTTCCCAAAAATTTTTTGGCGTTGCAAGCAATATGAAGTTGCGACAAACGAAGTCAATCATTAGTTATAACGGTCTTTATAAGTACCAAAAAAAGGCTGCTTTCATTCCTAAGACTTCATAATGAGTCCACTTGTTTTAGACTGACCTCAAATTCTATAACTATGTTGAACAAGCCCGTGGCACAAAAACAATAATGTGGTTTTTGCACCAAGAGAATGAAATCCTTCAAACTGCCCAGAACTAAGGCCAGTGGAGAGATATTGAACTCTTGTTAAAAAAATCGAAAAACACAAAAATAGATATTTAAAAGTGTGATCGATTTTCAACTGAGATGGACTAAATGTTCGAGCAAAGTGAGAATATGACTTTCAATCAATTTAAACTTCAAATAAAACTGTAACTTTAGTGGTTTCCTTTCTATTGAAAAATATGTATGTTAAGAGTTTTTCAAACTCACTCCTTATATATTTAAAATTATTTAATAACAAGTAAAAATCTATGAGTTTATATGTAATACCCTACACCATGGTTGGGTTAAAAATGGTAATAACGAACAATTAATGAACGACTCTCGTTAAATTTGATTTTTTCATAAGTGTGAAGTACATTATTTTGAAACTAACATTTATGAGTAATTCGCGCACTTTAAAATCAATGACGGTTATATGGGAGCTAGAAGGAATTATTGACCAACCCTCGTAGAATTTTACACATCTATTTATAATTTTACTTATGATTATTTGACCAACTTTTATCACAATATCAAAGTACATGTGAGATTTATACCCTTCAATGTGATATTTGGAAGCAGGGCTGTAATGGTACCTTTGAGAAGTAATGGACCGATTCTTATATGATTCGGCACATCGTTTTAGAATGTCATTGGAATTACTTTCGTCAAATTTCCTGTATATTTTAGATTTTTATGAACTTAAAACCTTATTCCGGGAGGAGTTTTGTATGGGAGGTACCTGAAATATTGCACTGAATATGGCCAATTTCAATAGATTTCGGTTTTAGCCCAAAATAATAATATGTACCCTATTTTATCAAGATATTTCAATAATTGCGACTTGTAGAGTGTTTAAAACATTTACGTGGACAGTCAGTCAGACGAATAGACAAAAGGACGGATGGACATAGTAAAATTAGACCCAGAAAGTAATTCTGAATCGAACGGTGTACTTATGTTACAAACATCAGCACAAACCATAATGGCCCGAACCACATATGGTGGTGTTACGTGTAAAAAGTCATGGTCAATTGAAAAATGGCTCTTAATTCTCAATGAGTTAATGACATTCGAAAGTCCTCTTTAAGACCTTTGGAACGATATCCATATTAACAGAATAACATCAATCAGTACCCACATTTTTCTATTAAATCTTTTCTCTTTTTTAACTCTTCTTTAAAACCCTCATAAGTCTGCAAATAAAACACACACACACTGGTCACCCTAATACATCCTCGTTTATAAAAAAAACACACACACACACGCACATTAACAAATGGACCGGCATATTGTAAAATTTTACAAAAATCAACAACAACAACAAAATGCCGGCATATAAAATTACTTGAAATGAGAGAAAATAATTTAACAATTCAGAATAAATAAAACACAAAAGCAAAAATAAAGACTGTTTACATTAACAAGAACAACAAAAACACGGTGACAACTTCAATTGTAGGTTAAGTCAACTATAAATGTAACGTAATACATGATGATGGTGATGACGGCGAAAGAAAAAAAAATAAATCAATAAATAAATAATAAACAACTCAAAGGAGAAATATAACGGACAACTTTAACAGAAGGGAAATTATGAGTAAAAGAGAGCGAATTTAATAGAAGTTAAGGTTAAGAGCAGTATTGCCAACAGCACATTTAGAAAGTTGGCTTCAGGCGACTCCTAATTTACAGATTTTAAATACAGATTACAAATGATCCAAATAGATTAGGGATTCAAATCTTTTCTATATTTATAGTTCTTTATGCCTGAGATTAATATTTCCAATTTTTCCTGATAAATTCTTGATCATGTTTATAATTTAAATTACAGTTTCTACAAATTCTTTCAACAAGTAAGAGAGTTATATTCGACTAAGCCCGACTGATTCATAACCTATGAAAATTATGGAACAACCCTCGTATAATTTGCTTTTCTGATTTCTGCTAGAGTTTAATATATTAAATCATATCAACTAATATTTGTGTGAAATTTACACGTTTTAAAACATTTTTTTCGGGGTTGTAATGTGCGATAATAAAGGCCGAACCTCGTAAAATTACGAATATCGATTCCTGTGCATTTATCTTATTATAATTAAATATTATTCAATTTTAGTACTGTATAAATGAGATTTATGTCCATTAAAGTGGTATTCAGCAGCGAAGATTGTAAGGATGCAATGGGGAATTATAGCGAAACTTATTTGTGCTAAATTTCGTCTAAATCGTTTTATTGTTATAAATGGACTAAAAATCCCATACCGCGGGGACATGAATATGGGGCCTATACAAAATTATGAACCAATTATAACCAATTTCAGTAGGTATCGTCATTGGGCCAAATTTCATTAAGATATCTATAAAATTGTAACCTGAAATTTACATGGTCATCCAGCCGTAGGGATGGTTAAATCGACTCATGAAGTGATTCTGGTGGTAGCACCATCTATAGTTGTGTAGGGTATAAAGAACTGATTCAAATGACAATTGTTACAAGAGATATTTTTTTCAAATATGAATTTTATTTGTTGTAAAAGATTTCACGATCTTTTTGAGGATGATTATCAGATATGGGACATATGCAACTATCAAAATTAAAGCGTCATTTAAATTTGAAAATCGATTCTAATCAGATCAGATGTCATAATACACTTGCAGCATTATGTAAAATATTTTCTGTTGAAAAAAATTGTACATCGCGCTTATTTGATACAAGATCGCCATAACTCCAAATATCAAGATTACGACATGACATCAATAGTGCATTTTTATAAATGAACCATTTATTTATCAGACAGAAATATATTATGGCAATTATATGGTTTATTGATTAATGGCTCAAAAATAAAGCGTTTCTTTCAGTTGCGCTTCGGTAGTTGTTAAGTTCATATTGCAGATTTTTTGGAAGCGTTTGAAAAATTAACTAAATATAAAGTTTTCATTCATGACTTCCAAGAAATATATATCTGTCAAAATATTTAAAATATGATAGTTATGACTACCTTGCAGCAAATGGGCGATATGACATGAGCGATGAGAATTAAAAAATATTTTGAGTAAAAAAAAAACAGTAAAATACAGACAATTTTCGAATTACACATGAAGTGGCAACACTGTTTAAGAGTAAATATGCATTAAACGGTAAATTAAAATTAAAATAAAAAATTAATGAAGAGTTTATGTGTGTGTGTGTAGGTTCCTCTTTTGCAAATTATATGAAAAATATTCAAATGACAAGAAAATAATCATAATAATTCTTATCGAATGACTAAAAAGTTATGAACTAAATTTATAATTAGAAAATAAAATCTAATGACTAAAACAACAAAACAAACAAAAAAATGAAAAAAATTGCATTTTGATTAATAATTTATGAAATAAATAAATTATGAAACTTTTTGTTGTTATTTTTTTGGTTAAAGAAAACAAAAACAATTTCTTAAGTTTCTTTTTTAAAAGGGGGGGGGGGAGCATACAAGTTTAACTACAAGAGAACTTAAGAGACTTTTTTATTTAGTAGAGGAATTTTATATACAAAGAGCGTATAGTTGCTACACAGTGTTGTCAATTTTTAGATTTTTCCCCTAAATCTAGCGATTTTGAAGTGCTCAAGGCGGGAAAAGTTAAGTTCTACAGTTTAGCGGAAATTCTAGCGATCAGTGAAACTTATTAGGTGATAAGATTTTTATGCAAATAACAAGTAGTACGAAAAATTTAGCAGGGGTAATAAAAGCTATATCCAGCTATGCTGAAACTTCAATACCCTCTACCATTAATAAGTGTGATTTTTTTACGTTAATAACATAAAAAATAAAATAGCAAAATTTTATTCTAATTTGTCGATTTATAATTGAAAATTTTTAAAAAGTTCTTCCATTGAATAAAGAGTCAAAGTATTGGTCTATATCTTTTTAATATATTGAATCGATTTTGCTGGTTTTAAATAGGAAAATTCTTAGGACCATAGCAAATACTCAAGCAAAATTTCATTAAGCTCTGTCAATATTTGTAGATGTGAGAGTGCCAACAACAGATAGACGGGCATAGCTAAATCAACTACGATTTTTATTTAATGCAATAATTTATATATATATTATGGCGTCTGAGATGATTCCACTTTAGTGCTACCCACGGAATGACAAAGTTAATATATCCTTTTCACCACTTGTGGTGGTAGACCAGGTAGACTGTTTGCTTGGATTTAAGGGAAATTTAAAATACCAATAGAAGGAGAAGCGTAGTTGTATAACTTTGAAAGTCAAAGACTTTCATCTCTCCTCATCATTATATCTATCCGATTAAAAGCTACATAATTATCTATGTATATGTGTGCATTTATGTAACGTAAAAACTTCAAAACAGCTGGGCCAATGTTGATGGGCTAAAAATCCGATAGGACCAGCAGGTGGGGCAAATATTGGTTATCGAATATCTAAAGAACTATAACAGCGAGATTTTTTTAATTTAGTACCAAAAACTATCTCAAGGTGCTGTTTTATTGGACAAAACGTAGAACGTATAGGACCAGAGGGATGGGTATCTCCTTTACAAAGCAAATACTGATTTTCGAATCTCAAAAAAACTTAAATTTTGCAGCAATGATGCTACTGTGAGACACTAATTACTGGAAAAAAATATAGGACTGATAGAATCAAGGCGGAGAGTAATTCAAATAATAATGTTTACTAATGTTTGTTTAGGGCCAGCAACGCCCTAAAAAAATTGTTTTGACAAAACGAAGGTTACCGGGTATGCTGGCTTCAAATTAAATCGAAACTGCGCTAGTCGCAGTTTTCAGCGTTTATTAAAGCTAAAATTCTCTAAATTGATAACCGTTAGAAAATAATTTGCAACACTGGCTGCCACACTCAAACTAATGTATAAGGAAGTGTTGTTGTTGTTGTTATTTTGCTTAGAGTTTTTTTCTAAATGAAGGTCACTAAAGGTCGCTTGAAAAATAAAAGAAAATTTCAAATTAATAAAAAAATTTATGCATTTTTTCTTAAATTTTGCTTTCAAAATAATTTTTTTATTCATTAATTAAATAAAAAAAATTATTAATAAAATTAATTTTATGAATTAAAATGAAATGTTTTTTTTTATTTTTTACATGATTACGAAAAAAAGCTTTATTCACTTTCTTTAACTTGTTCGATTTCTATTCAACATTTTTTATTTAAAAGCCATGAAATTTTATTTTATTTTTTATAAAAAAAAATAAATTTAGTTTAATAATTTATTTTTGCCATGCTGCATTTTTATTAAGTTTTTTATTAATTTTTTTTTTTTAATATTTTTTATATAAATTTTTTTTGTTGCCCTCAAGAATTAAAACTTACTGCTCATTTTGTTTTATTTGTTTGATTTAATTTAAAACACAAAAAAAAACTTTTTTTTAATTTTCACTTTTTTCTTCTCTTTTTTTTAAATCCTCTAGGATTTTATTTGATAAACACTAACAAAAAAAAATTATTAAAATTTTTTAAAAAATTTCAAAATAAAATTTGCTTGACGGTAAAATTTTTTCTTAATTTGCGACCCGTTGACTTGAATTTTTCTGCTTAAACTTTTTTTCTGTTCTTTAGCTGTTTAGTAGGAGAGAAATGCTGTTGTTTCGTACACCAGCGGCGAGTAACTGAATAAATGTCTTAATGGTTGGTTATATGGAAAGCCTGTTTAGGCAGCCTCACAACGTCATTATGAGCTAAAATATCTACATTATTATTTTCATCATCGCCGTCATCGGCAGCATGACAAATAGTCAGTCAGAGGAGCCACCAACCAACCACACAAAAAAGCAGACTCACACAAAACATACTCACACACATACACACACACACTATCATTTTTATTATTTTTAAGCAGCAACAGCGACAAAGAGACAGCTAAAAACATTAATACACACACATTGCTTCATAAATACAAACATACGTTTATAATTTTTTATTTATTTTTCTATGTATCCATTTTGACAATCATCCTTCTTTCCTTTCCTTGCCCACCCCAGACCCCATGTAGTGATTTTCTTCTTCTTTTCTTTTATTTTTTAATTTCACAAGTGGCGAAGAGGATATATAAACATTGTCATTCCGTGTGTAGCGCTAATCTAAGGAATAATCTGAGACCTCATAATGTATATATATATTCCTGCATCACATTAAAATCTGAGTCGATTTAGCTATGTTCGTATGCCTGTCCGTCTGTCTGTTGTTGGCACGCTTACATCCACAATAATTGACATATCGTGCTATTTAAAACTAGCAAAATCGGTTCAGTATATAAAAAGATATAGACCTTTAACTGAGGCAACCTCTAAGTCCAGTTATTAATGGACAAAGAAGTTGAAACATTAAACTATATGTACTTCATTACTAATGCAAAACTTATCAAAATCGATGCAGTAGAAAAAAAGTTATAGTCAAAAATTTAACTTTAATTACGACCCATTAAGTGTTCCTGTGTTATATTTTTTTTTAAATTTACTTCACATGCATTTGTGGTGGAGGGTATTAAAGATTCGACAAAGCCGACTAAAGCATTCTGACTTGTTCATCTTAAAAAAAAATTTAAACGCCAACGTTAAGTATTCTTTTTTCCATATTCTCCTCTTTCATTCAATTTATTTTCCCACCTTTTTCTGAACAATTTTTATCTAAAATTCGCTTATATTCACACTTCTCTCTCTTGCTATACTTATTTAGCTAGCAAATACTGTTGTTTTACTTTTGCCATTTCCCAATTAGGCGCCTTTATTATTGTTTTTGTTTTCTTCATTTTTTTGCTTTCTCTGCTTAAACAACAACAACAGCAAATAAATAAATAGTGCACTGTAAGAGTCTTGAAAAATAAATACAAAACAAAACCTAAATAAATAATTTATAAATAAAGTGTTTTTTGCAAAAACAACAACAATAATAATCATAATATTGATAAAAATTTCTTTCTTTCAATTTCTAGTTTGACAATAAAAACATAATTTTTTGTTGTTGTTTATTTTTATTTGCTTTTAGTTTTTAAAAACATTTAAGAGAGTGAATTTTGTTCTCACTCTCTTTCACTCTTTCTTCTTACAGTGAAGAACGATTTATTTCGTTTAATTAGACCGGTTTTTTTGCCGAAATTTTTATCGCACTCAATCTTAACAAAACGCAGACCTGGCAATTTGGAACTTTGAATTGAATTTATAGTTATTTGCAGAGCTGTAAACCCTTTTTTGCGATGATTTAATTAAAGTTGAATTTTTAAACCCTCCACCACCACAAGTGGTGAAGAGGGTTTATTAACTTTGTTATTCCATGTGTAACGCTAAGAAGGAATCATCTAAGACACCATAATGTTTATGTATTCTTGCATCAAATCAAAATCGGAGTCGATTTAGCTATGTCTGTCTGTCTGTTATTGGCTGGCTCACAGCCACAATAATTAGCAAAGCTCAATATAAATTTGACCCGAGTATTATTTATAGTCTTGAGAAGTTTCTTATTTAAAAGCAGTAAAGTTCGTTACAGTATGTGAAGAGATATAGGCCGATATCTGAGACAACCCCTTAATTAAAGCGAAAACCTTTTGTAAAATTATCATTTATACATCGACAAATTTGAATAAACTTTGTCCATAATATTAAGAAATATGTACCAGAGTACTATTTCTAAAATTATTAAAATCGGTTCAGTAGGAAAAAAAGTTATAGACAAAAATATAATTAATTTTATGTCTAATCGAGTGTTCCGTGTTTTATTTATGTCTGTAAGAGTATATGTGGGTGTGTATATATGTATTCTCAAAACATAATATATTTGCTTCAAACGCATTTGTGTTGGACATTGGAAGGATATCCGGACAAAGTTATGGGGCTTCAAAAAGAGGTATCACGGACAAAAGTTTTTTTTTTTAATAATTCTGTAATTTTCTTTATTAAAATTTTACAGACATCCTTGAGGTGTGTTTTCCAATTAATTAGGCGAAGGACATGCTGGGTCCTGGGGCCGGTGAGTGAATCTCCAAATTTGCTCATTTCGGTTGCAAATTAAAAAAAAAAAATTAATTTATTACTTATTTAAAAAAAATGCACATAAGGTGTGAGATCGAAAAATTTTTAACATATATTTTCATTAAAACCTTTAACCGAAGTATTATTTGATTCTTTTTATCGTGTTACCTTTGTAAAATATGTCACTCGCTATGTCTAATATCAAATAAGAGACCAGAAAAAAGGTCATACTAAAATTATTAAATATTTTCAACGAAACCAAATTTGATTCTACAAAAAGTTGGCCAAATTGTTTCCAATGTTATTAAACGGTACCGGGAGAACTTGTCCGTTGATAGAAAAACAGGTTCTGAAGCAAAAAAGTAGAAAGCATTTTCAAAAGAGTTCCCAATACACCCTTTTAATAAATCAGCCCGGTTAGCTCAGTTTTTGGCCTATTTTGGTATGAAAAGTTATAGTTATTGCAGGTTTAAAACACTAACAAAGATCAAAAGTTCCTGACAGGAATGCTGTTAAACATTTAGAGGCAAAACTCAGAGCATGGAAACTAAAGTCAATTTTTCTTAAAAAAAATATATTTTTCTGCATATAGGATGACCACTTCTTGGTCCAACGTGTATTACCCAAAAGCAGTCAAAAATTTCCCAAAACGTTCTTGGTTTAGCAAGCAATATGTAGTTGCGGTAAAAATAAGCCCATCATTCGGGCTCTATAAATAACGAAATTTACATCAATGAATGGTGCTTCAATTCATAAGACTTTATAATATGTCCACTTATTTTAGCCAGACTTGGTATCGTGTCACTGTGGTGAATAAGCCCTGAAGAACAATAATGTGGTATTTGTACCAAGAGAGACAAATCCTCTAAACTGTCTGGAGTTAAAGCCAGGGAAGAGATATTGGGGTCTTGTTAAAAGAGAATTAAGGAGCATAAGAAAGCTGTCTAAATGTGTGGTAGATTTTAAACGGATACGGTTTGTTTTTCGAATATAGCGACTGAAAACACTATAAAAACGATGAGGGTTTCCGGAAAGGTTTCAAAATTTTAAAATCTATAAAAATATATATTTTTGAAATTGTCATAAAACTGTAAGTATAGTGGTTACGGTTTTATTAACATATATATGTTAAGAATTTTTCGATCTCACTCCTTATAAACATTTTTTTGCTATGATTTATTGGAAAGTTGCATTTTTTCTTTTGACACTAAAATGAGACAGAAGGATTCAACATTTTTTGAAAATAACGTTTGATCCGCTGGTTAAATTTAAATATAAAATTTGACACGTCCATAACAAAGTAGTATAGTTTAATGACATTGTAAGATAGGACTCCATATAGAGTGCACGGAAGGATTTAAGGTGCTTCAAGAAGGAAGTATAAATTTTATAAAAATTGTTGCTATATTTCCGTATGGGTTTATGATGTGATGTCTGTTATATATCATTGGAAAAGTCTCTTAAATTTGGTATACTACATCTCGGATTCTATCAGAGAGAGGAAAAAATTTAAATTTGGTTTAGGTTTTGTGCGAAGGGCTTTCAAAATATTAAAAAATGTCTTTTTGATGGATAAATGAAGTTATATTTTCTCCTTCATATGATAGGAAACCCTGGAGAACCACTTAATAAATCAAAAGATTCATTAAATAATTATAATTATATTAATCCTCTAAATTTTCCATCTCTGGTTGTTCTCTGGTTATCTTACAAAAAAATTAAGAGCAAATAGAATAAGAGAGCAAAAATTAAATAAGACACAAATCTTAGGAATACAAAAAAAAACAAACGGTTTCAGTTAAAATGAAATATTTTTCCATCCGAATTCCCTTCATAAACACCAAGAGCGGCTATTTCACACTCACAATTATTCAAGGCCATTTGTGGTTATGGACTCTGCTAAATACATTTATTTACGCCCTTAAATATGCTACACTTTTTATCAAATGTGTTATGAATGTTTAAGTCAGTACTTGAAGAAATCTTTTACAATTTTACAACCCTTCAATATTAGATTTTGACAAACAGCTGACTTTGACAGATAATCAGATACATGCGCATATGAGTAGGATCAAACAAAACAATGCTCGCAGGTTTACTCATCTATGTTGATGTACTCGACTCAAGAAATAATAAATTACCCAACAGTTTTTATATTGGAAAAACAATTTTGGGAATCAAATTTAACCATTTCGCGACACAAAACGATTTAGGACCGTAACTTTTTAAATATTGAATATTTTTTGATGAGATATGACATGGATTTTCCTCAGGTGTTCTGCAATAGATTTTTAAAATAGCATATTTATAATGGTTCCTTGGGTTGGGAAGTGGATTTTATCGGTCAACTCGAATACGATTTTTTTAATGACGAAAATTTTATTTATGCCTTGGTTGAAAAAGAATTACAAAAAATGGGCCAAGCATTCAAAGGTCTAAGTCAATCTGTTTCAAATCTTAATAAACAGTAACAGCAAAACTTGTCCGTTAATAAAACACCTGGTACAGGTAGAAGAAATGGTCCACCTGGTGTTTCTAAAGCAAAATTCAAAAGAGCTCCCGGTAGGAAAGCAGCTCGTCAAACACAGTCTTCGGACAATTTGGTACAAAAAGTTAAAGCTAATGCAGGTTTAATATCATACAAGGGCTCAAAAAGTTCCTGATATGATTTCGCTGTTTAAAATTAAGAGACCAAAAACAGAGCACGAAAAATGTTGCTTAAGAATGACGAAACGTATGGCAGATTTTTCGCAACTCTCCGGTTAAAAATTTTACATTGCAAATGCTCGGGGGAATGTTGAAAAAACGTTTGGGACCGAATTTGTCAAAATTACCTAAAAAGCTCCTGGTGCAATACAATTATTTTTGACCTGACTTGGCATCCAGTCGCTAGGATAAACAAGCCCTTAAATTGCATAAGAATAATTATGTTGTAACTGTAAATCCAGAGCTAAGGCCAGTGAAGAGAGAATAGAAGAGCACATAAAAGGTGTCCAAAAGTGTGTAAGATGGACTACCTGTTCGAACAAAATGACAGAAAGCTCTATTAAAAGGTTAATGGAAGGGTTTTCGAAAAAGGTTCATCACTAGTGATTAAAACTAACTGTAAATTTAGTGGTTCGAATTTTGTTAACATATATGTATGTTAAGAATTTTTCGTTCTCACTTTTTAGTTATAAAGATATGCGTTATAAACTTATTCATTTGTTAGAGGGATACCCCTCCCTCGTGTCCTATTAAAAAAAATTATAGTGTAAATTATTTCAGTAAAAACAATGTTACAGTGCCAAATTTCATAATCGTTGGTCAAATTTTTCAGTTTTTAGAGGTTACCTCAGATATCGGTCTATATTTTTTAATTACTAAACCGATTTCGCCGGTTTTTAATAAATATTGCATTAGGACAATAACAAATACTTAGTCCAGATTTCATTGAGCTCTGTGAATAAATATGGACGTGAGCTTGGTAATTGCAGACTCAGATTTTGATTTAATGCAAGAATATATATTATTGGGGTTTTAGATGATTCCGTCCTGGTGTTACACACGGAATAACAAACTTATTATAATCTAATCACCACTTGTGGTGATGAAGCATTATAGAAATCATTTATCCTTCGGACGGAAAGACGGACACTAAAACTAACATTTTGTTTACTTCTTTTACTTTACAAATTTAATATTTTAAAACTGCAGGGTTTTGACCCCTTTAATAGAGTATTAAAATTAAGCACCTTAAAGCTATAGAGAAGAGAACAACAAATAAACACATGTAGTTTTTTATTTTTGATTTTTGTTTTAAACAGATTCTCTGTTTTATTTATAAAACTAAACTAAAACAATAACAACAAAAACAATAACAACAACCTTCAAGAGTAAAATAAATGCGCCGGTTCCGTATTTAAACAGCAACGAAAAGGAACAAAAATCAACTCATTTACTATGGAATACAAATAAAAATGAAAACAAAAAGATCCAAATAAACTTATTCCAAGGCTGAGCTTACATGAGAATGTTAAAATGATGAACATACACATGGATTTTTCACATGAAAGGGAATATTGTGAGAAATATGTTATTCATAAAAAACATAACATAACATAAAAAAGTTAATGTGTGACTAGACCCACCTAGAGGAATATAGAGGAAGGAAAATCAGTACGAATTGAGCAGTAGGAAAATACGGTCATACAAATTCATACATAAAACAAACGAAAAAAATGTAAAATAGAAAAAGATAAAAATCTCCTCAAAATAAATTAACAAAAAATTTAAGAAAAAAATGGTTTGTCTAAAAACGGATGTTAAATAAATTGTGCGTGTGTGTGTGTTTTTCGGTGAAATGTGTGAGAATGTTTAATAAAAGAAGAAAATAAATTAATGAAAATTTCAAAAAGTAATAAATTATTAAAGAAAATTATAAAATATAAAAGAGAAATTAATTATTATTTGAAATAAAACAAAATTTATTAATTTAATTAAAAGAAAAATTGTATTCAAAGTGTTTACAATGAAATATTTTGTTCAGCCTAAAAGTAGGCTTCCATTTTTTGTTCATTAAAGTAATTTTACAATAAAAAATGTAATAAAACGTCATGAGCTTTAATTGACCTTCATGGTTTATGTATGAGTGTAAGAAAATGAAATAAATGTTTATGTCGGTGTGTGTGTGTGTGGATTTATTTGTCAGGGTTGAAAACATTTGTTAAAATTTGGTACTTTTTGTTGTTGTATTTTTAAGCAATTGAAAGTTGGAAAAATATTCAAGGCAAATGAAAATTCACTTGCAAATAAACAAGTTTAGTTAAAGTGCAAAAATGTTTAGATTAATTTCTTGGAAATTAAAGCATTGTTTTCCAACCGAAACTTTTGAGAGACATAATTATTTCATTAATATTTTCCGAGAAAATCCTTTAACAAATTGGAAACTTTTTTATATCTGCCTTTATGAAACAATTTGCCAGGAGCTATTAATGTGTACAAGATGCTCCTAAATAATTTTTGAACTAAAGTCCAAGATTCTTATTTGATGCCTTTTCCCAAAATAAGGATGTACTCAAGAATTATTTGGGCAAACAGTAACAGTTGAGACCTGATTCCCTCATATAAGAGACGTATTCACAAGAATTTGGAAAATAATACACTTTCTCTTCTTAATTCTAAAAAGACGTTTATTTCAAAATTAAAACATCTAGTGAACAACAATTCTTCAGGACTGTGAGAGCTAAGATTGGACTGTTAGTTAAACTAATGTCGTTTATCATGTGTTTCTTGGTTACATTGAGGTCATAGGTTCGTGATGGCACAGTCAATATGAAAACTGTAGGCAGAACTATTCTTATAAACCGCGGAAGAATCTATTCATTGCCTGCAATGGACGTTGGGAAACCACGGATTTTGTGGCGCAACCATGGATGTCACTCAAAGCTGTCATATAAGAATTTTGATCAAGATCTTCATACCGAAATATGCTTTTCGTACATTGGAATACAATTTCTTACATGTCTCGGAATGACTCCAATTCTGTGTTAATAAAATTAGGATGATGCATTTTACGACATCCAAGAAGCCTGTTATGGTTCTTAAGGCAGCATTTTGGAAACTTTTAAAATTCTCCACTGCATATTACTTAGCAAAGGAGTCTACAAACAAATGAGTTGCTATCGTTTTATGTATAGTTTTTGTAATTTCAATTTATGGAATCCATGATGGTAACAAGGTGCTGTAAGATGACAGTTCAGTTAGGGAGGAGGAGAAGAATCAAAGATTTTTAATACCATTTTTGCGTTGGTTAGTGAAGAGACATAATGTGGTGACCAAATATGATATGACATTATAATAAAAATTCAAGGTCATCACTTTCCAAAACTAATTCTATGTAGAACTTGGTGTTTCCTAAATTTAAGTTCAATAATTTTTCCAGAAAAATGAATGGGATCTTTTCGGCTTCTATAAGCAGTTGCTTAGAATGCAGCATCAAATTTTGACAAAAAAATTTGATGGATCTATGTGTATCATATACATATGAGCGAATCAGTGAATTGAAGGAAATCTCAACAACAAGAACATACATTCGTCTTTTACACAAAACCCAATATTCTTTCGAAAAATAACGCTGATTTCTTATTACTTCAATTCGTTATGGTTCATTTGTGATTCTTGTAATATTTTAACCCGAGTTCTATTTAGCAATTGTGAATTTTGGCGTTGTGTTTTCTCCAAAGTTGTTGTTGTAATAATTTTGTCTTCATATTAGCCTTTTAGAGTCTATTGACTAGTTAGATTCGACCAGTTTCAATAGACTGGTGCTTATGAGAGCACTGAATTTCCCAATCTGTGATGATCATTTAGGTCATACTGTTTCCGATGTGTTTTCTCTATGAAGTTTGGATGAAGTTTCACTGATAGTATACGCGCAGGATCGACAAAGAAATATCATGGATTTTGACCTTCCATGTTAACGTTGTTTTTGTGATGTGTCCTTTTCATGTTTTTGTCTATTTTTTTGTTCATTAAAAGATATTTTTTTAAGCCCCTGACTTTTCTTTTAATTCAAACCAATTTGTTGGTACTAATACCTACAAAAAAGTACCATTAACTATAATTTCATTTACATCCCCCCCTTCTCTGTTATAAACCCAAACAATATTAAAAAATGCTTAAAAATAACAAAATACAACAAAAATCATATATGTCCTCAATGTCTAGTATTTCTAGATCTGTGTTAAAGATAATTTCCCATACTCTAAACTAATGTAATTACAAAACAACAACAACAATAATAATAAAAAGGACATAACCAAAAAACCAATTATTTTGAAAGGTAAAATCGTAAGAAAAATATCTAAACAAAAATCATGGAAAATTCTCCACCTGCTGCTTCGTCTTTGGAAAAACAAATAGATAATTTTTTAGAGCACTTTAAACGTAGTGCTTCCAAGGCCATGGAGGCTGAATGGTGTACAATTGGTGGGGGGAGGAACTAGTGCAACTCATAGTAATAGTGGTGTTGTTAGTAATAATATAACCGGAAATAGTACAATAACAACAACAAATAATTCAAGTATAACAGCAGCTGTAGTTAACAGTAGTGAGAGTGTTTGCTCTCAGCCTCCGGTTGGTCAACAACAAACACAACAAAGACAAATGTCATTTGAGAAACATCAACATTTATTGCAACGAACACGCAGTCGTTCGAGTTGTTTGGATTTAAATAACATGTTTATGGGTAAGTGTGACTCCACGTAATAGATGTTAGCAAATATTTGGGACAATCAAAAATTAGAATAAGAATTTATGAAGGGAAAAATTAGTTAAAGTGGCATAATTGGAATAACTGAAATTATTCCAATAAAAGTTGTTTATCGGAGTATAACAGTTTTTAAAAGTGAATACTTAAATGTTGAAATATTTTCAACAAAACCCAACATGGTATTACAAAAAAGCTGGTCAAGAATTCAAAGGTTTTGTAAAACTGTTTCCAATGTTGTTAAACGGTAGCGGGAGATTCTTTCTGTTATTAGAAAATCTGATTCAGGTAGAAGGAAGAAAATAGTGCACATAAATTGAAGTCAAGTTTTCTAAAAAGAAATATTCTTGCTGCATAATGGATGACGAAACATATATTCTGGCAAGTTTTCAGTAACTTCGTGGTCAAAAATTTTATGTTGTTGATTTTCGATGGAATGTTGAAGCAGTCAAAATTTCCCAACAAGCTCTTGGTATGGCAAACAATCTGTAGTTACAACAGGTTCTATAAATACCGAAATTTATATCAAGAAATTTACAAAGAAAGCTGCTTTCATTCATAAGGCTTCATAATGTGGTCTGACTTGGCATCCAGACACTATGATAAACAAGGCCTTGAGTGTTTTAAGAACAAACGTGTCCAAACGTATGGTAGATTTTAAACGAAGATGGACTACATATTCGAGCAAAATAACAGAAAGATCTATAAAAATTTTAATGAAAGGGTTTCCGAAAAGTGATCTAAATTTCATCAGTAGTGATTAAATCTATAAAAATATTTTTTTTTTGAAAATCCAATTTTTTTTAATCAAATAAAAAAATTCAAACTGTAAGTTTAGTGGCTTCGTATTTATTAACAGATATGTATGTTAAGAATTGTTTAATCTCACTTTCTTTTTAATTGTTTTTAAGTAATTTAATGTAGAATTATAACAGTTTATTTTAAAACTGTTATAAAATTTTAGCTATTTTAAATTTATTTATAAAATGCATGAATATATTTTTAGTCCGTATAACAGTTATTGCCTTTACCATTTAATTATAATTTAATTTAACGCATTCTGTGAAATTGAATCGTTCCCGTTCATTATAACAGTTTTACGAGGTAATTTCTATAAAATTATAACAGTTTATTTTATATTTGTATTAAAAATAAAAATTTTTCATAATTTTTTGTTACAAAAAATATATCAAATTATTGTCTGTTTTATGACTTTTCAAATTAAAAAAAACTGTTATACACAAATAACAGTTGAAATATAATATAATTCAAACATTGTTTCTAAATCAAATATAAGGTATTTTATCTATAAAAGATTCCACAAAATTTTCTTGGATCAAATAGAAATCCTAGTCGAGTTAGCAATATCCATCCATCTCTTGATAACATCAAGGTCACAATTATAAATCAATGAAATTTACTTAAGATTATTAATTGTTGCTTTATAGCGTTTGTGTATAAATCACCAAAATCGGTTCATTAATAAAAAAGTTATAGACTAATATCTGAAATAACCGTAATACTAATTTTGAGACTAAAAATGTTCTTTCTTAAAATTAAAATTATAAAACTTTTGTATTTGAAAGTTATCGAAAAAGCTGTGATCGATGGGTTATGCGAATTGAAGTCATTATCATTTGTTTAAAAGCATTGGGATATATTTCAAAGCAAGGAAATAAAGTTCCATTTTGAATTGATGCCGAAAGATCGAAAGTTTTGCGATAAAATCATATGTAAAGCCAGATCAACTGAATAAATTCTTAAGTCGAATATTAATGACGCCAAAGCAATGTTTTGATTTTGAAGCTATCGGATAAGTATTTTATATTATGAACTGTTAAAATCGAGTCAGATAACAACACGGAATATAGGAAATACACAGGGAATACAGGAAAAATGCAACGAAAAATGACAAGACACAAGGGTCATGACAACGCTTAGATACGTGTTGCTCGATTGGTAAAAACTGTTTGAAAAACAGTGGATGAATACCTTCTAGTCAGGACATAACAACTCCTGAGTATCATTTGTTTCGAATGATGCAGATCGTGCATTTGAAGAGAGAAATCAAGGTGGCCAAAACCTTTTATCATACCAACTCTGAGACAATTGATGCAGGATCGTTAAAAACTAATTCAAAAATAATGAATGGAAGCCAATACATGGTCTCTCCTGACTACCATATCATTTCCTCGTTATACATCCCTCTCACTACAAATTTATTTATTTTGGCGGTCAAGTGGTTAAACGTCGTAGACCGATTACACAAAGTCTATACTGTTTCCTTAAGATACACTTTTGATGGCTATAAAAATATCGTGTATGTTTTACATGATGTTTACTGTTTCCCTATGTTGCAACCAGGGTCTATTGTCACCAAAAGAACTGTAGGGTACATACGAAGAGCTGCCTCATAATTACTAATGAATTGCGAATCATTTGAGACAAATGCTAAATGGCAAAACTAATTAATAACAAAAGTTCAAAGGTTATCTTGTTAACCGGTTATAGCACAAGTCAATATCCCCCTTTTAAATTTATTAAAAAGAAAAAACATAATTCCCTTGACCGTGTCATAACTAAAAGTCACCTCTAAAAATAAATCCTAAAAAAGCATAAAAACACGTAAAGTCTACGTAAATTTCATATTCATATTAAGAAAATAACTTGAAATAAAGAAACGTCTTTCTGTTTTTGTTTTCCTTGAACTTAATGACATCACGTTTCCAAAGGTTTCATAAACTCCCCCAAATTAAGAAAAATGTTATGAAAAACTCCCCAAGAAACTATAGAAAACATTTATTGATTTTCAAACTAAAAAATAACGAATTTAATACAAGAATTAAACTCTCCCCCTCCCCCCCAAAAAAAGCAGAAAAGGACTTTAAGGAAATATAAAACAACAAAAAAAAGTGACACACACCTTAAAGAAGGATAATAAATGACAACAAAGAATCCTTAAGGAAAAAACAAACACACAAATAAAAATGTCAAATGAGAATAGAATTGCAAAACGATAAATACTGTGAAAGAAGAAAGAGCAGGAGGAGGAGTAGTAGCAGATGACAACCCACATGATGATGTGACATAAAAGTCAACGTCAGTCTCATCATCAACATCAATAACATAATTTACATAAATGAATAATGAAGAGAGATTAAATTCCATAAGGATTTAACAAACAACTTAATATCTTGGTTAAATCAAATAAACCCACTAACTATACGGTAATCGTAATCTCTGTCTCTCTCTATCTCTCTCTCTCTGTCACCCTCTTTCTTTATGCTTCTCTTTGTTTGGAATATTTAAGGATTTTAAGTGGGTTAAATTTGAGTTTTTATGATTCTTGTTAAAGGGAAGTGAAATATTTAAATTTGTAGTTAATTTCACTTAAGAGTTTATTGGCCGATATTTACTATATTGATTTTTTAAGTCTGAAATTTAAAACTTGTTGCCTATTTTTTCCTTATTTAACAAGAAATCCATTAAAATAATTATTATGTTTCAGTGTCTTTATTTTTGTCGTTCTTCATGTTCATGTTTTAATTTAACAAGAAAATGGGAGGGTTGTTGATTTTTACCTCTTTTTTCTTTAGTCTTACACCCCCAAACGACTCAAGTGGAAAATGAAGGTATATTAAGTTGGTCAGACTGGCTGTAACGTCCTCTGAAGAATAAATATAGATGTTAACAATGGTGATTTTTTTAATATTTCCTTTCTAAGGCACAAGAACTTTACATCTTTCTGATAGCTTGTGGGTTTTGGAACATGAAAGTTGCTCAAGCTTTTCGAAATAGAATTAAGTAAATTTCTTATATCCTGTTCCAATCGAAATTTTCAAAATTTGGTCGAATGTTGTCTTGAGTAAGGACTGAACACTGCTGCATAATACTATAAACCAGTGATGCCCTAAATTCTCAATTCCCGACACGAGAGGTTAGACTACAAATTCAGCTTCTCTCTTCCGACAGCTTTGAATGACATTCAAAGAGACGCCTCAAATTCCGCGTTTTCAAGTTACCGTAAGAATGTCGTGATAGGGACCGCCCATTGTAAACAATGAACAGAATTTGCCGCGATCAATAAGAGTAGTTCTGACACAACTGAGATCGGGATGGAGCAATGGGCTCAATGCCTTCTGGTCAGGTATTGACCGTGCCATCCCAAACCTTTGCCCTGCATTTGGTCAAGGACCATATGATACACGACATCTATATCAACTGCCAGTCCAATCCAACCTCATTTTGTCATGAAGATCTATGGACACAACTAGTCGAGGTTGCCAGATTCCTAGGCCTCGAGTTCAGCAACAAGCTTCGTCATCAAATTCTTGTGATAATTCTTCGGCTCCTGAGAATTGCCAAACTGTTCACGTTTATCACAATAGAACAAATTAAGAACTGCAATAGTGAATCTTTATCATCAGGTACTACTTCGGTAATGTGATTTATATCTGAAGGGGGACAGACGAAAAGTGGACCCACTTTCCCTAATCAAAAATGAAATGTCAAAGACTGCATTGATAAAGAATATAGTCAGCCTTGTAATCACAAAACAAATCACTCTTTTTCAATGTTCCAATCCAAGTTATATTTAATAGATTCTGCTCAAGTATTAAGTTATTATGGTCCTTCAGATTGACACACTCCAGTATGACCTAATCTAACATCTGTATTGACGTTGGTATCCTCTTCATGACACTCAAATTCGTATTGAAATCATAGAAAATCATCATTCCCCAAAAGCTTTCATCTTTCCTAAATATATCTGTTACTCTATGCAAGTTATAAGCTCGTTATTTGAATATTTCAGAGA
Organism: Cochliomyia hominivorax; assembly: GCA_004302925.2. Lineage (NCBI taxonomy): Eukaryota > Metazoa > Arthropoda > Insecta > Diptera > Calliphoridae > Cochliomyia > Cochliomyia hominivorax. The sequence continues at coordinate 55,093,110 of PYHX02000494.1, read as the reverse complement.
TCTTTCCAATTCTTACAACTTTACTGATTCTCTGCTTCCGTCTGAAACTGATTCCGCACAGCTGTTTATTACATGTCTGTAACTGTAGTTTCATATTACAATTTCGAGTTTCAAGCGCACCTTTTTAGCAAACTATAATGATGCCGTCACTTAGAATAGAATCGAATTTCATTAATGCCTTCAAGCCTACAATAACTCACGGCCAATAATTTCAGAAAATTATAAAAGTTCTTCCTCACTATTCTTCATCTCTATAAATTCATAACAAATGAACATGGACCTATGACCGTTACCTATACAAAAAAGTGATACCTTTAAAATTATTCTTAAACTGAATGGTATTTCAGATTCCGCATAACCAAATCCACATAACATTCTCAATTTTTGGTTTACTTTTAATGCTTCATCAGCCTGATTTCAAATTAAAAACTCAATGTTTGACTGTAAACGAATATGTATGAGTGTGTATGTGTGTGTGTGTGTGTCAATGTGCACTTAAAATGAGCGCAATAACTTTGAATGTGTATGGAAGTGAATTGTAATCATAAATATTAGTAAGTACATTGTCGTTTTGTATGATTCCAAGAATATTCTACATTCATATGCATTTAACAAATGTATGTAAGAGAATGTTCAAACGTACGACGAACTACTTACTGTTGCAGGCAACAATTATGTTTTGACTAAACATTCGAAAAGAGAGAAAACGAACAGAATGTAGGAAAACAGTATAAAGTTATTTCAACAAAAAACAGTGGAACTTAGATGAAAAGGACATTTAATTAATAAAAATATAAGAAATTATCAAATTATCTACTGACCTTTATCCTCGAATTATTTTCTCCTAAAACAGTTTGGTAGTGGGATCATTCTGGAATGAAGATCCAACTGTACTGGTAACTTGTCTCGTTCGGTTTATATATTGTAATTATTACAGATGTCATTTAACTGCTATTGTAATACCAGTGAGTACTACATCCTATATATCTTCCTTACATCTATAATTCGTTGCTGGGGTGACAGTTCTTGGCCGAAAAATTTCTTGTCATTCCGGTACGAAGAACCGGTTGTCGCGGGAATGTAATGAGATCGGGATGGAGCACAAGCTCAATGCCTTTTTATCTCGTAATGACCGTGTCGTCCCAAACTTTTGTCCTACATATGGTCAAGGACCACATGATACACGACATTTATTCAACTGCCAGTCCAATCCAATCTCACTTTGTCCTGAAGATCTATGGATACAACCAATCGAGGTTGCCAGATTCCTTGGAGTTATAGAGTTAAACAATTACTTGAACCAAAATTGATAAATTTACTTTTCGCTGTTAAAACAACAACGTCCTATATAAACATCAGAAAAGGTAAAGGAACATCGTTACGTTTCTGAATAATTTCGGAAATAAATTACCCATGTAGAAATTTGCTCCAATAAATAATCCAATTCGCCTTTTTTTCTCTGATTTATTTTTTAAGTTAATTTTGGAGTTTAACTGCCATTTTTAATAGTGTTTTTCTATAAACGCACTTAAGTTTATCAGTCCATATAGCATAATTAATAATGGGTGGATGATCGTTTGTTGAGGTTTATTTTAAAAAAGTTGGTCTGACATTGATTCCAATAAATGCTTAGGATCGGAGTCAATTTCCTCCCAAATTTGTTTCATTTTTAGTTTAAGTTTAAAAGTCATTATTTTTTCCTTTTAAGTTTCCCATTAAACCATGATTTCTACTGCTTTGAAATATGTAATGAGCATTATCTTGCTGGAATCATCATTCGTTATATCATCCATTAGAGAGAGAGAAAGAAAGCGGGAGCAATTTGTTATATTAATTTTTGTTAAAATAAAACAAATTTTAGTTTTACAAACTGCAGAAAATACTCAAATCACCACCGAAATTACGTTGTGTCCAATGACATGAGTATGAGCCAGGATCGTCTAAATAATCATTTTTACCTTTCTCACTTTTCTGCCCATTTTATAGATTTTCGTGAGAATTCTAGATGATTTTCTTTATGCACTTTTTTGAGCATTCGCTTACACTTTCGCTATTTCTATTTTATGTGTTTATCTCTTCGCAACGCGTTTGAAGTCACAGGAAGATTTAGTTTGTTCTTTATTTGTTTGTTATGGGCTGCTTTATGTTTGTTAAGATTTATCTGTCTTTTTTCTTAATTTTGTATTTCTCTTGGAAGGTTTCCGAACACCATAATTCTGTTCTTAAAGAAATAACGCACCACAATTTCGGAATTGACCAATTAATCCATTGAAATATCTTTGGTCATGATCAAACAGAAAATTTCTCTAGGGCATCTTTAAACGTTATGAAATCTATCGATTATCTGGACAATAAGCAATACTCAGGCCAAATTTCTTTAATCTCGGTCAATTTTTGCGGATGTGAGAGTGCCAAAAATAAACAGACTGACAGACAGATAGACAGACAGACAGACGAGGTTTTGATATGATCCAAGAATATATCCTATTCAGCACTTGCGGCGGTGGAGGGCATAAAATCGTTAAGTTGACTCTCATTAAAATACTTCAACTTTACTTTTGGGAGAGAAAAACAAAGATAAAAGAAAATTAGAGAAAAAAAAATTAAATGCATTTATAAGAATATGCATCTGTGTATACCATCCGCTTTAAGTTTATTTCACTGTAGCAATGCATTGTGTTATTTGTAAAGGGGTTGCATTTATGTGGGTGTCATAAGAGGTGGTTTTACTAATGGTTTGGTTCACTTATGTTTCATTTTCTGTACCCTTCATCAACACAAATGTTTATGAGGGCATTTAAAGTTTAATATTCCGTATGTGACAATGAAACATAAATCTTGGAATGTTACGTTGCAAATGTCAATGAGTCCAAGTATAAATTTGTTTCATATCATTAATGAATTTTTGACGAAATTTTCCAAAAGGAGACAACATATGACCACATTTGGAAGGTTAACTACGAACTCTTTTATCACTAAAGGGCGTTTAATCCTCCAAAACAACTCTAGAAAATATATCATCTGCAATCATATTTAATTTTATTTTAAATATCTCTAATATTTCAAAGGTTTTACAACCACTTTGAGCTGTAGACCACATTACATTCTTAGAGTCCTTAATAAGCATCATCAGCTTTGCTCAAAAGAACCTTAACGGCGCATCTATTTCTCTTTTTGTATTCAAGGGTAAATAAAATTCGTCTTGATTTCTTAAATTTGTATGTTTTTTGGATCTCAAACAATTCCCTTTTTGTAGTCCATGTCAATTTGTGTTTGAGTTTTATGCCAGGAGGGGGGGGATGGGAGCATGTGCTGGAGAGTGAGATAGTTCTTTTATGAAAATATTTTTATGTTTTGATTGTGTGCTGTTGGTTTGATGGTTTATTTGTTCGTTCCATTAGGGGTTGTTGTTCTTGTTCTTGTGTCTTTCATATTCTGTTTCCACATTTCTGCAAAATTTATTTCTGTTTATTTTGCATTTTTCACTCATTGCAAAATATTGTTGCAATTTTTATTCTTTTCATTTCTTCTTTTTTCTCTTTTGGCTTAAATGTTTGTTTGACGTTATTTTTCTGTATTTTTTTGTTTTTTGCTTTTATGTTTCTGCCTTCTGGTGAAAATTCATTTCTTGTTAATTTCTTTTTTTTTTTCATATTTTTATGTGTTTGTGTGTGAAAATTCTTTCTGTTAACGACCTTGAGTTAAACAGTTGAAATGTAACGAATTATTGAAATGACTCATAATAATGTTTATACCCTACACCACTGAAGGTGTTTAGGGTATTATGCGTTAGTGCTGATGTTTGTAACATAGAGAAAAACACCCACCTTTAAGTATACGATTCGACTCAGAATCACTTTCTGAGTCGATTAAATAAAGCCCGTCTGTCTGTGTCTGTCCGGTTGCCTGTTTATATTAACGTTGTGAACAGTCTACAGGTCGTAATGATTGAAATATCACGATGAAATTTAGTACATATTATAAAAATTATGAATTAAAGGCGTAGCCTATTGAAATTGGCCATTTTCGGACCAACATTTCACGTACCTTCCATATAAATACATATCGATTTAAACAAAATTTTGACACAAGTAAATCTGATTATATTCTAAAACGATATGCCAAAACATGAGAGGGTCGGTCCATTATTTCTCATAGCTCCCATACAAACCCCATTACAAATAACAGTTTTAATGACAAAAACTTCAAGTATATGTTGGTATTGCACTAACAATTGATCAAATTAAGATAAATACAAGCAAAAATCAATGTACAAAATTATACGATGGTCGGTTCATTATTTCTTGTAGCCCCCATATAACCACCCACCAGAAAAATTCATTTTAAAACGCATAAATTTAACATAAATGTTGGTGTCACAATAATGTACTAAATGCTTAAGAATAAATCAGAAAAACAAATTATACGATGGTCGTTCATTAGGGTATTAGATAGTCGGGTTTGACTTATTTGTTTGTATTTTTCTTTGTAGTCATGTACAGAAAAAGAGGAAAAATATCCTAAAAAAGAGAGAAATAACAATATGAACTAAATTTCTTTTTATCTATAATTTTGGAAATGTAAAATCAGAATGAGTTTTCAGAATGAATCATAAATTATGCAAAGGGAATTAATTCAAGTGTGTGATGGAAAGAGGGAAAGGAAAGGAAAGAAAAGGTGAATGAATAATAATTATGTTTTACAAAACATAAGCTGGATTATGCACTTAAAAAAAGGGTGATGAGGACGTATGATTAATATTTTGAATTATAGGTTAGAGGTGAATATATTTATGGGAGCTTTATGGAAATGGTAGGAGCATTCAAATTAGGTATTCTAAAGTAAATAACATCGTTAAATTGCCACTTCATGATATAAGAGACTTCGGAGACAAGATTTTTTTTTTAAATTTTAGGTTTAATTAAAAAGGGCTTTAAGCCAAAAGGTCAGGGTTACTCCAGGTCACGACCTGTACCTTCTTATAGGAAGGAGGGGTCCTTGAATCCTTGGTTAAAATAGTCGTCTTCACCAGTGTTAAATGTGTGAAATCAGTGCGTTAAAGAGATGCAAAACTCTCGAAGGCAAGCAAATGAAGTACAGCCTGTCCGCCTTAAATAACGACAATGACGCGAAAGGTATTTACCCACCCAGAGCTGCTTTACTACAGGAAGTATTTTTGAAAGTTGATGGTTACGGACATCTTTGTTTATAACTCTACTTGCAATATTCGTTGGGTTTTCCTTTCAAACGAATCAGCTTTGTTTGGTATAGCTGATTCGTTTGAAAGGAGCACCCAGCGAATATAAAAACAGAATTATATACAAAGATGTTCGTAAAACGAATATCCGTCAAACCCGATTTCAATAGCTCATTACACAAAACCAGCTTCCAATTGCCTTATTACCTCTGAGACATAAATATTTTATACTTGTCCACTTTTACATATGATTTTCTGTTAACGAAAGTTTTTCTTCTACTTCACCAATAACAATAAGATTTTAAAATTTTATTTTTGTAGCGTTAGGAATTTATATCCATCATATGAAATTCATTGCCCTTCCGTTGCATATGTGATCCAATAATTTTGCTTTTCTATGTTTGAACTTAAAATTAAAATGTAGATTTTGCTTTTCTTTTGTGTCAATTTGGCTGCTATTCAAACTCCCAAACCATCGTGCATTCATTATTAGAGTTGATGAAAGTAAGATTTTTTTTATAAACAGGAACTATGGAATTTCTTCTCTTAATATTTCGAACATCGTACATACGAATACAATACCATTGTGTAAAAGTGTGCCACATTTCAGTTATATTTAGGTAAATTAAAATTCTAGAAGGACATTTGTATGGGGTTTATATGAAATACTGGACCGATCATAAACAAATTTAATATGCTTTTTCCTTAGGCCAAAGATATACGATCGATATATTTTTCATTTCGTTACACGACAATGAATCTTCTCTGTGAAATTCCTCATATCTTAAAACACTGATCTGCGTGGTTTACCACTCACTGTCTATAAGAAACGTATATAGGGTGAGCTCTATACTATATCACAAGTCAAATGGAATAATGAACCAACGTGTCTCCTTACCATAATGATGTGGTCAAGACTGGATAGAACCACTAACAAACTTTTGAGTAAAACAGTACATTTGGTGATTCCAAAATCGAATAATCAGCAAATCATAGTAAAGTATATTAGAATTTGGCACATAAAGGGTCAAAAGATGTCTAGATGTTCTTTGTTGGAAAGAAGTATCTCATCATCAAACTCTGGAGACTCAAATTTCGAAAAAAACAATACAATAAGTACTTAATCCAATTCTCTGATAGAGAGAGAATTACCTTATCAATAAACTCTGGAGGAGAGTCTCATATTTCATTTTGTACTTACCAGTAGCACCTGAGAGAGATTCTCTTAACCGATTTCTATTGTTAAAAACTGTTATCTGTTGTTGGGCTGTATTTTCAAGGTAAAATCGATTTAGTACATCTGTTGATATATTCATAATATTTGGCAGATTTGTAGTTAGATCATTTCGGAACGAAGATCTAATTGTTAAGGCGACGAATGGAAATGGTAACCATAACTATTTGTCTAATTGTGGAGCAATCCGGAAGTGCAACATTTGGCTCATTCTGTGGTACTATTAAGCCAGCCGGGATCGAGGAAGGTCCCACCTGCAACAGATCGAGATTAGTATTTCAATGAAAAAAATGGTTTCAATAGTAGCTGAAAACGCAATCTTTTATTTGGCGCCTAACTCTTTAATTACCGACTCCCTAAGTTGTCCAAAAGTCCATTAGCTTTTATATCTAATATCATATTTTTAATATTTTTAATACACATACCAATTAAATATGGCCAATAGCCAACACATTAGTTATTTATTATATTAAAACAATATTTTAGCATTAAAACATTTTCAAATTAACATAATTTTTCTAATTCGTTTATAAATTGAAACTCAAAATTAAAAAAACAATCGTTTTTTTTTTTTTGCTTTAACGACTGAACTGTCATATTTTGCCGCCATTTATGTTATTTTCAAGAAACGCCGTTAAAAACCTTCGACTTTGTTTTCTAGCTCTGTTCTTAACAGCAACAGCTGTTCATAAATAAACAAATACATAAGAAAAATTTTTATTTTGTTCTTATACTCGAGAAAAAAGGCGGTTGTTAAATGAAAATTTTAATAATTTAAAAAATTTAAATAAATAATGAATAAAACTAAATGTTGAAAATAAAAAGAAAAGTTTTTATAAAATAATAAAAAGTTCAAATGAAGTTAAAAGTTCTTTAAATGTTTAAAGTTCCTGTATTAGAAAAAAAAATAGTACAAAGTAAATGAGAGTTTTTTTTTTTTTTGTTTAAATTATTAAAAAATGGGTAAGTTCTATAGTTTATTTATTGAAAAATAAATAATTATAAACATTATAAACCATAAATATTTATAGAAAAGTTTATAAATATTCAAGAATTTTTTTATTTTCGAGTGCAAAAAAAATATTTGCAAAGAGTCTCCCTTGTGTCTGGGGTGTTTTCCATATTTTCAATTTTACTGTTATTGTTGTTGTTTTTATTTTCATGATTTTGGCCTAGAAGTTGTTTGTTTCTGTTTTTTTTTTTGTTTTTTTTTTTAGCTCTTCAACTTGAACTCTTTAATGTTTTTATTTTAAAGTTATAAAAAAATGTGTAGAAAAATTTTATTAATTGTTTATTACATGACTCAAAATTATTATTGGACATGTTTTGCATTTTTAATAGATTTACTCAAATTTTTTAATATTTAATACAAAAAGTATGTCTGTGTGTGTTTGTTTGTTTGGTGGTGTGGTTTTTAAAACAATTGTTTTGAGGCAGCCACTTGAATTCAGCCAAATTTTGATGTAAATTTCTTTATATTTTTGTGCATTAAAATATATGAAACTTTATTAAAAAACTCTTTCCTTTAGGCGCTACATATTAAACGTTAATAAATTTATGTTTTCACCTGAGCTTGTAACATAATCTACAATGTCGTAGATGGTTGAATACTCTACAGGTCCAAAGTTTTTATAGATACTTTCGATATCTTGATGAAATTTAGTGGATATTATTTTGGCTCAAAATCAAAGCCAAGTGAAATTGGTCATGTTCGATTCAATATTTCCGATACCTCCCATACAAATGTCTTCCCGTAATGAAGTTTTTAGCTCATAAAAGTACTTAATTTAAAGCTATTTTAACAAAATTTGGCAAAAACAAGTCAAATTATTAGTCTAATGTTATGCCAAATTATGCGAGGGTCGGTCCACTGCAAATGTCTTTTTGAAGGCATTCACATATACGTTGTTATTGTAATAAAAATTGGTCAAATTATGATAAATATAAGCAAAAATCTTGCACATCGATTATATACGAGGATAAAGCTCCCAAATAACCTCTAGAAATATTCATTTTGAAACGCATAAATTTCACATGTTAAACAAATGAATATATTGTTAATCTGATTTAAATAAGTGACCAGAAAATAGTGCGTACTAAAATTACTAAATATTTTCAACAAAACCCAACTTGGCGTTACAAAAAGTTGGCCAAACATTCAAAGATCTTATTTAACAGTACCAGGGGATTTTGTCCGTTGATACTATTTCAATGTTTTCAATGTGTCCACTTATTTTAGTCCTAACTTGGCATTACCTCAAAAAAATCTACCATTAATTTGGTAAATTTTATAAGAAGTTCGAATCAAATTCCACCTAAACTTGCATAATTGTTAGTTTTAGCTCTATTAAAGTCATTATGCTTTCGTTTTATTATGTATCCCTGAACTTCTTCAAGACAACCAGTCTAACAGAGGTATGCTGACTACTTTAAAACATGTACCGCAACATTATCCTGCTGAATATATGCATTTTTCGTCCATAAAAGAAAGAAGGACATCTTCCAACAATTCGTTACAAATTCAGCTATTCATTTTTGTTGGAACAAAACAAATTTTAGATATGCTAACTGCACAAATTATTACTCAAACTATAACGTTACCACACTTGTCTAACTGATCTGAACATCATTTGATCTCAAAACGTGCCAATCACATGAGAAAATGAGTTAGGGCCGTCTAAATTATTATTTTTTTTTTTGTCGGAGAGAATAACCTTCTTCCTCTCCTCAGTCCATTTCATACATTTTCGTCCGAATTTTAGACGATTTTTATGCTATTTTTGAGTATTGACTTGGTTCTTTTCTCTTTGTTAAATGTGTTTGGAAGTTACAGGAAGTTTCAGTTAATTCTTGTTTTATTTGGAATTCAATTCATTACCGGGTGCTTCTTATTTTAACGGATTAATATGTCTTTTTTTTAATTTTTTCCTTTTCTTGAAATGATTACGAACTTCATACTTACATACCACACTTTCGGAACGTTTAATTGTATGACCAATTTCTATATTGGAACATCTTTGGCCATTAAAAAAATTTTAATTTGGATATTTTGATTTGGATAATATGGATAAGTAGACAAAGGTTCTTTAAACTATGCAGTCTTTAATGTGCGAGTGAATGGCATTAGCTGAAGAACTAACAGGCTATTAAATGTAATATCCAATTCCTGGTCGGAATTTAGCTCCATCGTACGGTGTTGGTTGTTGTTTGGCTATAAACGATTGTTCTTTCTTGGGGAAAAAGTTTCGTTTGATACAGCTATCGCTGGGTTGATAATCTTTGGCCGAGTTTAACTCGGGTCGTTTTGGAACGAAGAACGTACGGATCTTTGAGTGCTTGGTGTTGGTGGAGTCAGGTGGTGAGGCGTATTGCTAACGATATCGTTGTTAAGAGTTAAGAAATTCTAATTTTCTTTGAGGTAACTATTAAGCAGACTGCAAGAGTCATGAACTCGATCTAGTTAGACAAGTGTGATGATAGGAACTATGGAACTATCTGTTTAATTTAACTAGGTTTTGATCATCGCTCTCAAAGTCTAACGAAAGACTAACTACAACTGAAGTAGTTTGCTATCTCTGATATTATCAAAAGCTTTTCCAATTTCCACAAAGAATTTTACGTTCACATGACCTCTGCTGGTTTAAGCCAAGTGCTATTAGAGTGGTATTTCAGCGATTATGTAAATGAGTTGTTCTTACAACTTTAATAAAATACTTCCCCATGATTCCCTCATATATATTTTAATATACATTTTAGTTATAGAGAAGTCAATAACTCTTGACTCTTCAAATACCAAGAAGCTAAGCCTCCCTTAATCCTCCATAAAATTAGTTTAACGAAAAATAGGTTTTCATTAAAGTAAAGTAAAATTCTTACAATGAAGCTCATTTCTTATTCTTTAAAACCCCTACACTATTCATAGCGTTACATACTTACTTATAACTTTTGATATCCAATACAAATATCAGTCACTCACTCATTCACACTCATAATTGTTTCTATATTTACGCACCTGCAAATATATTTGTATGTAATCAAACGTTCACCAACTAAAGTTATGAATAATTATTTTGTTGGTTTGTTTGTTTGTTTATTTGGAAAAAATTACTTTATTTTTTATATAAAATTGCATTACAAAAGTTATTTCTTTTTATTAAGATTAAAGACCCTCTTTAAAAAAATAATTTGTGTTCAATTTTATCAAAAAAATTGTTCGAGTAATTAGTCTTTAATACGTGCTTCTTTAAAACGGTTAAAAATTATAAACAAATATTTTGTTAATAAAATTGTTTACAAGTTGTATAAAAAAGTCAATAAAATTATAGAAAATTATAGAAATTTATTATTAAATAATAAACAAAATGTTGAAACCTAAAAAATTTATTAAAAACAATATCAAAAATTGAAATCATTTCACAAAAATTCAAGTGAGTTAAGAAGAGACTAAAGATTTTCTTTTAATTTAAGGAAATTAAAAGAGAAAATTAATTATTTAAAATATTTTTGCAAAAAAACATTCAAATAAAAATTATATATTTTGGATTCTAGAAAAATATTTGTATAAAAATATTAAACCCTAAAGCGACTTTGATAGTTCAGAGGGATAAATTTAAAATTAGTAAAATTTATTTCAGTAAGAAACGAAACTATTTAAACTTAAAAAAGTTTGAAGTTAAAAACAAACGAGGAATCTTCCATTAGATTAGGAAACATTTAAACTTTAGATATAATTCGACTTATATTCCGATTGTTAATCAACTGATCTTATTAGCTACATATAAAATGATTGGCTGGACAGTGATGAATTATCTAGTATGGACTCCTTTGCTAGGAGATATACAATGTAGCAGCAGTTGTGTTCATATTAGTGAATGAAAAGGTGTGGAATCGGTTCCAATTATAAACGAAATCAATTCTTCAATTATTATTTAAAATGTTTTTAATGTACCATCGATATAGGAAGACAGTGATACTACCGGAGACAACTGAAATAAGGGCTTTCGCCAAATACCGAGCCAACATAACTAACAAACTTTGCTATACCGTACACCATCATAAGTGGTTGGTGTATTATGCTTTTATGCTAACGTTTGTAAAATACACTACCTTTAAAGTATATCAGAATTAGAATGACTTTCTAAATACATTTAACTGTGTCCTTTCATCCCTCTGTCTTTCCATCTGGCTGTCTATCTTGACGGTGTGAACAGGAGCAATTTTTAAAGACATTTTTATGAAATTTGGAACATATTGAAATGGGTCATGTTCCTACGCTGCTAAATTTAAGAGGCGCTGCTAAAATTTTAGAGGCAGAAAGGAGAGCACGGAAATTGAAGTCAAGTTTTCTATACAAATGTTCTTTTTCGCAACTTCTTGGTCAAAAATTGTATATATTGCTGATGCGCGAGGGAATGCTGAAGAGAAGTTTAGGAACCAAAAGCCAAATTTCCCAAAAAGTTCCTAATATGACAAACAAATAGCACTTGCGACAAAATAAGCTCTTTAAATACCGAAATTTACATAAGGAAATGTTTACAAAAAGTCTGCTTCCCTTCATAAGACTTCATAATGTGTGCATTTTTTTGCCTGACTTGGCATCTTGTCATTATGGTAAACAAGCCCTGGTATGTGGTATATGTACCAAGATATACCAATCCTCCAACTACCCGGAGCTAAGGTCAGTGGAAAGATATTGGTCTCCTGTTAAATGAAAATCGAAGAGCACAAAAAGTTGTCCAAAACTGTGGTATATTTTAAACGGATATGGACTACCTGTCTCAGCAAAGCGCTGTCACTATAAAAAGTTTGACAGGATGGTTTCCGAAACATGTTCATATTTCATCACCAGTGATTAAATTATAAAAATATTTTATTTTTTAAATTGTAAAAATATTTTCATTCAAATAAAAAATTAAAACTGCAACTTTAGTTGTTTCGTTTTCATTATCATATATGTATGTTAAGAATTTTTAATCTCACTGCTGAATATATTCTAAATAATGATTTAAACTATTATTTGTTTGTTATTGCTTCAATTTATTTATATAATTTTCTTTTTATTTTCAGGTAAGAAATCGTATTATTTCAGTATTATCAGTTGGGGTGTACAGGTATTGTAAAGTTGCCTCAATAATTATAAAAATTAAACGCAGTTTTAATTAAAAGCGAGTGAGAATACTCGCGAGTGAGAATAAATTGGAATATGTTCTATTGTGTATATTAGGGTGAATCGAAATAATATTAGAACCTGAAAAAATAGAGGTTTTTCATTCATTCTAGACGTTGACTTTTAATATTACTTTTGATTTAACAGCTACTGGTACGAGTTACTACCTTGACAAACAAAATAAATTATTTCAAAAACGGTGTACATCGTAAATCGTAAGATTTATAATCCAATTATGTAGTGTATAATATTATTTGATTAAAATAATATATTCATATCGCTCGTTTGCTGCAAGAGAGTTGTAACTTAAAAATTACTTTTTTTGAGCAGAAGTCTCTAAATATAAAATAGAATGTGTGTTATATATTTATGTATGTAACGTATAGACTTCAAAGCGGCTGGGCATATTTTGATGAAATTTTCACAAAATGATTCCTTTATAAGCGAATGCAACATAGGCAATTGGACCATGGGAAGGGATAACCACCATACAAAGCAAATATTGGTTATTCAAAGTACTATAACAGTGAAAGTTCTCATATTTGGTCCCAAGTACTTCTACAAGAGACTGTTTTACGGGACAAAACGTAGGACAGATAGAACCAGGGGGAGGGCTACCCCCTTTACAAAGCAAATATTGATTATTGAATTTCTAAAGAACTATAACAGCGAGAGTATTAAACATTTTCAGCAATTATGCCACTGTGAGATACCATCCCTGAGAAAATATAGGACTTATGGGATTAGCTATGCCCTAAAAATTTGTTTTTACAAAATGAAGTTTGTTGGGTCTGCTAGTTCAAGAGTGAAAATGTGAAATGTGGTTATATTTTCATACTCTTCTAGGAATATTGCAATGTAAACTACATAACAACGATCCTTTCTGATATATGAACTTTTTTCTAATAAACCGTTTAAATATTATTGAGACTCATAGATAAAGCTGAACAGGTCTATTAAATTTTAGTTTATGATTTTTTAAGAAAGAAGTATAATTAATGACACCTCATTCACTACTTATACCAGTATCAAACATATAAATATTATGGTCCATGTCGGCCAATGTCCTCTATATATTCATTTCAACATCTATAACATTTCCTTGTATACAAAACTTAAAGCTTTGTTGTTCCTTATCCTTAATATTATTTCAACAGACTTCGTTGACAGAGACATGAGTATAAAATATATACATTTGTGTCATCGTCAACATCTGAAAGACATGAATTGTTATGTCAAAGACATTATGATGATTGTTGATGCAAAGTTAATCATAATAATGTTACATTTTCAAACAATTCCATATAGACAGATGAAAAGGAAAGAGACATAAGAAAATTTTACAAAATAAACCAAAAGAAAAAAATTCAACTTAAAGGTGGATGAAATGATATTAAAAGAAATTTGTTAAATTTGTAGAATTTAAACTAAACGCCCGATCAAACTATTAAATTCCTTATTTTCATTATACAATTTTATGTATATGATTTTTTTGTTTTTATCCTCTAAAGAAGTAGATTTCCCTTGCCAATCATTGTTGGTACATTGTTGGTACAAGTGTCAATTTCATCTGTTAACTTTTGCTTATGACACGTTAAGTGTCTTGGGCTTTATAATATCTATGTATGTGTATGTATTATAAGGATATAAAATACAAGTGCATCTTTTTTTCCATATCCTTGGGCTTTTATTGTATAGAAAATGCAGAGACGGCGATGAATAGAAAATTGTGAATGTGAATGAAAGACAGGATATACTCAAAACTATACATCCTTGAAACTTGATCAAGATATGAAAGATAATTTACATATGTTCGTATGTACATACATCTTGCAATATATATTTTTGCAAGGAAATATTTAAAATTGAATTAGATAAAAAAAGGAACGAATAGAAGACGTTTTTTTCTTGCTCTCGTTTGAGTTAATTTCAAAGGAACTTATTAATATAACAACTGGCAAAAGTAGTCATAAAATCCATTAGCTTTTAAAGGGGATTATGTGCACCTTATGAATTGCAATTTCCCGTACTTTCTGTTATGATATCGAAAATATAATTTTCGAAGTTCAATAAGTCACAAAATATATAAAAATGTTACACATTTTCAATGAAAAACATTGTGTTATTTATGGTTTTGTCATTGCTACACTGTTGCATATTCCTATAAACGCTCATAATTAATTAGAATAAATTAAACACGAAATTATTTAGTGGAAAAATTATATTTTTATTACATCAACTAAGGAGTGAGATCGAAAAATTCTTAACATACATGTACTATTAAAGACGAAACCACTAAACTTAAAGATTTATTTTTTTCATTTGATTGAAATTGTTAAAAAAAATTCAACGTCTTCATTGTGCTTTCTGGCACTTTGCTCGAACAGGTAGTCCATCTCCGTTTAAAATCTACCACACTTTTAGACACTTTCTTTGTCCGGTTCTTTCTTTTTTAAAAAGAGCCCAATGTTTCTCCATTAGCCTTAGCGCCTGGTAGTTTATTGACCATTTATAGTTCTTGTACCACTCAAGAGCTTGTTTATCATAATGTCAGGATGCCAAATCAGAAAAAAAAACTAAATGGACTCATTTTGAAGTCTTATGAATGGAAGCAGCCTTTTTGTAAACATTCTTTGATATACATTCGGTATTTATGGAGTCCGTGGCAACAAATGATTTGCCGCCATATTGCTTATCATACCAAGACCTTTTTGCGTTTTAAACTTTTCAATAATATTTCTTCGAGCATCAGCATACGTTTCGTCATCAATTATGAAGCAGGAATATTTTTTACAAAACTTCTGATTTTGGCCCCTAAATTTTTAGCGGAGTTCATATCGGGAACTTTTGAGCCTTGTATGTTTAAAAACCTTTAGCTTTATCTCTATGTACCAAATAGTCCGAGCACTAAGCCATTCTGCTTTCCTACCGGATGTGTTGGGAGCACTTTTGAAAATGTTTTTTTTTTTTTTTTTTTTTTGACTTTAGAAACATTTTGTGGACCATTTTTTTACCTGAATACTTTCCCTGAATACCTGAACCAGGTATTAGGTTCAGGTATTCAGGGAAAGTTCTTTCGGTACTGTTTAATAAAATTGGAAACAGTCTGCTTGGTCAAATTCTTGTAGGACCAAATTTTTGTTGAAAATATTTTCTTTTAATAATTTAAGAAAAAGTGCGTTTTCTGGTCACTCAATGTGTTCAGGATTTTCAGCCGTCTGTCTAACAGAGGTAGACTGTGTTCGATAAACCATAATTTAGACTGCTTTGAAATATGTACCGCAGCATTATCTTGCTGGAATCTACAATCTTCATCTTTTCCAATTATTTTCTAGTTCGTTGTTTCGGTATTCGGTATGGATTCTGGATTGTTTTAAATATTTTTATGGTCTGAGCTGACCAAATATGGGACCCACAATTTGTTATTTTTAGGATTTTAAAGTTCGATGGCAAGGGCTTTAAACCAAAAAGTCCCTGTATATCATGATGATTTCGGTTACTCCAGATCACGACCTATACCTTCCTATAGAAAGGAGGTGTCTTTGAATTCTTGGTTAAAATTAAGTTTTTTATGTTCTTCACCAGTAGTATTTCAATTAAAAACGAATGCATTAAACCCCGGACAACGGTAAACGAATACCGCTATGCGACGCTTCAACATTAACCAGTGCGTTAAAGCGAGACGCAAACTCTCGAAGGCAAGCAAATGAAGTACAGCCTGATCGCTTTTAAGAGCGATGACACGATTGTTGTTTACCCACCCAGAGCTGCTTTACGACTTACCCACAATTAAGTTCCGCAAAGTCCAACCTCTAAACTTAAATTACATTTCTACTATGTAATGTAATTTAAGTAAAATTGAATTCGGGATTGTCTCGCCTAGAAAAATTTTAAATGGAGTTGCCAACTTTTTTGACTGAATTCGTCTTTGGCAACACTAAAAATTTTAAATGTCATAATGAAAGTGAAAGATAAAAAAACTTTTGAAATATTTAAAACTCAAAAGAAATTAAAATTTTATATTCACATTTTCAAAAATGTGTGATTCTGATTTCAAGCCCTCTTTCATTGAAGAAGATTTTGCTTCTCTTGTAGATCGCTGCTGTAAGGACACATTGATCAAAGCCTTTGGGGGTTCTGCTATAGGCATTTTAACCAATTTATTCCTACGTAAACGCAGAATATGGCCAATGTGGTTTGGAATGGGTTTTGGTATGGGTTACTCGTATGTTACATGTGAAGAACATTTGCGTACATTATGCGAAACTGCGGAAGATTTTTTCTAATGAATTTCAAATTCATAAGATATTTTTTTTAATTATTATTTTATAATGCTAATTTGTGACGAAAATGTAATAACGAATATAACTTAAGATTTGAATTAATTTTATTTATTGTTTTTCATACAGTTTTTTTTTAATAATTTTCACCTTGAGATTTTTGTTATTAAATGAAAAAATAATTGAAATGTTTTTGTTTTACTTTTAAATAATTAATAATTTCACTACAATCGATATATTTGGTTTGAAAAAATAATTTCAAATTAATTTCATAAAGACGTAAGGAAAATATTTAAGATCCCAATTCCGATAAGGCCAGGGGGGGTATGTACCACCCATACAAAGTTAATATTGATAATCGAATATCTAAAGAACTGTAACAGCGAGAGTTCTCAGTTTGGTCCCAACAACTTTCTCAAGGAACTGTTTTAGTGGTCAGAACGTTGAACGGTTAGGACCAGGGGGAAGGTTACCTCCATACTAAGCAAATATTGGTTATCGAACACCCATACAAAGCGAATTTAAATTATTAAGAATCTCTTAAAATCGTTTGATAATACAACATTAATGTTTGCTTAGGGCCAGCAATGTCCTTAACATGTTTTTTTCGGCAAATCGAATTTTGCCGGGTCTGCATTTGTATACTTTTTTTCGTTTGTTAATTAATAGCAAACAACTATTCTATTAGTTATTATTGAATCACTTTGTTAATGTTAACAGCATGGAGCAACATAGTGTTCCGATCATTTCCTTTGATTACGGGAATCGAAAGGTGCTGAAATGACCCAAACCCATTCGCAGTTGTATTAACAAATGCAATCGGTTCTTGCACACTAAGCAGAACCATGGATTCTTCGAATTCTTATCAATTCCGAAGCGAATCAATAATGTGCTGTTCCAAAGTTAAAAATGTACTTGGTTTTTTTTTCGCCGATGAATTTCGGATCCTTCATTCCGAACATTCCCGACTGTCGTTGTAATGTTAAATAGTATGTAGGAACAAGTAGTGTATATACCGGTGTAACAATATGTATATTTTATTTTCACCTCCACTCGGTAACCTTTAAGAATTATAGTGTGTCCTTCGCCCCAACGTTAAACATGGATTATTGTCCTACAAAGAAGAAGAAAAGAGAAAAAGGGATAAAGAGAAATAGAGTGCCCAACTAACAATCTTTCTATTCAGTGTGTGTGTTTCTAACAAATCGTCTAACCCATCTAGAAAATCTTGGCCCGTCCATTTAGTTCCCGTTAGCTGGACCCCGGATACTTACTCTGTCGATGCCGATGTGCTTGATGCCAATTTCATTTCCGTTACCCCTATTTGACAATGTCCAGTTAAGAATCTTATCTTCCCTCCTAAGACAGAATATCAGTCATAAGGCCCTTAATACCCTGCAGTCACGTCTCCCCAAGACGTTGCCCAGACTTGACGAGCCAAATTATCAACTATCTCACTACTAATTATGTCGCAGCGTAGTAAGACTTTGTGAATACCTATCAACCTCCTAAGCATCTCCCTACATTCCCATACCACCACAGAATTCATGGTGAGCCCTCTAAGGCCATTCAGCGCGGCCTGACTATCAACATAATTGTTAGTCACCGTCCCCACATTCACATACTCCATAGCCAAACTCGCTGTCATTAAGACTCCTACCATGGAATATGCTACGCAATGCGACCTCTACCTCCTTGGTAGACCCCATTATTAATGCTACCGCCATATTGATCCGTAAGTTCTAAATAGCCAGCTAAGATGGATGTTAAACTTCAGGTTATTCCCCAAATCGAGTTCAGAGACCATCTTATCACATGCATGATCTGTACTTCATCATAGCATGTTCATCGAGTTTCAATTCCCTTATCCTTGAGCGATCATAATCCATATTCCATAAATGTCCATTATCTCTCAAACAAAATAGATTCCTTGTTGCCGCTACTCAATCAAACTTCTTAATTTGATTTGCCAAACTAATTTTGCAGAGTTTACATGAGACTCTGGTATTTAATGTATGACTGGTAATGTTTGGTCCTTCACTTGACCCCGACTATCATAGGCGGTATCAAGAGAAAGATCGTCCAGTAGCATTTGCTCTTCAGTAATCAGCACATCGCGAAAATCGTACACAGGGTCAAGATGGATTTCATGTAATCGTTCCAACTCAATGTTCGTGCAAGCATCAGTTGGCGCAATGTTGGGATTGAAATCCCTTTGAGCAAGAGCGTCCTTGTTGGATGCCGAAGCATCTCGAATGCCGATTACAATAATTTTCTCAATTACAAAAATTCTGTAAACGATAACAAATTTTTCTTTATAAGAAGATTTTGTTATCGTTTACAAAATATTCTTTATAAGAAAATCTTGTTATCGATATCAAAAATTTTCTCTTAAAAGAAAATCTTGTTATCGATAATAAAAAGAATCAAAATCCGTATTATTATTAATAATTTCAAATTTCTATTGCATGTGATTGTTGTTATTATTGTTTGTTTCTTTTTTAATTCGTTAATTAATTGCACTTTGTATCAGACGTCTCTATGGCCTTCACCTTAACCGCAGTCAGCGTAATTTATAGACGTGTTTCACTTCCCCACTCTCCAAATAATTTATACATTATTTAACAGCTGTTTTAAGTAAACAAACTATTAACCACTTAGTTATCGGCATCGTTTATTTGTTATTGTTTTCATAAATTACTCTCTGATGGTTTTTTAGTTTTTGAGTGGACCATAGAACTCTTGATAGATTGAGATACAAATGAAAACTTTTACATACAAAAAAAACTATCTTTGACTTTTTGATAATAACAAAAAGTATTAAGGAGAATAAAGAGATAAAAGAGAGCAAAACAAAAATATAGAGAGTAAATATTGAGAATATTAGAGATGGTATAAATTTTTCAATTTTGGGGGAATAAAAGAGGTACTTTTTCAGGAGTTAAAAAATACTAAGAGAGAGATTGAAAAATTCATCAATATTTTTCATTTGAACATTTAACCCAAGTGTAATTTGATATCTTTGGATCAAGAAACCTTTGTAAAACATGTCAATTATTCTGCTTAATGTCAATCAAATATATTGTTAATCTGATTTAAATGGGTGACCCGAAAAAATGTGGGTATTAAAATTATTTAATATTTTTACAAAATCCAATTTAGTCCTATAAAAAGTTGATCAAACATTTAATGTTGCCATACTGTTTCAAATATTGGTAAATAGTACCGGGAGAACTTATCCGTAATTAGAAAATCTGTTTCAGGTAGTAGGAATGATTCACATGATGGTTCTAAAGCCAAAAAAAAAACATTTTAAAAAGAGCTCCCAACACATCTGGTAGAAAGGCAGGCCGGTTAAAAACTCAAAAAGTTCCTACCAGAAATCCTGCTAAAAATTTAGAAGCCAAAAACAGTGCTTTGAAATTCTAGTCAATTTTTCTAAAATTGATGACGAAACGCATGTTTTGGCTGATTTCTTACAACTTTCTGGTAAAACATTTTATCTAATTGATGCTCTAGAGAATGTTAAAGACAAATTTAAGATCCAAAGGCATTAAAAATGTCCCCAAAACTTTTTGGTGTGGCAAACAATATGCAGTCACGGCGAAAGAAGCCAATCACATCAAGAAATATTTATAAAGAAGGCTGCTTTCATTCATAAGTTTTCATAGTGTGTCCACTTAGTTTTGGCCAGAATTGTCATCCTGTCACTCTACTAAACAAGCCCTTGATTAGTAAAAGAACAATAATGTGGTATTTGTACCAAAAGAAACAAAACCTGCAAACTGCCGGGAATTTGGGCAAGTGGAGAGATATTGGGCTCAGAAATATCGGTGTCAATGTTCAAAATTTAATCACAAAAAAAATTAAAACTGTAAGTTTTGTGGTTTCTTTTTTATTATCACATATGTATGTTAAGAATTTTTCAATCTCACTTTTTATATAAATTAATTTTGTTAAAAAAATTAAATTTAAAAAAAGTGGTTGATAAAACGATTTATTTTTAGGGGGGTTAAAAAAAGTACCTTCAAAATGTACTATTTGTTGAAAAAGTACTATTTGTGAAGAGCATATTTTAAGAAAAGAGCCATTGTATTTACTCTGGGGTGGTAAAAAGAGCTCTTTTTAATATTTTATTGTTTTTATTTTAACTCATTAAGACAACAAATATTCTACTGATAGATTTCAGTATTAAGTATGCATGTGTGTGTGAGAGAGTTTGTGTGTATCTGTCTCTCTCTCCCTCTCTCAGTTTTTAAGTCATTTTGTCTGTCTGTCTATCCATTCATCCACTGGGTTTGTTTGTATGTTTTTGTGCAGTTTAATAAAATTTTCTAATGTCTTCATATGGGAGTTTGCTGATCTTTGCCGGTGAAGAAACACAAGTTTCTGATTAAATTAACGTATTTTAACGTGAATTGTGCAGACACCAAAACCTTTAATAAAGACAAATAAAAACGATAAAATTCACAAAAAATATTCTTGATTTTTTTTGCCAAGAAAATTTTCCAAAAAGAAAAATTAAAAGAAAAACTTTATAATAAAGTTAGTAACCGTCATGTCGGTATAAATGTGGTTTCGTTCTGTTCCATATTTTTCTCGGTAAAATTCATTTAAAAGAAAAAAATTTAAATAAAAAGTTTTTCAAAACGCAGTCAGTGAATATTAAAAAAAGAAATACAAGAAATTTAATTTAAAAATAAAAGAAAAAAATTTAAAAGAAAAATTATCTGAAATTCATTTAAAAAAAAGCAAAAAGTGTTTAAAAAAATTACAAAATAAAAGTATCTTAACGTTATTTTGCCTTAAATTTGTGTTTTCACAAACAAAAAAAAAAAGAAAAGAAAATTTACTGTTTTATTAACAGGAAAAATTGTTTATTTCTTTCAACTGACAAATCGTCTTTATAAAAATGTTGAAAAAATATATGTAACAAATTGCAACAAAAACAACAAATTAAATACAAAGAAAATATAAGAAAATTAATTGTATCTAAAAAATAATAAAACAAAAACAAGTAAGAATGTTATATATTCTGCTATGACGAATCTTAAATACCCTCCACCACATAAATTAGGCAAACATTTACATGATTTAAAGATAAAGCTTCGAAAAACTTATTATTCATTCATTAACACCGATTCTGGATAAAGAATCTCTATATAAAAACTATTGTGGAATATGGTCATCTTTTCTTCAAAGCAACTATAAAGACAGCATTTCGTTGGAATTGGTCCATATTTAAGAAACCTTTAGATCTAACACAATATTCCGGAAAGTGGGATTATAAGGGAGTTATAAACAAATATGATCCGATAATTGTCAAATAAGATTCATATATTAAAGGCAGTAAAAAATAAATTTCAAAAAAATTTAAGAGTCTTACAAATTTAGAATCCTTTTCCGGGAAGATTTCTAAAGTGCCTTAAGAGCTATAGCTCTTAATATATTCAAGACACTTAGAAAAATAATTGTGCCAAATTTCAATAGAATTGATCTATATTTAGGAAAGTTATAAGCTGAGAATTGTTTTCCGGAAAGGAGACTTATATGGGGAACCATAGCAAAATATTAATCATGATTATTGAAATTAAAAACATATATTTTATACTATAATATTATTGGAATCGTTCAAACATTTAAGAGCTTTAAAAGCTTTAAAAACCTATACCGGAAAAGGGCCTTATAAGGGAGCCAGATCATAATATTTTTTTACGAAAATAATTTTTTTTTTGGAAACTTTAGAAGAGATGTTTTTCGGAATTTTAAAGTTTTTTTATAGCAAACTGCTTAAGACAACCACAAACAAGTTTCGTTGAATTCCGATAATTTTTGTAGGCGTGAGGCGGACAAAGCTAAATCGATTCACATTTTAATTTAAAGCAAAAATATTTATAATTTATGGGGTCTTAGTTAATTCCTTCATGGTGTTACATATGTAATGATAAAGTTAATATACCCTAAGCACCACTTGTGCTGGCAGAGGGTATAAAAATAAATAAAACTGCGCAAATTGTTTTAAATAAAAAGAATGTGCAGATAAAATAAATTATATTTTAAAGAAAATATTACAAAGTTTACGTTTTTTGAATAGAATAAAAGAAATCATCATCAAAATAAAATTTCACCAATAGAGAAGTGAATATTTCGATAACATTTGGAAAATGTTATCGAATTTTTTTTTAATAAAAATTTGAAAACATCTGATGAAAGTATTTTCAAAAATGTAATAAATAAACTATTTTTCCTATGGAATTATCAAGTTATCGATAATGCAGATCAAGCAATCGATAAAAACAAAATGTGTCTAGTTATCTTTAGTTTGTTTTTTTTCCTAAATAAGAAAAATTTTGAACTTTTTCTTTTCTCAATAGAAATTTATTTAAGTGAAAATAAATGGAGATTCCTTACAAAATATTTGCCAACAACAATAAATGTTTCTCTTGAAAATTTAAATGATCTCATATTGATTTCTTGGAGAATATTTCAAGATCGATAAAGAAATGCTTTCTTAAAGAAAACTCGATAATGGAAATTAAGATTCTCTTAAGAGAAATGTTCTCTTTTTTAAAGAAAATCTAGATGAAATTATAAAAAATTTTCTCACAAAAAGATCTTAAAAGAAAAAATTCTTTAAAAAAAATTATAATAATTTTTTTCTTAAAAATTTCTTTTGTGAAAAAAATAATTAACTCTTAAAGAAATCTTCTCTTGATAAAGACGTAAAGGTTCTCTTTAAAAAAATTCTCTATAACGGCAAGAGAAAATCTTGTTAACGATTACTGCATTTTTTCACTTTTAGAACTATGTTTTCAACAAAAGTTCGAAAAAAATATTTCCTTGAAGATATCGAGTTATCGATACAATTTCTTCAATACGTTATGAAGTTATCAATGACATTTTGTTTTAAGCAAAATGTTCTCTTAAAAGAAAATGTCCACATCGATAAGGAAAATTTACTCTTCAAAGCAAATCACGATAAAGAAAAGTTTCTCATAAAAGAAAATTTCCATATCGATAGGGAAAATTTACTCTCTACGAAAATCTCGATGACGAAAATTTTCTTTAAGAAAAAAATATCTGTAACGAATTTTTTTCCTAAAAGAAAAAAAATAACAAAAATTTTCTCTTAGAACAGAATCTCGATAACAGAAAAATAATATTGTTATAGATAACAAAAATGTTCTCTTAAAAATTTTTAATATCGATAACAAAAATGTTCTCTTAATAGAAAATCTTGTATTTGACATAAAAATGTTCTTCATTAAAATATAGATATCGATAACGAACTTTTTTTCTAAAGATAAAAGATAATGGCGATAACAAAAAAGTTTCTAAAAAATCTTTTTATCGAAAACGAGAAATTTTTCCTAAAAGAAAATCTTGTTGTCGGTTACAACAATTTCTTTATAAGAAAATCTTGTTATCGATTACAACATTTTCTTTATAAGAAAATCTTGTTATCGATTACAACATTTTCTTTATAAGAAAGTCTTGTTATCGATTACAACGTTTTCTTTATAAAAAAAATCTTGTTACAACATTTTCATTATAAGAAAATCTTGTTATCGATTACAACATTTTCTTTATAAGAAAATCTTGTTATCGATTACAGAATCTTGTTATCGATTACAAAATTTCCTTTATAAGAAAATTTTGATATCGATTATTGATAACGACAAATTTTCTCTTAAAAAATCTTCTTAGCGATAATGAAAAATTTCTCTTAAAAAAAACTCTTGTTATCGATAATAAACAATTTTCTCTTAAAAGAAAATCTTGTAATTGATAACGACAAATTTCCTCTTAAAAGAAAAACTTGTTATCGTTAACAAAATTTTCTTAATAAGAAAATCTTAAGATCTTGAAAAAAGTCTTGTTATTGAGAATAAAAAGGTTTATATGTAAGAGAATCTAGTTATCGAAAATAAATGGCGTTGAAATTGTTTTTGAAAGCGACGTTACAGTTATCGATTTTTTAAAAAATGTTTGTTTTTTGTTGTTATCAAAAAACCTTTTGGGAAATTAATTGTGAACATTGTTTGTATCTACAAGATACAAATCTATCTAATATGAAGCCAAATGTTTCGGTTCATTAAAGTCTTGGGAAGAAGGGAAAGAAGGTGACATATGCCAAAAGTTGAAATTTACGAGAACAACGTCCAAACGTCTGTACTTCTGTTTTTATTTTTGTTTATTTTCAGTTTCGCGCAAAAATAATCCCATGTGTATTTGTGTATCTATGTGAGTGTAAGTGTGCATGTGTGTGAATTTATTCATTAATAGAATAAATAAAGGTGTTTTAAAAATATATTTTGCAAATTCAAAGTGATCACGCCAAAAAAAACGAAATAAAATAAAGAAAATTTGAAAAAATAAATTAAACAAAAAATTGAAAATCTAACAAAAATCGAAAGTAAATTGAAAGGAGAAATAAAATAAAAGAGATAAAACAGAGGCAAAAGAATGCAAAATAATGTTAAAATGTGTATAATTATGTAGATTTAAGTGTAACTGAGTGAAGTTGAATAATATTAAAAATAGCTCACGTGCCCAGTGATAATTTGCGGTGAATCTAATTAAATCCCTTCGCAATTTGTTTTTGCCTTTAACGCCCCTCAACTTTCAAAAGGAAAAAGTATTTTGAAAAGAAAAAAAATATTGAAATTTATTGAGCAATTTTTTCCAAATTCCGTCTGGTGAAAATTCAATTTTCTTTTAATTAATGTCAAACTGGATTAATCGCTTTAATTAGCAGCATCTATTTTTAATTCCATTAAGTAAGTTTTTCTTTAAATGTTTTTTCATTCAATTAATTTTTTGTTCAATTTTTATTTTTGCATTTTCAATTAATTTTCATACTTTAACACATGTTTTTTGTATTTGTTGTTATTTTTCATTATTTATTTGATAAGAATTTCGAAAATAAAAATTATAAAAATTCACATGATTGTTATTGTTTGTTGTTGTTATTTGGCATATTAAGCAAATAGAAAAAAAATATGTTTCGTTGGTTAATATTTATACAGTGGGTAACAGAAAATATGTTACTCAATAGGAAAGAGGTAAATTAGAAAACTAATGAGATTGAAAAATTCCTAACACACATATATGTTAATACAAATGAAACCACTAAACCAGTTTTCGGAAACTCTTTGATTAACGTTTTAATGGTGCTTTCTGTCACTATGCTCGAACAGGTAGTTCATCTTCGTTTAAAATCTATCACACTTTTTGGAAACCTTTTTTGAGCTCTTCTTCTTCCTTCTTTAAACAAGCGCCCAATATCGCTCCCCTGACCATAGCTCCGGACAGTTTGGAGGATTTGCCTCTGTTGCTACAAATTCCATATTTTTTGTTATTGTAGGACTCAAAGACTTGTTCACCATTGTGAATGATTGCCAATTAGGTCCAAACTAAGTGGACACATTATGAAGTCTTATGCGTGGAAGCAGGAAAAACTAAACATTTCTTGATGTAAATTTCTATATTTATAGAGTCCAAATGTCTGCAAGAACTTGTTGTGAATTTTGGCTGCTTTTGGGTCCTAAACTTTTCTTCAACATTCCCTTGAGCATCAGCTACATCAAAATTTTGACAAGAAAGTCTCTTTTAGCAAGAGCCCAGTACCTCTCACTGGCCTTAGATCCGGGTAGTTTGAAGGATTTGCCTCTCTTTGTACTAATACCACATTATTGTTCTCTGCCACTCAGTGACAGAATGCCAAATCAGGCTAAAAATAAGTGGACACTTTATAAAGTCTTATGAATGGAAGCAGCCTTTTTTGCAAAAATTCTCTGCTGTTTATAGAGCCCACTGTAACAAATGATTGCCTTCTTTTGACGGTACTGCATATTGCTGAATATTGCTTGCCATACTTTTTGAGAAATTTTGACTGCTTTTGAGTCTTAAATTTTACTTCAAAATTCCCTCGAATATCAGCAATATAACATGTTTGATTAGGAAGTTGTAAAAAAACTGCCAGGACATACGGACTGTTTAATAATATTGAAAACAGTTTGGTGGCAGACCTTTGAATCCTTGGCCAACTTTTTGTAGGACCAAGTTTGGTTTTATTGAAGATATTTAATAATTTAAGTACGCACTTTTTTCTGGTCACTGTTTTTTTGACAGATTTACAATATAATCATTTGTCTGATATTAAACATAATAACTGACATGATTTACAAAGACTTAATTCATTAACGACAACGCTCCTCTCAAGATGGAGGACTGTACTCCTCCAGATCTACTCTAAAATATTTCATCTCTTACCATGTGAAATTTCACGATCTCTATATATCTCTCTTGTAGCAGATGTCTCTAAAGTTATAGAATTATATACAAAAAAAATCGAATTTGATCGTGATAAAGTGGTAAACATAACATATTTGGGATAACAATATAAATGATTGCAAATTAATAATAATCTGGTTGATTTTTTTTTTCTCTGAAATTTAAATTTCGAATTTATTTCTGGAACAACTGTAGACTGTT
This sequence comes from Cochliomyia hominivorax, assembly GCA_004302925.2. Taxonomy (NCBI): domain Eukaryota; kingdom Metazoa; phylum Arthropoda; class Insecta; order Diptera; family Calliphoridae; genus Cochliomyia; species Cochliomyia hominivorax. The sequence goes on along the minus strand of PYHX02000494.1, from coordinate 55,065,736 downwards.
GCTGGATGTACTACAGTCTCAAATTCGATATGATAATACTCCCCCGATATTAATAATTAATTCTCACTCCATTTAGTCCATGTGTTAATATTAGTTTTTCTACATTTATTCAATTTGTTGTTGTTTATCGAATGCTTTTTTCTTTTGTATTTTTTATTTTTATTCGATAATAAACAGTAATGGATGTTTTATTCGGTTAATAAACTGGAAACAAGGGGGTGGAAATTTACAAATAATTCTCAATAAAAACAATATTTCAATTATTTTACGTTTTGCAATCACTGATGAAGGTTGTTTTCATAGTAAACAAATTATTTTTTTAGGGGATAAATTTATTAGAATTTTTTTTGTAATGAAATGGAATTCGATAAAGATAAAATCAACCCTGAAGTGAAACTAAAGATACAAATGTAGCGTATCTTTGTTTAAGATAATAAAATGTAAATTTTTTTGTTTTGAATTTATCTTATCTCAAAGATAATTGAAGTAAATTCACATAATAGTAATATTGCAGAGGGAACACAAATTGAGGCCATTGAAATTTTGTAATTTTAATACACTGATGCATATTCCTGTAAACGCATTTAAATTTCTCTCGATTTCTGTCTTATTTTGGTTGTTCTCATTCGAAACTAAACTTGAAGTTCTTTGTTGAGAGCATTTTAAAAAGAGCTTCCATATCATTAGTTCGCAATGCAGAACTACGAGCTAAGTGCTCGGACTATTTGGTATAAAATGTTAAAGCTTGCTTGAAAAAAGCTTTTGGACTGATTTGACATCCTGTAGCAATGATAAACAAGCCCTTTAGTGGTACAATAATATTTTGGTGTTTCCCTCGAGCATCAATATTACGATGCTCGAGGGAAAAAATCTGCCAAAAAATACATTTCGTCATCGAATATTTATTTTAACTTGACTTCAATTACCGTGCTCTGTTTTTGGTTCCTCGCGTTTCTGCCAGGAACTTTTTGAGCCGTGTTTATCTTTAAACTTGCATTAGTTTGAATTTTTCTAACCAAATAGTCTGAGCTCTGTGCTAACCGGGCTGTTGTCCTACATGATATGTTAGGAGCAGCTTTTAAATTGCTTTCTACTTTTTTGCTTTAGAAAACCCATCTAGACCATTTTTTCAGAAAGACAAGCTCTTCTGGTTTAATATCATTGCAAACAGTGTTACTGCAGACCTTTCACCGTCTTTTTATTGGAACAAGTTTTGTTTTGTTGAAAATATTTAATAATTCTGGTCACTCATTTTTATCAGAATAAAAATATATTCATTTGTCTGATTATAAAAATTATTATGAAAAACGTGTGTTAAGAATTTTTCAGTCTCACTCCTCACAAATAAAATCTTTGGTTAACAATATTTGAAATGAAATCTGAAGAAAAATATTATTTATCCATATAAATATTTTCTTGTTTGATTTATTCGAATTCTTAAAAAAAAGTTATGTGCATTTATAGAAATATGCACCAGTGTATATTTAATTTTAAATATTAATAGTCAATGTCATTTGATTGTATTCTATTTTTTTATTATCTATTTTCATTTAAAATTAGTGATTTGATAATGTCCGCCCTTCGGTTTTTTCATAGAAATGAATTTTTCTAATGACCCAGAAATCCCATAGAGGAAGAAGAAGTTAAATGTTAAAATAAATCAATTAAAAGAATTAAAGTGTCATCTAAAAGCTCAACCCACACTGTGATATCCGTTCTATATTTATCTGAATCACCTCAACTTCTATGACACATCTGTCTGTCACAATTTTAATTCTTAACTGTTTGTAGCAGAGAAGTGTCAACATTATGTTGCAGCAACCATTAAGTATTTTATCAAATTATTTACATTGTCATTTCTCCAGACTTCTTCGAAAATAAAAACAAATAAAAATGCATTAATCTTTCATTAATAACTTTTTCTCCTCATCCAGCGAAAAACACATAAAATATCTTTACAGGAGTGTGGCATGTTCAATATGTGGCACACGCTTCAAGAAACCGTTGTCAACTGCATAAACTTTTGTTGAACTTAAAAATAACGTTCAGTGAACTCAAACAAATAAATATTTTTTTACAAATTTGTTCCTTCATTTTCTTTACATTTACATCACACACACACATTGGAGAGGGATGAGGAAATGACAAGAGAATTTATGGTCAAATTAATCGGATATTATAGCTGAGAGCAAAAAATAGTGAATGATTCGTTTGGTTTAAATGTTTAATTAAGATGCTTCAGAAATTAAAAGGGGTTGGAGGGAAATGTTATCAGAATATCGAATCGATTATCGTATGAATCGATTTTAATTGACTACTAATGGATTTATTATATATACATATACCTCTACCTCTACCAACGCAGGAGTAAATAAAGCTATATTAAGTATGCCATTTCCGTAGTTACCTCCAAGAACAAGCATTATGACTATATAGATATATAATTGAACGCAATCAAATTCCATTCTGTTGAAAACATTCTGAAGACTAGACAAATTTCCGAATTCCATAAAATTTGTCAGATTTTAGCGAAAATCCTTATAAAGGAGTCAGAAATGATTTGAATCGAAAAAGTATTGAACGATCTTCCCTCCTATAGTTTGGTGTTCTCTAATGAGCATTTAATGGTTTTGTAAGATTTATGCATCTCACAAAGATGTTCCATAAAAAGGTAAAGGAGCTGTGAGAAGTTATGGACTGATTTTCGTATAATTTATCACATTGATTTTAAGTATTAAGTAACGCATTTGAACTAAAATTCTTTTAATATTTAGGAGTGTTATGAGCTAAAAATCCCATTTCATGAAAACATATATAATAATGAGCCGTTTAAAACCAATTTTTGCCGTAATTTTTTTTAAATATCACAAAATTTTTATGTTTTCTTGGGCCGTAAAACATCGTTAAATTGAATTAAAAATATTTGTTCTTGCCCGTTATAGACATATTCACAAACACATAATACCCCCCCACCAAGTGTGGTATTAACAATTTGTAAGAATTTAGAGAGCTAAAATCCAGCGCTCTCAAAAAAATTGCGATTAAAAATATATGCAATGCAACTGCTCTAAAAAGAAGTACGGGCAAATGCGATGGACTACATACAATACATACCGTTATAGCTTTCATGACAGGGAATGAAGGTGTAATAACACGCCTCACATGTGATGGGTTCCAAATTTGTTTGAGTAGCTGCTTGTCTTTAGGTGTATCATTAGCACATTAAGGTAGCAATTCACAGTTTACATTCTTTAAATTTTAAGTCCGATATTAAACTTCTGCAGCAATGGAACAACTCATCGTAGGAAAAAACGGCATCCCATTTTAAGAGCTCCCGATTAATATCAAGTTATGTGCAGTACGCTAAGCAATGGTCCCGGGAGTGTTATTTTTACATTAATGCAGATATATTTAAGCTTAAACATTGATATTGTTGAAGCTTTTTGCCTCAATATTTGCGTCTTCTTTCTGTGATTTTAGGAGCTCCCGATTTTCATGCTACCAGACTTAAGTATCTTGTCAAACTTTGAAATCTGTTACCTTTCAGTTTCGATACCAAACTGAATGAGTAATGGAACATCAAATGTTTTTCTATACCTGATGTTAACGCAATAGCGATACTTTACCAGACTCTATCACTTTTGACCAATAACTTCTCCAAGAACAATCCACTCGGTGAGGAATTAAGAAAAATCAAGAGGATTTTGTCAACAAAAATCTACAATCGAAAATGTAAATAGTTAACATGTTATGGTCGAGCAATTTATTGCAATGTTGATCTCCACTGTTTCCAATTTCTTATTTATTGAGAGTATAATTAGACGGTGCTCTAAACTCTCTCTAGACGATATATAACTTATGATTTACAGCTTATTTAACTGGTATACTAATTTAGTTATTTTGAATGAAAATGAAAACCATCAACAAAAATACAATTTGAAATTCAGTACACTGAAAAAAAATCATTTTACAAAAATGGAATCTTTAAATCGATTTCAGAATTCTCAAGATCCCTACCTAATTAAAAATAAAGATCACGTGAGGAGGCCAAAATAAGTAGCAAAGCTTATATAAGAAGTGTCAAACACGTGACAGCAAATACCAGAGAAAAAACTTGTCTATTGAAGAAACATGCACCTTTTACCCATTGACGTGTTGTCTGATCAAAATTTGTTATTACACCGAACAAAATTTGTTATTCATTTCTCTGGCGACTTATCATTATCTCAGTAATATAACGATCCCATGTTCCGAAGAGAAAAAGCGTTATTCGAATGATTTTCAGTTGTATAGTACCAGATCTCTAATAGGCGTCCTTTATTTATCCTTCTGGTTTGGTTTATTCCTCGAGTTAAAGATTCTAACATTTCTTGCTAATTTCAAAATTGATGACTCCAGTGGACTTTTGAAAATTTTTAAGAAATTTCATTAAGATGATTAAAATTGTATCAAAATTTACATGTTTTAAAAGATTTGGAATAGTGATGAGGTTCTCTTGATTGACTTTGATCGCTCTGATCATCATACGATTCAATCGAGTTTTTTTTTTCCTTGGAAATAATTCTGTATCTTTTGAACCGTAAGAGATGTTTTAATAAAATTTCATATATTTAGAGTTAAGGTTTTTCTGAGTTGATTTGGAGGAACACAAGCCCCTATAAGGCTACGGGTGTAGTCAGTCTCCCTCTAAAGTTGAACACCGCGGCTATATTGATTTTCTAAAAATTCGATAAAAATCAATCTAAGAATTGACAGAAGAGGAATTTTGTATAAAAATATAAAGCTTACAGGTTTGGGTTATCTCTTATAGTTTCAGAGGTGTTCAAAACGAAATGTTTAGCCCTGTTTAAGTTATGATATTTTTATGACAGCGAACTTACTGCAGGTCCTAATTTTTTTGTTTTAATTTGAGCCAGATTTCTTATAAAATTCTAAATTAGTTGCAATAACGGTATAAATGAAAATGGAGTTCAGTACAAAAAATGTAACTGTTCAAAAGTTACAGAATTATTTTTAAAAATTTCGGATCGTTGCTGTTCGGAAGAACAAATTTTTTGGGTGATCTTCATAGCTCATGTTTAGTATAAGTTACTTCCTGTTTAGTTTAAATGAATTTTATAATCTTCTTTAGATTTCTGGATTAAATTAGATTTTTATTGTTAAAACTAAACAAAAAATCCGTCAACGGATGTTGAAATTCACTCGAAAAAAATGAATTACAAATTTTATGGACTTTCACTTTATAACGTTTTTTTTTATATTTTTGTTAATTTTATTTTCAAAGAGAAGTGTCATGATTATTATTTATTAATTTAATTGTCATGTCTTTAGTCTCTTTATTATTGTTATTGTTCGTTCTTTGTCGTCATCTGTTGGGTGCTCATTTTGGGAGATTTTTTTGTTTAATTTCAATTCATTAGAAATGAAATGTTGAACTTGAAAAACGATCTTTCAGTTTTTTTGTTATTTTTTTCTAAAGATAAATAGAAAACACTTGTTTTTGTATGTTTTGTTTATTTTCCTCTCTCTCTCTTTATATCTCTCTTTCATTATCACGGCGAATATTTGTTAGTTTTTTTTATAATTTTATAATTTTTTGTAATTGATTTCATATTTTTTACTTTCATTTTTTTTTTTTCAAAATTTATGATCCAAATTTGAAACCCAAAAATTAACTGTAAAATCATTTCAATATAATTTTATTGATTTTTGAACTTATTGATTTATGTCTTTTATGGTCTTTTTGGTCAAATTGAATTAATGTTTGTATGTCTCTTTTTGATCGGAATCGATTGAGGTGCGATCATTTAAATTTAATGAAATCAAATTTAGATATCAATTGGAAATAAAGACAAGTTTTTTCTTTTAATTTTCCTCAGTCTTAGAACTCGAAAGAAATTTCACAAACCACAACGTGTATTCAAAAAAAGGAATTTGGACCAAAATTGAACTTTTTCGCTGTAGCAGTTTTTTTGGTATTCGAAAATCGATCTTTGCTTTGAATGGGGGCTACTTCTCCCCATGATCCTAAAACAGTTCCTTGAGACTGTGATTGGGATAAAAATTGAAAATTCTCGCTGTTCGATAATCATTATTTGATTTGTATGGGAGATAACTCTCTCCTTGTTCCTGTCCGTGCTACGTTTTGATCCTTGAGAAAGTAATTGAGAACAAATTTCAGAACTTTTGTTTGTATAATTCTTTAGATATTCGGTATTAGCTTTTAGCCTCTTCCCCTAGTCCTATCGGAATATTTTAAAGTCAATGTTTCATTAAAATTGGCTGAGCCGCTTAAGAGTCTATACGTTACATACATATATACACATCCGATTTTATATATAAAGATTTTAAAAATTTTCGGCATAAATAAAATACATTTTTGAATTTAACTCTACCTTGTGTTGATGCTGTCACATTTCTTAGTTCCCAAATTTTGAAGGCCCTTGATTGATCTACATGTTGAAACATTCATTATCAAAACTTTTCTTTTAATTAGATGCAAATTCTATTCTACATGACCTAAAAATTAGATACAAATGTCTTCATTAAAGATACCTTGACATCTATCCGTTTACACTTCACCTGTTAACTTGGACTGTGTTGTGTTTTTGGTTTGGAACTCTATAGCAGTTTACAAAGCTATTTATTCTCTTAACGAACTTGTACACTCTAATAAAAACATTGTTAAGCCATTACAAAAGTATCCTTGTTTCACTATCATATTATGGTCAAACATTTTGTTTTTTACTATAATATGCTTAAAATACGATCATATTTTAGTGATTATAGTTACCATAACCTTGTTTTTTCTTGTTGTGTTCTTTGTGGTCAATCTAATAATGCGCTTAATCTGTAGCTACTCCGATGCCAGATTGTTACAAATAACATTTGAGAGAATAGCAAACTTTCAGTCTTTAGCCTGACATAGTCAGCTGTGTTTGCTTTCCTTATTCCTGATTAAGTGTGAAGTACATTATACCATTTATGTGAAATTCATTCCTTCAAAATGATATTTGGGGAGGGACTTGTATGGGACCTATGAATTTAGAATACTATAAGACTTATATTGTTAAATTTTGTGGAAATTGCTTTATATTTAGAACTTTTATGATTTTAAAAAACCCCTTTCCGGGAGTTCATTGGTATGGTTGGAGCTACCTGAAATATTGAACCTCACATAAGGACTTCGTCCTTAAAACAAAAAATAATAATATGTAACAAATTTCATCAAGATAGTTAAAACATTGCAACATGTAGAGTGTTTACAACGTTTACATGGACATCCAGCCGGGCAGACAGACAGACGGACGGACGGACAGAAAGTGTTTTTGAATTGAACGGTATTTTCTGTATGTTACAAACATCAGCACAAACGCATAATACCCCAACCACCTAAGATGGTGTAGGGTATTAATATACAAATTAAACACCGAAACGAAACGAATGATTGAAATACAAATAAACATCGAAATGTGATTTTAATAATAAAAAATATATAAATTTTAATTACAGTTACTTATTTATAAAAAACATAAATTATTTAAATAATGACAACTACGAAGTACGTGAAATATAGTAATGACTGAGTGAATGACAGTCAAGAGTTAAAAATCTAACTCTGACACACCAAATGAGTCTGAAATTGAGAATGAAGTTTTGTAAATTTAATTTTAATAATTTTAATTTTTTTTTGCAAAACAAAAGATGATTAAATATTTTAAATTTATAATTTCACATCAAGTCACATATAATTTTGTTGTTTTTGTATATTTTTTGTTGTTGTAAATTCTCATATAAATAACAATAAAAATGTGAACTGATCTGTACTAAACTGAACATTGTCTTGTCATTCATGTGAGTGTAAAACTTTATTTATACCCTACACCATCACAAAATCTGAGACGATTTAGCTATGCTGGTCTGTTTGTTTGTTGTTGGCACGCTCATATCCTCAATAATTGACAGAACTCAATGAAATTAGATTTGAGTATTTGTTATAGTCCTGAGAAGTTTCCTATTTAAAATCAACAAAATCGGTTCAGTTTATCAAAAGATATAGACTGAAATCTGAGGCGACCTTTAAGTTCCAGCAAAGAATTTTCGTAAATAATAGAAAAAATAGAAAAAATAAGATTTTGTCATAATATAAAGTTATATGAACTTCATTATCATTTTCGAAATTATCAAAATCGGTTCAGTAGAGGAAAAGCTATAACCAAAAGCTTAACCAATTTTATGACTCATCTAATTGTTCCAGTGTTGTATTTTAGAAAAACTTGTGTTTGGGAGTGTATGTGTGAGTGTGTGTGTCACACACTTTTGTGTTAAAGGGTATTGAAGATTCGGCACAGCCGAATATGGCATTTTTACTTGATTTAAATTATTTTTTTGCGGTATTTTAATTCCATTTTAATGACAAGTTCAAATAAGGAATATTTATATGAAAATAAATTTAATAGAGGCAGAAAAAATATATACATTTATTTAATATCACACATTAAATCGGGTTATTTAACAGAAAAACTTGACATTATTTCAACAAGTTTTAGTTCAAAATTTAAAAAAAAATATGGGGCGTTAAAATTTTAGATTTGAATCAAATTGATTTATTGATTATTTTTCTTTAATAAGAAAACCCACAGTAGTTTTTTGGTTAAATAAATTAATTATATAAAATAATTTAATTAATTTAAATAATAATTAAATTATTATTCGAATAAAGAGCACCACTAGGTGTAACAAGTATCAAGCTAAGAGTCATAAAGTAAATATATTTTTGATTTTTATCAAATCTCCATAATCATTTTAAACGATATGGATACATTTTTCTAATCGTTTTTTACTTTCCGCAATAAGGAGTGAGATCGAAAAATTGTTGAAAAATGAAGTCACTAAATTTACAGTTTTAATTTTTTTTATTTAATTGAAATTGTTAATAAAATTTAAAAAAATAAGTATTTTTAGAGTTTAGAGTCACTGGTGATTAAATTTTGAACCCGTTTTCGAAAAGCTTTCCATTAATGTTTTTAGAGTGCTTTCTGTCACTTTGCTCGAACAGTTAGTTCATCGTACTTAACTTTTTGAGCTCTTCAGTATTTCTCCAAGTACTTCGAGCCCAATATTTCTCTCATTGGCCTTTGTTCCGGACATTTTGCACGATTTGCCTCTCCACTCAAGGGCTTGTTTACCATAGTGAGAGGATGCCATGTAAGGCCAACAATTATGTGGACACATGACAAAGTCTTATGAATGGAAGCATTTCTTAATGTAAATTTCGGTTTTTATAGACCCCGTTGAAAATTGCTTTACATACTAAAAACTTTTTGGGAATTTTGTCTGCTTTGAGTGCCAAATTTTTCTTCAACATTCCCTCGAGCATCAGCAGCACAATATTTTTGATCAGAAAGTTGCGAAAAATCTGCCAGAACATAATTTTCGTTATCCATTATGCAGCAGAAATATTTAATCTTCGTGCAGTGTTCCTGCCAAGAATCTTTTTTAGCCTTGTATGATTTTGAACCTGCCTTAGCTTTAACATTTCGTACCGAATAGTGCCAAGCACTGATCTAACCGCGTTGCTTTCCTACCAGTTGCGTTGGGAGCTTATTTGAAAATGCTTTCTATTTTTTTGGCTTCATAAACATCATATGGACCATTTTTTTTTGCCTGAATCAGGTATAGAGAATAGAAAATTTCTTCAGGTAGTGTTTAAAAACATTGGAAACAGTTTGACTGCAGATCTTTGAATAACTGATCAACTTTTTGTAGGCCCAAGTTGGTTTTTTTTGAAATTTTAGAACACTTTTTTTCTGGTCACTGATTTTAATCAGATTAACAATATAATCATTTATTTGGCATTTAATACAAGAAAAAACATGTTTTACAAAAGGTAACTTGATAACAAATCAAGTAAGGAGTGAAATCGAAAAATTCTTAACATACGTTTTTCATTAAAACTTTTAACTCAAGAATTATTTGATTTTTTTATGATAATTTTACATTTGTACTCTGTCGATTTAAATTCTATGAAAGAACACCGGATGAACTTAGAGGTAGTCTCAGATATCGGTCTATATCTTAACCAATTTTGCTAATTTTAAATAGGAAAGTTTTGAGGATGGTAAGTAATGCTTAGAGTAAACTTCATTAAGCTCTGTCAATTATTGTGGATGTGAGCGTGCCAACAACAGACTGACATAAAGCCAGACAGAGGAACAAACGGGCAGGTGGGCAGACAGATCGACACAGATTTTAATTTGATGCAAGAATATAAATACAGTTAGTGGGGTTTTAGATGATTCCTTCTAAGCGATATGACACAGTTAAAATACCCTCTTTATAAGGGTATAAAAATATTATTTAGCTAATGATTTTCTTTGTTATTTATAAAAATTATTTATATTTATTAATAACTTTTTTCACGACATTTACAAAAGTCTATTTCACTCATTTGTTTCACCTTCAAACGAGATATTTTTATAATCATTTTCACTCTCTATTTCCTAATAAATAAATAAAATATTTAACATTTTTATACTCACCACCACTACAAGTGGTGAAGGGGGTTATTCACTTTCTTATTTCATGTGTAACGCTAAGAAGAAATCATCTCTGATCGCATAATTTATATATATTTTTGCATCAAATCAAAATCTGAGTCGATTTAGCTATGTTCGTCTGTCTGTCTGTTGTTGGCACGCTCACAACCACAATAATTGATTGAGCTCAATGAAATTTAGCCTGAGTATTCTTTATAGTCCTGAAAAGTTGCCTATTTGAAACCAGCAAAATCGCTTTAGCAGATAAAAAGATAAAGACCGATATCTGGAGCAATCTCTAAGTTTTAGCAAATAACGTTCGTAAAATTGTCAATTATAAATTCAAAATTCAGAAGGAAAGAAACTATATGTACTTTATTATCATTCCAAAAATTACAAAAAAATCGGTTCAGTTGAAAAAATGTTATAGCAAAAAATATAACTGACTCATTAAGTGTTTCTGTGTTATATTTAAGATAAACTTTAATACTTTATATATGTTTGTGATCCTATGTGTGAGTGTGTATGTATGAAATATAATGTATTTACTTCACAAAGCTTTTGCAGTGTAGGGTACTAAAGATTCGGCATAGCCGAATATAATATTCTTATTTGTTTTATATCTAAACAAAAAGTTTTTTTTGTAAATAATTTTTTACGTATTTCCGATTTGTTTATTAATCATTTTAACAATTTCTGTTAAAAATTCTATTGTTAATAATTTGTTGTTGTAGTTGTTTCACAAAAAACTTTTATCGAAAGAAAGCTTTGTATTTTTTTGTGTTTTTTCCACATCAATTCAATTCAATTGATCATGCAAATTTTAAATAAATAATTTATTTTATCAAAAGTTTTTAAAAATATTTGAAAAAGAAAAAATTAATAAATAAATCTTCCATAAAATAAAAAATTAACAAAAAAAAATGCAAGAATTCGTGACATAACCCCATTAACATTTTATAGTGTAAATCGTTGATAAGATCGTTTATTTAAATAAAAATGATCAAATTGATTTAGTGAATTAAAAATTGAGAATTTTATTATTAATTTTAATGGGTTCTTCACATTTATTTGTTTTGATTTTTAATAAAAGTCTCTGATTTTTAATTAAATTGAATTAGATAACAACATTTTAGCTAAGGAAGGTTGTAGCGAATACTAGAAATTTATACACAGAAAAGAAAAAAACATGAAGCAAAATCAACGTTGAACATAGTTAATTTGAGATTGAATACATTTTTTGTCATTTAGTTTAAATCTTTCGATATTTATATATAAAATTATACAACGATAAAATTTCTAAATTACTTTTAAGCACTAAAATTTCGGAAATATTCTATAGAAACTGTTGTTACTGTGACACAACTTTAAATATCAACTTTTTTATCTATAAAACAAAATCATTATTGAAAAATAGTTAAATTATTTTTATTATAATTGATTTTACATGGATTTTTTCTCTGTGTATAAAAGAAATTACTCATATTAAATGTTTAATTATCATCACCTAAATATAAATTGTGTTCTTATGGGAAATAAATTAAAATATTTCCTGTAAAATAGTAAAGAAACGCGTATTATTGGCCCTCGTAGCCCTCTACGTTTTTCTGTATTTCTGTTCAATTTATTGAGTGCCTCCCAAAAGTAAAGCAAGTTTTCGCCCTTGAGAGCAATCTACAGTTTTAGCTGACCAGGGCTCTCCTTGCTTCTGTGTCGAAATCTTGAAACTCTTTTTACACTTCAACAACAATCTTTATGGAGTCAATTATCCAGTTCTTATCAAAGTTTATTTCAATTTTTACGAGATACATCCATCATTTCGAAAACTAATGGTATTTTTGAAATGTTAATATTATGACAATAACTTTAAATACCCTACACCACCACAATTATTGATAGAAGGTATATAAAGTTTGTCATTCCGTGTGTCTACATGTCATGTTCGTCAGTCTGTCTGTTGAAAACATTCTCACAGTCACAAAAATAACACGGACGCAAAAAATTTTGGTCATTGTTTATTATTGTCTTAAGCAGATCACTGTTTAAAATCTACAAAATCGCTAAAGTAACTAATAAGTTATAGACCGATATCTATGAAAATAATGATTTGTCAAATTTTAAGACCCCACATTGTGTACAAATCGATATTTTTGAAATATTTTTGTAACCATTAGAGATATTTTAATGAAATTTCACATAGTCAGAGCTGAGGTGTTTCAGAGTTGATTTGGATAAAAACAAGCCTTTTTTTGAACAGGGACGTAGTCAGAGATCCCCCAAAGTTGACTACCTCGATTATAAAAAAAGGTGTAGAAAAGAAATTTTGTATATAGAAAGTCCTTGTAAAAGTTTATTTAAAATACTCTTATATGTTTCGGTTACTACTTATAGTTTCGGAGATATTACCCCCCATATTTTTAAGTTTTCATTTAAGTCGAACTAAAGTTTTAACCCATTTTCCCCTCTGTATATTTATAGTTGTTTTTTAAGATTGTGAACTGATTCCTTATAAAATCCTAAAAATATATAACTTTATAAATACAAAAATCCGCTAAAAAAATTATATTAATCTGAAATTGGAACTTTAGTAAAATATATATCATTTTTGGGATTTTTTTTTTTCAAAAAGATGGTAACATTTATTTACTTATAAAATCATTTTTTGTTCTGGACTTTATAATATTTTTATTTTCTTATAAAGAAATCGTAATGGGAATGCAGTTCCCAAATCGCAAAACTTATCCTTAAATTATATCTACGGGTTTTGAGATTTGGGGTATTTTTTTTTTTTTTTTTTGTTTTTGAAAAGTGGGAATCTTTCCAATTCCCTGAATCGTGGACAAGTTAATATAGATCGTTTTGAGATTTCTAATAAATAACGTTATTTGTTACAATTTTATTAAAGTTTAAATGTTAATTTTGTTAAAAAAAAAAATCTAAAAAAAATCAGGATTTTCATAAATATTTGCTTTCAAGTGGCGTCGCACTTACTTTTCCTATCAAAATAATGAATTTTCAAGTTTTAACGATTTCATAGATATCAAATACTTGTGTTGAAAAGTAAAAACCCAATAAGCAATTTTGCTGGAATTACAATTTTAATCAAATGTTTTTTCCAGCCTCGAATTCAATTTCAAGTATTGAACACTTTTATTCAAGGGCATTTTCCAGTTAAAATGAATATTAAAACAAGTTTTTTGAAAATTTTACATATTTTTTCAATAATATTTCATGTGTAAACTGTAAATTATGCCAAATTCAAGTAAAAATTTGCCATCACTGGAATTTTTGTTTATTGGAAAGTATCGTATGCTGAAAATCCAGCCTGAGTTTGCAACAAGCAAAAATTATGTTACTTCTTTGGAAGTTACACGATTAAAGGGGTAATAGGAGATTAGTTTGTTTCCCTGAAACTTATGTTCAAGCATTCTCCTGCTCTCTAACGACTCATAATTATACGAAATTACTTTTTCCCCTCACCAATAATATAGACAAAATATATTATTATGACATCACTAAAAACTTGTAATAATAAAACAAACAACATTTTGAATGAAAAATATAAGTAATTTTAAAGTGTTTTTTTTTATTCTGACACTTTCTAAGGTTTATTGACTGTCAATTAAAAAAAACAAAACAAAAACAGCAAAACTAATAAGAATTTTATTCTTTTTCCAAAACTTTCTCATCTGTTTTATAAAAATATTACAACCTGCTGAGTTTTTGACTAAAATTGCAAATAAAACATAATTTATGATTTTATAATAATAATGCTCTAGGGTTTCTCTTTTCCCCCTTTTTTTGTTACCGGGAATTTTGGAAAAATTCACAGGAATAAATTCTAAAAAAAACTAATCTTTTAATGGTTTTCTGATACAAAATACTTAATTTATAGTAAAAACAAATAAAAGTCCTTTATTCGAGATATCTGCCGTATCTTTCTGGATTTTATTCAATCACTTTAAAAGGTAGTAGCCCAAATTTGAAGCTGCTATTTCGGAATGGCATACTCATGTGGGAGTTTTAGCAGAATGTTAATTGATGTTCTTAAAATTCACCACCCATTTTTATGCCAAGTGCAAAGTCATTTTAGCCATATTCCATTGAAATGCTAATATTAAGGAGTTTAATAACCCATAATTATTTTGTGGAAAATGGAGAATTATATATAAGCTATAGACCAATAAGGGTCGATATTCATGAAATTATATTTAAGAAAATTTGAATAAAAATTTTGCTGATTTTGGTTGGTATTATTTCACTATAATGAGTTTTTGAAGCATAACCCCTGTTCATGGATGGAACCAAATGTGGGACCTATAAGCAAATATGGACCGATATACGTTAAATTGCTAACTTATGCAAAAGACAGTTAGAAAAATAATTGTGCTAAATTTAATAGAAATATTTTAAGAGTTTTATATGCTCAAAAGCTTATTCTGAATAAGGTCCATGTACTGGAGCTAATTCTGATATTATATTTATCTGATTTAGATGAATTTTGATATGTTGAATTCTGTCTCAGATATCTGTCTCAGATAGTAGTTTGCTATTGGAGCGAATAACAGGTTTAAAATTGTAAACTGGTGTTAACCAACTTTTTCATTTTAATTACTTTCTGAAAATTCCTGATAGAAATTTCCTGGAATTAAGATAAATAATTTTCCCGGGAACGTTTTCCCGTGGATAAACTCTTGTTTATACCCTACACCACCATAGGTGGTTGGGGTTTTATGCTTTCGTGCAGATTCCTGATAGAAATTTCCTGGAATTTAGATAAATAATTTTCCCGAGAAAATCCCGGGAACGTTTTCCCGTGGAGAAACTCTTGTTTATAGCCTACACCTCCATAGGTGGTTGAGGTTTTATGCTTTCGTGTAGATGTTTGTAAAGGACAGAAAAAATAGCGCTACCATCACGTTTAAGTCTACCGTTCAATTTTAAATTACTTCCCGACTCAATTTACCCATGTCCGTCCTGCTAGCTGCCCATGTAAAGCTTTTTGCAAAGTACAGGTCCCAGTTTTTAATATATCTCAATGATATTTGGCATGTAGTGTTATTTTGGTCCAAGGACATGTTGGTTATGACTGGTCCATTATTTTGTATAGGCCTCATATAAATGTCCACCCGGAATGGGATTTTTGGGCCATTAAATTGCTAAATAAAAAGGACTTTGACCAGATTTTCCAGAAATAAGTCTTATGACATTCTGAAATGATGTGCCGAATTAAACAAGGATGGATCCATTATTTCTCATAGGTCCCATACAACCCCCTCTCTAAATATCACATTGAAATGCATAAATCTCTCATATACTTGGTAATTTTGGTAATATTTGGTAAAATTAATTTATTATACGAGGGTCGGCCCATAGTTTTTTCATAACCGCATATAAGCCTCCAGAAAATATACTTTAAAACGCATAAATTTCACGTAAATGTTCGCTTCCCAAGATTCTATTGCTTAAGTGTGTAAGTAAATTTTACGAGGGTCGTTCATAATTTTTCGTAGCCATCTTTTTTATAACCAATAATGTGATATAAACATAGGACTTGACTGATTATAACATTTTTACTTTTTTTCACTTTAAGTTCATTTAGTGAAGATCACAATTTGCTGTCTGAAATATTTGTTAGACGTTCTTTTAAGATTAATTGCTCCCCAACAAACAAACAAAAAACGATTCTTCTTCACTTAAAATAAACATGATTTTAATTTGTGAATATTTACGGAAACATGAACGTGAATGTATGAATGTGAAACCAAAGTGTGGGTCGTAAAAGGGAGTTATAGTATAGTCGGCATAATCGTAAATATGGGTCACATCGACAACAACAACAACAACAAACACAAATATACATTCTGTAAATAGACTAAAGTTTTTAATTAAAGCAAAAAAAGAAAAAAGAAAAAAAGAAATAAAAATAAACCAAAGAAAGACACAAACAGACAGACGGACAGACAGACAGATATACCGAGTGTATATGTGTGTGTTTAAAAAAATTGGATATAAGAGAATGTGTGCAAGCATTTTGCTGCACTTTGTTGCACATGCAACTGTAATATTCCCGATTACCACCCAACAAATCAGTTACTTAACAATTCACAGACTTTGAAAAAGAAGAAACTAAAGTGAAATAAAATAAACCATAAACAAGACAAAAAGACGAGGAAGAGAGGGAGAGAGAGAGCGAGAAACAAAACCCAAAAATGAATTAAGTTGTAACAGCTTTAGTGGCACATACTAAATACTTAGTACATACGACGAACTTACTATAGTGTACTAGTCCTCGTAATTGGGTTGGGTGTATCGTATATCAAGTATTTGTATCTTTTAAAAATTTAAATTTGCATAATGTGACCAACTATAAAAAATTAATAGACTATTGGACTGGGTATAAAAATTTCTATGGGATCAGGGGAAAATACTCCCTCCCCCCTTCGAAGCAAATATAAATTACTAAATATCTAAAGAACTATTACAATCATTTTCTCAAGAAACTTTTATTTTGAACAAAATTCTGGACGAATAGCATTAGATAGAGAGGTAGCCCATATTCCAATTTCTCAAGCAACTCTCTTACTTGACAAAATATAGGACGGATGGGATCAGAAGAAGAGGAAGCAAATATTAGTTATCGCTTATCTAAAGAACTATAACAGTGAGAGTATTAAGATTTCATCTCAATTACTTTCTCAAGAAACTGTTTTATCGGGCAAAAAGTAGGATGGATGCGATCGAGAAACTAATACAAGACCTATTTTTGTATAATCGTTTACTCCCACAATATGTATCAGGTGTCCGGTTTTTAAAGGTAAAGAATGAATCAAATATAATTCAGCAAGTGCTTTTTGCATTGTTTCGAATAGTGATAATGTTAGACAAAACGTTCAAGAACTCTGCTCTACAAACCGCGTTTGACCGATCTTTTATCGTGTTACCGAGCGTGATAATTATTGAAATTTATCGCCTGTTGTCTACTCAAATATTCTGATCATATTTCCGGCAGTGAAGCGATTGAGCCAAAACGTTTTATTTATTTTTCATTGGTGTTCCAACATATTGCCTAGTTTAATTAAATGACCCTGGTTTCCTGTTATCACCTGATCCAAAAGCTTATAATACTCACTATATGAAGAACATTTCCTTAGAGTCATGAATATTCAAATTTTGCATTGATTTGTTCATCCGAGATACTGGTTCTAGTTCGAATCGAAGCACTACAACTCATAAGTCATTTGGTTTAATCTTCAGATCTTAACTTCGTGAAAGTCTGTTGGTTATTACTAATTGGGTTTGGCAAAACTTGTAGACAAATGGAATTTAAGGTAATGCCAACTCGTACGAGGTTAGAACTACTTCTAAATAGGTCAGCTCGTATTATATTAACCGGTTTATTGGAAAGTTATCTTGTCCATTTTAAATTTGAATCGGAATGTTTTGTCATATCGGAGATTCACAAACCAATTTGGATGTAGAGAACGAGATCTGCAGAAAAAGAATAGTGAGAGTAAGGAAAGTAGATGATGTATTAACATTACTTCTGTCATTAAAGTTGCTACTTCAAGTCTCAAATATTTTAAAATCAGATATGTCCAATCACTTATAGTAAGGCACATTTCCTTAATGACCCTGCAATTGCTCATTTAAGAGCAAATTATTTGGATTAGATTTTCGGTATGCTAATCTGAATGTTCCTTTTCAAAGTGATTTTTCTTTGCAATGAGTGTCAGAGAGTGATCAGTTTCACAGTTGATAGATCACTTTTCATGTTTTAATTTACAGAAGTGTTCTGTAAAGTATATATTCTGATTGCAGTTCGGCTGTACCCGATAGTTTTTTCTTGGGAAAAATACTTACGTTTGATAAAGCTGTCGCTAGGTTAACAATCTTTTGATAAATTTTGGTGCTTTATTTCTCTGTGGAATTATCAAATATATTCCACGAACTTTTTATTATCAATTAGTTAGTTCCAAAGACAGTGTTCTGCCAAAATTTCATCCTGATCCGGTTTTTAATCTAAAATAACAGTCAAGTGTTAACAATGCACGATGACTTTATCAGACTTTATCAAAAGGAAAGAAAATACAATGGACAATGGCACAGTTAGTGATAAACTGTCACTTCGTCTAGTTCGTTACAACAAACATAACAGAAACTATTGTGGAAAAAACTTATACTTTCCGTATTGGTTCCCATAATACAGTGTCCATTTATGATTGATACCAGAAACCTTTTTTATTGAAAGCGAAAAGCTGCGTAATTCTTTGAAGGTCAAACTTAGGCAATGAAGTTCGATACTTTAATCCATTTAATCATCTCGTCTGTCTTATTCGATATAGGTTATTCTCAAAGCTTTTCCTAAAGCATGTCAAATTCAACCTAACTATGTGATCAGATATCCAAACCAGAATCTTAAAACACAAAAGGCTGAAGAGAGGCAGGGTAATTAAGAGTTCCATTAATTAATACAAGACCTTTTATAATATATCGCTTCCTTCCACAATTTTTGGGTTTCCAGTTTATTTTAAGTAAAAAATTAATCAAGCTAATTGCTGATATTCTGTTCCGATTGAAGGATATTTCAGCAAGTGCTATTTGCACTATACGAAACAAATGTTAGACAAAAGGTCCATGAACTGGATTATTAAACAAGTGAGTTAAAACTTTTCATTCTCTGCTCTACGAATAGGGTTTGACCGACCTTTTATCATGTAGTAATAATTGAAATGAAAGCTTTACCTAAAGCATGCCAAATTCCTAACTCCAGTTAACGCTAATCATCTCACTATATTTAGCTGGATCATCTGCAATAACATTTCCGAAATAATTAATGTGATCCGGAATCCAAATTACAATCTCAATATAAACAAGGCAGGAGAGAGTTAGAAGAAGTGGGAGTTTCTTATTCGACAAGTACATAGAAAATCATTGAGTGATAAACAAATTTTTGCAATTTACCAGGAATCCAAATCAGCAAGTTCCAAAGAATCTTAAAATACATATGCAGAAGAGAATTAACTCCCCTACTTCCTTATTCTTCCTCATTGCGATAACTCCATAAAATATCATTTCAAATCTCAGAGACTGAAAATTATATATTTCCAACTTAAACTTAAACTTCAGATTCAGGGGTTTTGAAAATTAAATTGGTCTCATTAGGTCTCACATAGAAAATAAATCTTTATTTTGTGTCTTTTTTTCTAAAAGTGACTCGTATTTGTAATTTACGTGAATGAGTTTTTCTTTTAATATTTTATTTTTTTTATTTATATTTTTTCTTGTTGTTTCGGAATATTTGTATTCTCATGAATGAATGAGAAATGAAATGAATGCATTCATAAGAGACCACAATAGAAGCAACTGAGTAAGTGAGTGAGTGGCGTGGCGTGGCTGACTGAAGTGGTGGTAAATTTGTTTATTTGTCTTCTCGTATACTTAAGCATTCATATTCATATTCATTCATTCATTCTTCATTCGTTTGCATTCACATTTCCAATTTGTTTGGATTATGAAAGAATTTGGAAAAAAGTGCTACATGAAAATAGATATTTAAACGCGTGAGTCTTTTAAAACGGATCAAATGTTTGCTTGTGGCCGGAACGATACAAAATAGAAGGTGTTTTTTTTCAATGGTTTAAACAATTTACCTTTGAACAAAGAACAGGTGCTTATTTGTGGTTTTTGTATTCAATTCTTACTTCAATTGTTTGAAAGGAGTGAGATGGAGATAATTCTTAACACACATTTCACGTTATTTGTTTATTTTTGGATCAAGTTCCCTTTGTAGAACCTGTCAGTTTAATGTGAAACAAATGACTTTATTTTTAATCTGATTCAAATGAGAGACCAGAAAAAAAGTGCGTACTCGGTCCTATGAAAAGTGAGTCAATCATTCAAAGGTCTGTTGTCGTTAAACTGTTTCCAATGTCATTAAACACTACCGGGAGAACGTGTCCGTTGACAGGGATCCTGGTTTTCTATAGAAGGAATGGCCCACATGGTGTTTCTAAAGGCAAAAAATAGAAAGCATTTTCTAAAAAGCTTCCAACTCTACCGGAAAGCTTCCTGGTTAGCTAAGTTCTCGATTATTTGATACGAAAAGTTAAAGCTAATGCAGGTTTAAAAACATACAAAAAGTTCCTTACAGGAAAACTGCTAAAAATTTAGGGGTCCAAGTCCGTGCTGTGATTTTGAAGTCAAGTTTTCGAGAAAAAAAAAAAAAACATTCTTTCCCAACTTTTATGCTCGAGGGAGTGTTGATTAAGCAGTTTAAATTTCCCAAAAAGTTTTTGGTATGACAAGCAATATGCAATCGCGACATAAGAAGTCAATGATTTGTTACAATCGGTTCTCTATAAATACCGAAATTTATGTCAAATAAGAGTTCATAATGTGCCCACTTATTTGTGATCTGATTTGGCATTCAGTTATTATTCGTAAACAAGAACAATAATGTGGTATTTGTACCAAGAGAGACAAATCTTCCACACTGCATTGAGCCAAGGTCCGTGGAGAGATTTTGGATACTTGTTAAAAGAAAATTGAAGAGCATAAGAAAGGTGTCCAAAAGTTGGGTAGATTTTTAACGGAGATATACTACTGTTCAAGCAAATGAAGGAATGGAAGGCTTCCCGAACAAGTTTCAAAATTTCATCACTGGTGATTTAAACTATAGAAATATTTGTGTACCCTCCACCACCACAAATTACTTTATTTTGATATTCCGTGTGTAACCTCAAAAAAGGAAACATCTAAGACCCCATGTTGTTGACTTCCTCACATTTGCAATATTAGACAGAGCTCAATGAAATTTAGTCCGAGTATTTGTTATAGTCCTGAGAAGTTTCCTAATTCAAACCAGAAAATTGATTCAATATAACAGATATATAGAGCGATTTCTATGGCAACTTATAAGTTTCCAAAATCATCAATTATATATCGACAGATTAGAATAAAATTTTACCATAATAATCTCCCAATCATTCCAAGAGTTATCAAAATCGGCTCAATGAAAAAATTATAGCAAAATGTAACAGGTGTTTTTTTTTAATTTTATTATTTAAAATGGCTCTGCTAATATTCATATATTGCCAGGGTGTAGATCCAAAATATATTAAAGACACGAGTTATTATTGTTCTCCACCAGACCTCAATCCATTTCTGGAATAAAAACGAAAGCACAAGCTAAATGCTGACCTCCGAAAACTATAACGCGATACAGTTGTTCGACATCAAACACATAGTCAATCCGAGGTGAGACGTAAAACTCTTGAAGACAAATAAACAGTTAACGGTCTGACCAACTTTAGGAGATAATGTCAGTGACACACGAGTTGTTTATTCATCCATTTTATGATGCATTAAGTGTTCCTGTGTTATATTTTAAAAAAGATTTGTATATATTTGTGAGTGTATAAGTGAGTGTGATTATAGGAAACTAAACAGATTTACTTCACACGTATTTGTGGTGGAGGGTATTGAAGATTCGGTAAAGCCGTATGTATCAATTTTACTTAATCTTTTTTTTAATTGTTCAAAATTTCTCTATCTCACTCCTTAACAAGTCGATGGGTGTTTGTGGAAGAGGAAAATTAAGTGAGAGATAGCGAGAGAGAGAGAGGAAGGATTTATAGCAAATTGGTTCAAAGTGCTTTACAGTGTTACTAGGACTTGAAGAATATAAGTGCATAGAGAATGGATTATCTAATGCTTAAAGTTCATTCCAGATAATTTATCAATTCCATCGCATTGTCAAAGAAATTTCCATTAAAATATATATTTTTTCAATTTTATTTCATTTCAAAATTTTTAATAAAAAATTTCTTTTTGAAAAAAAAAAATTCCACAATTTCTTCTAATCGAATTGACCCATAAAACCATTCATACATTACTATTTATCCATTCATATGGACTTGGGCACTTGCAACTAACTATGCAACAACAAACATTAAATCTTTGGTTTGCCACAATTCTTGCTTTTGTAATTATCGAATAATTTTATTCGTTAACTAAAGAAAAAAAACTTTTTCTTCATTCTTCCAGATAATGATGTTGAAACAGTATTGGCGGAATCTCAAGCAATTGTTATGACAACTACACAGCAACAGCAACAACAACAGCAACGCCAACAACAACAACAAACACCACAACATCAACAAGTTATCAATCATCAAATGTTAGAATCACAATGTTCCATTAATAGTACAACATCCATACAAACAGTCTTACAACAATCAGTCATACATAATTCACCAAAACATAACGGTAGCATTTCAATGCTACAACAACAATCTGTCATTAGTACGAATTCAAATACATCCATAAATTCACAACAGAATATATCATATGCCATCGAAGCATTACCCGGTAGTTTACGTCACGTATCAGGTAGTGTAAATTCATTGCTGGAACATATTGCACCCGCCACCATGAGCAGTGAAGGTGTTTTAAATATTGGCGATGTAGCTGACTTATTACATCCTCAGCATGCGATTATAACAGGTGGACGTTCACAAGAGGGATGTCCGCTCATAATATTTCCAGATAATAATAATTTTAATACCCTGGAGGAAGTGGATTATCAAAAGTTGATATTGTATTTGACGTCGGTGCCATCGTAAGTATAATTTTGTAGATTTTTTTTGAGAGGAAGAGGAAAATAATTAATTATGTATATTTCATTACATTTACAGGCTACAAGATGCAGATTTGGGCTTTCATTTAATTATCGATCGACGTAAAGATAAATGGACTTCAGTGAAAACAGTATTACAACGCATTTCGGTAAGAAATAGTTTTTCATGTGTATTTTATATACTTTTTGCAAGAAGGACAGCGAACTAACGGTAGCAACAGAATTCCCTCATATATGTTTCTTCAGGGAGGAGGGATTACCACAGGATGTGCTGCTCTATGAACAAAAAATGTATGAGGGATCATACTTTTAGCTCTTAGGATGACGTAATTTTCAAATTCATTGATTGAGGAGAAGGGTATAAGATTAAAATTGACCACAACAAGATTTAGTAGTGTTGCATTAACTTCTGTAGGAAAGAAACTCTTCCACTATTTTAGTTTAATGTGTCAAATCAGAGGTCATTTGAATGGACCAACTTCCAAGGTTATGCAAGGTTAAATTCCTGATTTAATAATTATGATGTTTGTTTGTTTGTTTCATTCAAACGGGTACTCGACCAACTTTCGAATTTTTCATTGAAATTCAGGGAAATAAGATCGAGTCATATGACAGAAATCTCCAGCTGATGATTGTATGTTTGGTCAGTTAGCAGCTTGGTAAATGTGGATGAAGTGTTTAGATCATAAAAAGGTGCTTATTTTGTCGAGCCGGGAATATTTTAATCTTAATCTGGTAGTTTAGAATCTTATCAACTAAGCAACAACAACATCTGTATTAACCGGAAGTTTTTCCCCCAAGAGAAGAAACTCCAATAACTTGTAACAACAATAGCACAGGAGGATCATAATAACACTAATAAGGTTTCTTTATCCATACACCAATTACTGCCAGCTAGTGTGCTGTGGACCATTTTATACTTCACAGTTTTTGCATGTCAGCACTGGTATGAGCTGAAGAAGTAAATAAATTACCGAATGTAACCCATAAGACAGTTGGAATTTCTACTTCATCGAAATTATGAAATTATGGAAATTATGGTTTGACTGAATTACTTTTTATGGGTCTCTAAGACTGGTTCTGTTTATTTTATGTCTTTTAAAAACTTTCAATGTTTCCACCAAGAGTTGCTACCTCCTAAAATGTAAAGAAATAAGTCTATGGAAACTTTGTGTGGTCGAAGAATTTTTCTCTGTTTTTAGAGTTTCTTTTCCTGGGAAAAATTTTTAATTTTTTAAGGTGAGAATTTCTGCTATTAAAAGTCACATTATTCCAGAGATCCAGTTGTGGTGAGAAGGACAAATATAAGCGCTGTCTTGCAAACTTTAACATCATATATTTGGAGTCAGGACTTTCCATGATCCAAATAATTTCAATAACAAGTATTCACACCTTTCAAATTTATTCTCTGTCGGAGGTAAAAATTAATTTTTTAGTATTTTTGTTAATCCCACTTCTTTGAATCGTTTGAATAATGCGGAGCCAGTGAATCTCACAAAAATCACCTTAATTTTATTACCCATTTACACTTTTAGTGAAAACAATTTTGTTCTCTTCTTTAATATACGTTTTTTTTCTTTCTAATAAAAATATTTAATTTCTCTTACAGATTTATTTTCCCGGCATTATACATGTTGTCTATGTTTTACGACCCTCTGGTCTGTTTCAGAAAGCAATATCAGAAGTTAGTTCAAAATTTTCCAAAGACGAATATCGTTTTCGTTTAGTCATATGTTCCTCCTTAAGCGATCTACACGAATATATAGTTCCCTCACAATTAACGGCTGATATGGGCGGTACATTAATATATTCCCACCATGAATGGATACAACAAAGAATAGTAAGAATACATTTGTACTTAAGAAATAATGAAAAAAATCGTTAAAATTTTAATATTTTCTATTTCCTTTCAGTCCCTGGAGAAATTCTCTAGTTTGACACATCAAGTTTCTGCCGAATTAGATATTTTCATACAAGCCATACACGATACAGAATTTCCTAATTCTGTTGATGCCACACAAAAGCTTTTAGATGATCAAGGTTTAGATTATCAAAGACTTAAAGAGGAAATTCTAGCGGCTGCCAAACATGGTGAAACTTTATTAAACAATATCAAATCCAATGAAGAAATTAAAGAATTCTCAGAGCGTACTGGCAATGTTAGCTCTATAGAACGGTAAGTTTCTCTTTTTCATATTTCTGACAATAAGTTCTCATTTATCCTACAATAAAAAGCTTTTTCTTTCTGAAAAAAAGAAATAAAAACATTAATTTTCTATTAACTTTAAAATTAACTTTTAATTACTAACTTTATCATAATAAAATCCTTCATTTAATTAAAACCTTTTGTAACTTTTCCAAACCTTTACCCCTGTCCCTTTTAAACCTTCTCCTCCTCCTCCTCCCCCTCCTCTTCATTTCTTTTAACTTCTATTAAATGTTAATAATTAATTTCTAGCTCTGCACTGGTTTTGTAAAAGAAAATAAGTTTTTTTTCAAAATAAATTTTACGTAAAAAGAATAATTTTTTTAGGTTGATTAAGTTGAAATAAAAAAAACAAGAAATTTTTGAAAATTATTTTAATTTTAAATCGTTGACAAAAGTAAATAAAAAATAAAAATAATAAATTTCGCTTAAACGGTTTTCATTTAATTATATTTTATTCTTGTCATGAAATTTTTGGCATGTTTGATCATTCATTTTTTTTTAAATTCAAAATTTTCAGCTTTTTCGTTTCGTTTAGTTGTGTTCGTGTTTATATAAATGTGCTTTTATTGTAGTCGAAAAAAGATTTAGAAAAACTTGATATTTTTGATAGATTGTCAATAAGTTTAGGAATTGGAAGCTTTTCTTTTAACTAAAATTCAAATTGAAATTGAAACTTCAATTTATTCGTTCTAAACAACCCCGCTGTTTTAATTAAATCGAATCATTCTAAGTTTCACTATGTTCTAAATGGCCCAGTTTATATAAATCTTTAAAATAAGTTGAAACCAATAAACTGTGATGAAGTTTAGTGAGCAAACTAGCCGCAAGTCTAGATAAAGCCGCAAATATCTCTCAAATCAAAGTCAGAGATTGCAACGAATCACTTTCAAAGAAGCGTATTCGTAAATCACTAAACACAGGACAGTGGCAAAAAAGATGAAGAACAGTTTTCTCTTCATTCTTGCAGCTGCATTCGAAGGAAGCCTTATTTTGTTGCAGTATCTGTGATAGAGCGCAGATACTGCAATAATACTAAAGAGAGTTTTCGAGATATTATGCAAGAATGATATCATTACCCATTTCATCCTGGTGATAAAACACAATAGTTCGTTTATTTATCGATGTTGCGCCGTAGCAGAGTCTTCTTCCATCACGCGTCTTTTACAAGCAGTGAGTGTTAGGAGGATCAATGTCACCATTCCTAAACTTAGGGAAATCTACAATATTTCCGAAACTTTTTCACCAGCAAAAACAACTGCAACACTCTTCTGTCCAGAAGAAGTAAATACAATTTTAGGCATCGTAGTCGATAGAGTTTTGGAAGTTACGCATTAACCTTCTCAGCACTTGACACTACAATCACGCACAAATTGAAATGTAAAAATCAGGTCGTCAAAGGATTAGCCGACAGTACTTGGATTATGGACAAAGAGACTTTATAAGCTACATATAAAGCGATTGACCAATCAATGATAAATTATACTGCTCCATGTGGATATTTTCGCTAAGTGATACGCAGTGATTCGCTAAAAATCTTCGTATGTTACGAACAGAGCATAAATCAGTTATCTTTGCAGATATATATAATAATAATATAATATATATAATATAATTATAAAATAATATAATATAATATAATATATATATATAATACAATATAATATAATAATTTATAATATAATATATATATAATATAATATAATATAATATATATATATAATATAATATAATATAATATAATATAATATAATATAATATAAATATATAATATATATAATATAATATAATATAATATAATATAATATAATATAATATAATATAATATATATATAATATAATATAATATAATATATATAATATAATATATATAATATAATATAATAATATAATATAATATAATATAATATAATATAATATAATATAATATAATATAATATAATATAATATAATATAATATAATATAATATAATATAATATAATATAATATATATATAATATATATAATATAATATAATATAATATAATATAATATAATATAATATAATATAATAATAATATAATATAATATATAATATAATATAATATAATATAATATAATATAATATAATATAATATAATATAATATAATATAATATAATATAATATAATATAATATAATATAATATAATATAATATATATATAATATAATATAATATATAATATTAATAATAATAATATAATATAATATAATATAATAAATAAATAATATAATATAATAATAAATAAATAAATATAATATAATATAAATAATATAATATAATAATAATATAATATAAATAATATAATATAATATAAATAATAT
Organism: Cochliomyia hominivorax; assembly: GCA_004302925.2. Classification (NCBI taxonomy): domain Eukaryota; kingdom Metazoa; phylum Arthropoda; class Insecta; order Diptera; family Calliphoridae; genus Cochliomyia; species Cochliomyia hominivorax. The sequence continues at coordinate 55,038,007 of PYHX02000494.1, read as the reverse complement.
AATATAATATAATATAATATAATATAATATAATATAATATAATATAATATAATATAATATATATATATGCCGTGGTCTATACGACTAGTTTAGCAGAACTGGGAACGTCATGGAGTTATAGGCTCAATGCCTACTGGTCTTATATTGATCGTGTCTTCTCACACATATGTTCGTTTAAGCACCACACGAAAAAGTTTAAAGTTTAAATGTTCACTGTAAAATAAACCTGAATTTCAAAAATTCAAAACCCAATTTTCAATTTAATTTTTTTCATATAAAATAAATCTTCTTTAGATTTTCTTTCGAAATATTTAATTCCATATTTTAAACTTTTTGACAATCTGTATTCTAATAATGTTATTAGCAATGTTAGTTTTGTTATTAGTAAATTTAATTCAGTGTGTTATTTTGCATGTTTGTTTGTTTGTTATTTGATCTTTAAAAAGATTGAATTCTTTTATATACATTTTTTTGTACGATGTAGTAAGTGTTGTGAAATGAAATCTAAACACTCTCCACACAACACTAGCAAACACACCTCACCTCACCTCACCACATGCCATTACACCACTTTATATAAACTTACCACTTACTCTACACGTTTGTCAATGTCTACACAAATTTTTAGTTTGGCTTTTTTGCAGTAAAAAAATCATTGATATTTTTATTAAGCCGTAACGTATGCTACACATTTTATAGTGAAGTGATAAATAAATTTTATGTATTTTTGGAGTATTAGAAGATCGAAACAATCGAATCTATTAAACATTTATTACACGAAAATCTCTGATTGTTGTATAAAGTTGTATCGTTACTTCGATTTAAAGAGAAAAGCGATTTTCATATTATGATTGTTGATCCATAATATAAAAATGATAAATAAGTTCAAGAGAAAAATAAATTTAAATCTATTTACTTTTGTTTTATACTTTTCTTTAAGCTTAATTACAATGGGGAAATTGTAAAATAATTGTAAATAAAAAAATTTTTTTTCGAACCCAAAGAACAAGATTTTAATACGGAAAATTTTCTTTCAAATTTAAATAAAATTTTTAAAATGTATTAACGAATTCAAATTCCATCTTCAATTATAGATTGTAAAAATATTCAAAGTTCTTTATTCTAAAAATTTCAACTTATTAAATATGTTCGATTTTTTTTTTAAATTATTAAAAATTTTCGAACTTGAAAATTTTATGTAACAAATAATTTTAGATGGTGAAAATTTCCGAAATTACCATTTTTCAGTATATTAATATCAATATTAATTTAAATTGTAATTTTTTTTTTTTAATTTTCGAACATCAACGATTTTGAGGAATGAAAACGAATTTTTCATATTTTCAAAATGTTTGAATTTTATTTTTAAAAATTAATTATAAAAGACGAATTTTGATCAATTTAAGTAATTTTAAAGAAGATTCGAAATTAAATTTGATCTTAAAAAAAGTTGAAAAATGTTTGCAATTTTTTATTATTTTTTTGAAGAATTTTTTCTTTTTAAAAAGTTTCGAACTAAATTTTTGAAAATGTTCGAAATTATTGAAAAACTATAATGTAACTTATACATTTATATTTCAAAATAAGAATTTCGAAAAATTTGTCATTTTCTGCTTTTAAAAATTATCAAAAAAAAAAAAAAAAATCGGAAAGAAAATTTAAAATAACTAAATATTCGAAATTACATTTTTTTTTACTCAAAGCAAAATACATAATTCCGAATTTTCGAACAAAGTAATAGACGATTATTTTTATATAAAATTAATATTTAAACCTCGAATGTTGTAAAAAAAATACACTCAACTCGTCTAAATCATATTTGAAAATTTGACTTTTATCACTCATATAGGTCACCCTGTCTTTATAAGGGCCGACCGGGAGAACATTTTTTTGATTTTTAGCTCACAAATGTACATTCATGTATATTAAGAATAATTTAAACATGATTCCTGCTTTGCGATTTAAGAACTTAAACAAATTTATTTATTTTTTTATTCGGGCAATTTTGACAAGTGCTTTTGTGTAGATCTTTGTCCCGATTTCATTCATATTTAGTTTATACACATTTTTGTTGAGACTTTTTTACGAAGCAGTAAAAAAAATGGTTTAATCGGTGAATAATAATAACTTTTTTCAAAATTCCAACTTAAGAACTTTTCAATAGATTCTTTTAGAATCTTATTGGAAATCTGGAACTTATTTTTTAAAAGTTTTGAGGGCCACATTAACGTAAAATGGCTAAAAATTACAAAATTATTTCAACTTAAATATCCCGGAAGAGATGACTTAGAGGCATATATTCGTAAGGAATTTCAAAGGACTTTTTATATACAAAATTTCTTTTATCTCAATTCATAAATTCTCTGTTAATGTTTAATATAAAAAGTGTGATCAAAAAATTCTTAACAAACGTTTTTCATTAAAACTTTTAAAGCCAGAATTATTTGATTTTCTTTTTATTTTGAGTCGTCAGGAAAAAAGTGCGTACTAAAAGTATTAAATATTTCCAAAAAAACCTAAATTGGTCCTACAAAAAAATTGGCCAAAAATGTAAATGTCTGCTGTCAAAGTGTGACAATTATTCCGTTAATAGAAATCCTGGTTTTTGTAGAAGAAATAGATTAAATTTTGTTTCTCAAGCCAAAAAAAAGAAAGCTTTTTCAAAAGAACTTTAGACGAGCGGTGCTCGGACTGTTTGGCAGAAAAAGTTAAACGTCTGATCTGGCAGATTTCATGCAGCTTTTTGGTTAAAAATATTATGTTCCTTATGCTCGAGACAATGTTGAAGAAAAGTTTAGGAACAAAAGTTCCTGGTATGGAAAGTAATATAAGTTGCAGCAATATAATCGAATCATTTGTTATAACGGACTCATTAAATGTCTAAAATTAACATTAAGGAGTATTTTCCATTCATAAGTCTTCATGTGTCCACTCATTGTTGGCCTGACTTGGTAAACAAGCCCATGAGAGGTACAAGAAATGTGGTCTTTGTACCAAGAGAGGCAAATCCTTCAAATCCTGTCTGGAACTAAGGCCTGGGGAGAGATATTGGTCTCTTGTAAATAAAAATAATTGAAGAAGAATTGAAAAAAGCTGTCCAAAAGTGTCCTTTTCAAGTAAAGTCAAAGAAAACACTATTAAAACGTAGACGGAAGGATTTCCAAAGCATTTCACTAGTGATTTTTTGTAAACTTTAATAATTATTTTAATCAAATAAAAAATTGGAACTGTATGTTTAGTATTTTCATATATGTATGTTAAGAATTTTTCGATCTCACTACTTAACAGTGTGTTAGGTAATATTGTGTACATTTGTACAGTACTGCTAAAGATCAAGTTCGATCAAGTTCTTTGGTAAAGTAGTTACCTGTTGAAAACATTTCTGAAATATCTGTCCAATTGCAATTGAATTGAAATAATTAATTAAACTCACCACTTTACTTATCTACCACTGACATCCCACACTTAGATCAAAATTAACACTCTGCACTTTACTCATCCCAAAACCATATAAATCACCATCACAAATTAACACCAAAAAAACTCTTAACTGTCTTCACAAACTCCACACAAGATTTTTAGAAAAATTGATCATTTCAATGTTTACATTTCATGACTCTCATCATAAAAAAACAATATTGTGTTTTTCTCTCTCTCTCTCTCTTTCTCTTCTCTCCATAATACAAAAACATATGATCACGGTCTCACTCACGTGTGATAAAACGTAACGTAAAATAACATCAATTGTTTTTCTTTAAATAACAAAAAAAAATTAAAATAATTATGAAAATAAAACTCTTGACATGCGAATTCAATTATAAATAAATGAAAATTACAAAAAAAAAATATGCAAAAAAAATATCCATAAAACACATGACTCAAAAAACGCGGTTTTAAACTTTGAAACCAACCGAAAATAAATAAATTAAAAAAAAAACGTTAATTATCATAAATTATGAGTAATAAATGCAGTTCCAGTGCAGGGCAAACAAATATAATACAAATACACCAACAACAACAACCATTACAACAACAACAATTTATAAAACGTCATCAAATTATTTATCATCAACAATATAAATTAAAAAAACCTCAACATTATGATGATTGTCGGGATTATCGTAGACTTTTAGTACAACTGGAAGAAACCGAAAGACGTTTTGATGAATTCTGGCGAACACATCGCAATCGTTTACAACAATGTCTGGAATTAAGAAAATTTGAACAAAGTTTTAAAGAGTTACAGGTGAGTTTCGCCCCTTTTTTCATTTTGGGATAAAATTTCTTCAAACTTTAATCATTAATATTTTTCTTATAGATAACATTTGATGGCCGCCTAAAGGCTGTTTCCGAAATGACCGAAATTGGTGAAAGTGTTGAACGTGTGGATGGTTTAATTATAGAGACTAAAGAGTTTCAGACTCTGTGCTCGCAAGATATTGACAAAGCCACTGAGGTTATAGCAGCCGGTCAACAACTTATTGGTTCACGTGGCGTTTATCCCTGGGAGATAGTCCAACCAAAATGTGATGAACTACAAAGAGTTTGTGATATAATCACCGAACGTTTACAAAAACGTTTAGAAATTTTAAATAAAAATCGTGAACTAATGGAGAGAGTTGAAAAGGTTATTAAATTATCTTTTCAAAATATTAAGATTTCAAATTAATTTTGTTGTTTGTTTCTTTGTTATTTTGCAGGCTAATGAATGGTGTGCTAATGGCGTTGAATTACTCACATCACAACGTATTGAAAAATGCTCTTCCTCACCGGAATTGGCTGAACAAAGTCTACAAGAAATTCAAGCTTTTATAGCATCTGCCTCTGATTTCAAATTGTCTAGTCCAAGTGAATTTAAAAAGATTTTCTTAGAAAGTACCACACCAGAAACCAAAGCTTTAGTATCACAGGTAAATCTTAATTTAAGTTAGAAATATGAAAAAGCTGTATGATTCTCATATTTAATAAGACCTTAAAGTTTAAGAATCAGAAATAGAGAAAGAAAATAGTCAATTGAAATTTGTTTATTTTGAAAAAGATTCGTAGAAAATTTTAAATAAATTAAAATTTATGAAGGAGCACAGACAATGCCGACAATGAACAGAATTTACCGCGATCAATAAGAGTAGTTCTGGCACAACTGAGATCGGGATGGAGCAATAGGCTCAATGCCTTCTGGTCAGGTATTGACCGTGCCGTCCCAAACCTTTGCCCTGCATGATACACGACATCTATACAACTGCCAGTCCAATCCAATCTCACTTTGTCCTAAAGATCTCTGGACACAACCAATCGAGGTTGCCAGAACATGAGCACATATGTTCCATCTTGATTTCAGTTGAGCCGAAAGTTCTCTTAAAGATTGCGGCATATTCTGTTTAATGTTAGCAATGTGTAACTTGTATGTTCAAAAGCTCTTGCACATACTTGTGTCTACTTTGTTTATACATTCGAAGATCCTGCCTAAGGATACTCGGAGTAAATTCTAATTGCGTTATATTGAACTTATAATGTTGACTCCAACGACATACAAGAATTCACTTTTTACTTTATTTCTTAACTGGTGGGATCCCCATTTAATCATGTAGATGGCCTGTTGAAGATATCTGTAGACAGTACAATTCTCATATTTCATCAATCAAGAACAAGAGCTAAATATCACTCCAAGTCAGGAAAAAACTATGTGAATACATTATGAAGTCGTATGAATGGATGCAGTCATATTAGAAAACATTTCTTGATGTAAATTTCGGTATTTAAAGAGTCCGTTGTAACAAATAATTGACATCTTTTGTTTCAACTGCATATTGTTTGACATATTAAGAACATTTTTGGAAATTTTGAACCAAACTTTTCTTCAAAATTTCCTCGAGCATCAGCAACATAAAAATTATGCAGCCAGAATACTTTTCTAAATTTCCGTGCTCTGTTTTTGGTCTCTAAATTTTTAGCAACGTTCCTGTCTGGAACTTTTTCTATGTTTTTAAAAAGAGTTCTAAACTAACCAGGCCGCTTTCCTATGGGATGTCTTGGTGGGAGCTCTTATGAAAATGCTTTATATCTGTTGATTTTAAAAACATAATGTACACAAGGACAAGTTCTTGGCCACCTTTATGTAAGGGCCAAGTTGCATTTTGTTAATAATTGTAGTATGAACTTTTTTCTGGTCACTCGTTTAAGTCAGTTCAACAATATAATCATTTGCTTATCATTAAACATAATCACTGAGATACGTTTTCAAAAGGTAACTTTTTTAAAAGACATCAAATAGTTTTTGAGCTAAAAGTTTTAATCAAAACCGCCTGTTGATAGTTTTTCGATCTCACTGCTTAGGTTATGAAATGTTACTACCAATCGGAATTTTGATTCCAACGACTATGATGTCTAAGTTTGTTTTTATATTCTTAGTTCAGGAAGTGTTGCCGTAGACTTTGTTGGGTAAATATTTACATCATCAACTGTAAGGCCCGTCACCGTAATTGTAGTTATCATTTCTAGCTGGAAGACAGGACCTTGCCATGTTATTGACTCCTTATTCAATCCTACAAGCTTTATATATATGATCTAAAAGCTTTACTAACTTCATAAGTTGACCCGGAAGCTGCGAATAATATTTTCGTATAAAATTTCAAATTAATTTTTGTTATTTTCCAGTTTGAAGATATATGAACTTTGTTTTTTTTGAAGCTTATCAAATCCCAATTGGATGCTTTAACACCAAACATATTTGAAGAATTCTTCCAAACTTTCCATCATCGAATTTCGTTTCATTCCGAATCATGTCTCCCTTTAGTGGTCAAGTTCTTCTGATACTGTATAAAAACACTGAAAACTTTTTCATAAAGTAGATTTTGATTTCTTTAGACATTTTTTTTAATTTATTTTCTATCTCAATCATTATATATCGTTATATTTTTCTTAGTTTATGTTTCTTTTCTTTGAAATCTCTGTCCCTGACTTTTACATATTTGACCAACAAAAGGTTAAATATAAAAATAGTATAAATTTACATCATACACCCTCACTTAAGTGACTCTTCTGTGTATGTGTGTGTGTGTGTATGTGTGTTTGTATTTTAAGTGATAAGCGTCAATTTAAAACACAAACAATTCACAAGTTATCACTACAATATGACTACTGAGTATTTTAAAATGATTCGTATTTTGATTTTATTTACATTTTTATTTATATTTTTATTCTAACCATTTCCAGCATAATTACAAAATGTACTCTGGAAAAGTTTAATATTTAAATTTATTATTTAGTTTCAAACAAAAAATCCTCTCTCCCTCTCTCTCTCTCCCATTTTGTAACTCTTTTAGAACTGAAATCAAAAACAAATTTAAAACATTTTAAAATAATCTAAAATAATAAAACAAGTATGAATGCCGTATAACCCGCTATGGAGAATCTTTAATACTCTACAGCGTAAATGTGTGTGAAGTTATATTTCATACATACACACTCACACATACACTCACAAACGTATACAATATTTATAAAGAATTTGATTTATTATTTAATGAGTCATAAAATCAGTTATAGTTTTGGCTATAACTTGTTTTCTCCTCAACCGATTTTGATTATTTTTGGAATGGTAAGAAGATTGAAATATGGACATAATATAAAGCTATATATGCTTATATAGCTTTATATTATGTCTATATTTCAATCTAATTTCTCGATTTACAATTGATAATTTAACGAAAATTTTCACTGAAAGGTTACCTCAGATATTGGTCTATATCTTTTAATATACTGAACCGATTTTGCTGGTTTTAAATAGACAACTTCTTAGGACTTTAGCAAATACCCAGGACAAATTTTATTGAACTCTGTCAATTATTGTGGAAATGAGCATGCCAAACACAAACAGACAGACATTTAAAATTAAAAATTAATCGACTCAGATTTTGATTTGTTGAGGGATGGAATCTGAGATGATTCCTTCATAGCGTTAACATATTCTCTTCACCACTAGTGATGGTGTAGGGTATTTAAATGGATGCTGTTTAAAATAGTTATATTTAAAAAAGAGGGCTTTTTTCATTTAAAATTATTACATTTTTTTATTGTTTTTATTTTATTTTTTTAATAAAATATTTTTAAATGACTTTTACTGTGAATCATTTCAGTTGTTTTGTTTTTGTTTCTCAATTTAGTTGACGAATAACCTCTAAAACGTTTGTTATACGGAATTGAAAAAGAAAATTCTTTTGTTATTTTTTGTTTTCTCAAAAAAGAAAAAAATATAGAAAAAATTTGAAAAAATTAAAATTCATAAAATTAATGAAAATTGAAAATTAAATGTTTTTTTGTTTAAAATATTTAAAATGTTTATCTCATACCTTGAAGAGGATACGAAAAATAAACGTTGGTCATGTCCAATACCATTTAGTAGTGTCATTAGACACAGCAGTACTGAATTTGATGTGAGTGTTTGACAAAAAAAAATAAATAAAAGAAATATATTAATAAATTAATTAATTAATTTATATTTGAAATAATTGATAAGAAATTTTTAAAAATAGACTTAATATGATAATGAGTTCTTTGTTGTTGTTTTTTTTTAGAAAAAATTATGGTCATTTTAACTTATTTTAAATTGTGTTTAAGAAACTTTTTAATTCATCATGTTAAGAGTTAATTATTGAACAAAAAGGACTAAGGACATTGCTAAAACCCTCGTATGTTCATTTGTAGTGTAGTTCAAAATTTGAAAACGGTTACATTAGTTTATAAGTTACTTATGATATTTGATCTCTCTTCTAGACCACCAGTTCGAGCTGTTCTCTGTAATACATCCTGATCTCAGTTGGGTATATGTGTTGGACAAAGAATTTGTAAAAAGAAATACTTTGAAAGTTATATCCTCTGTATTCTGAATATGAGATGTAAAAATATAAATTGGATCCAGAATTGAGAACATAAAAGTTATCGCAATTCCAGATGAAAATCTGAAAATTTAGAGAAATAAAAATTTTACAAAAAATTGTCAAGAAATGTTTGATATGTATAACTCTTCCAAATTTTACTTAAGAGATTTGAGGCCCGGCTTTCGTAGTTTTTCGTAAGGAGTGAGATCGAAAAATGTTTAACACACAATTTTTCTTGAAAACTTTTAACCCTCTTTTGATCGAATTACCTTTTTAAAACATGTCACTTATTAAGTTTAAGGCCTAATAAATGAATATATAGTTTATCCGATTAATACGAGTGACTGGAAGAAATAAATTGATTAAATATTTTCTACAAAATCCAACAGAGTTGACCAAACATTTAAAGTTCTATTGTCAAACTGTTTCCAGTTTGTTATTAAACATTATCGAGTTGAACTTGTCTGTATATAGAAAACCAGATTCAGGTAGAAGGAATGATCGACATGAAGATAGAAAGTAATTTCAAAAAAGCTCCCAACACATCCGGTAGGAAAGCAGTCCGGTTAGCTATGTGCTCACGCCTAGAATAATTTTCTTACGCCTAGAATAATTGTCCGAATTCAATGAAACTTGGCCACATTGTTTATCATTGTCCTAAACAGTTTGCTATTTAAAACCAGCTATATCGGTTTATAAGCAAGGAAGTTATAGACCGATAACTGAAACAACCTCAAAATTCCGAAAATTCTTATTTCTTCTAAAAATGTAATTGGATTTAGCATACAATTGTACGTGCTTCATCATCGTGCAAATGATCATCAAAATATGATTAATAAGAAAAAACTTATAGGCAATAATATGCAAAATTTTGATACACCCCTAAATCTGTGTGTCATATCGGCTGTAATTTTTAAGATAATTGACTGAAATTTGTCACATATACTTATTTTGATACATTATTATTATTCAAAGAAGTCATATTGTTCCGGGATCATTGACATTGACCCAGCTCCCATATAAGAGCATTTCCCGGAATATGATTTATAGATTTATAAAACTCTTAAATTTGACACAATTAATTTTTTAACTATTTTAAATATATGTTATTTAAAATAGTTTTATTAACATGGGTCAATATTTTTATATAGCTCCCATATAACGCCCCTTCCCGGAAAACGGGTTAGAGCTTATAAAACAATTTAATGAAGATCAATTCTTCGACACTATTATTTTGCTAACTGTTTTGAAGATATTATTTCCCTATATCGATCCATATTTTCCTATAGCTCCCTTATAACGGGCTTTCCCGGAAAACGGTTTTGGGTTTATAAAACATTAAAATGAAGATCAATTTCTTTAAAATTTACCACAATGATTTTTTAACTATAATCAAAGTATATTATAAATATGATCAATCTTGGTCCAAATATTGCTGTAGCTCCCATATAAGACCCCTTCCCGGAAAACAGTTTTTATATCCTCCATCAGACCGAATAATGTATATATATTCTCATTTTGTATTCCCCTTTGCAGGTTTCCGAATACCATAATACAAGGTTCTTTTTGATCGCACAATAAAACTAAGAAAAAGTCTTATTTACTTAAAAAAATATCGCTAAGTTGCCTTTCATGAAAGAACATCAACTTTATTTGAAATAAAAATGCAGGAAAACATTTAATGCTTTTAAAGGAATTAGCATCAGTGTTTCTTTTTTTTAATTTCACTTTAAATTGTTTACTCATATTAGGTTACCAAAACTTATGCTTTACACTGTATCATTATCTAAATAGACTTTAATTGATTCCAGTTCTATAACTTTTCGTTCATTTTAAATTCCTGCAATTGAATATTTAAACTCATTATTTTTCTCTTAAAAATCGTTCAATTATAATTAAAAATTTCCATCCATCATTTCCATATGTTCTTTACTATAATCTCATCTATATTTCAATATATAGAAAATATATAGAAAATTTTATTGTTACAAATAAGAAACTTGTTTCTTACAAAGAAATTTTCAAGAATCCACACAATTTAATACGCAATAAAGTCTTGATACTTGGAAATCAAAGAATTATCAATAGAAACAAGTAAGAATGCCATATTCATCTAGATCGAATCTTCAATACCGTCCACTACAAATGCGTGTGAAGTAAATACATTATGTTTTGTACATGCACACGCACACATACACTCACAAATGTATGAAATATATAAAAAAGGCACTGGAACATTGTTTGATTCATAAAGGTAGTTAGTTATATTTTTGGCTATAAGTTTTTTTTCTACTGAACCGATTTTGACAATTTTTGGAATTATAATGAAGTACATACAACTTTATATTATGGCAAATTTTCTAATTTGTCGATTTATAATTGATAATTTTACAAAAGTTTTTTTGAAAATTCTTTTGAATTAAGAGGTTGCCTCAGATATTGGACTATATCCATTAATATGCTTAACCAATTCTGCTGATTTTAAATAGGAAATTTTTCAGGACGATTGCAAATACTCGGGCCAGATTTCATTGAGTTTTGTCAATTATCGTGAATGTGAGCGTGCCAACAACAGACAGAAGGACAGACAGACAGAAGGATAGACAGACAGAAGGACAAACTGACAAAAGGACAGACTGACAGACAAACAGACAGAAGAACAGACCGAAGAACAGACAGAAGAACAGACAGACAAACAGACAGAAGAACAGACGGACAGAAGGACTGATAGACAAAAGTATAGACAGAAGGACAGACATACAGGCAGAAGGACAGACAGACAGACAGACAGACAGAAGGACAGACAGACAAACAGACAGAAGGACAGACAGACAAACAGACAGAAGGACAGACAGACAAACAGACAGACAGACAGACAGACAAACAGACAGAAGGACAAACAGGCAGACAAACAGACAGACAGACAGACAGACAGACAAACAGACAGACAGAAGGACAGACGGACAGAAGGATAAACAGACAGAAGGACATAACTTAATCGATTCAGATTTTGATCCAATGCAAGAATATATTTACATTATGGATTCTGAAATGATGCCTTCTCAGCCGTACACACGGAATGACAAAGTTAATATACCCCCTTCACCAGTTATGATGGTGGAGGGTATAAAAACAACGTTGAAAACTGTTAAATTTAATTTCATCACAACAAAAACAATATTTGTTGATGACACCACCAACAATAACAACAACAAGTGAGAAAGATTTAATTTAGTAATCACGTATTATCGGTTATATAACTGTAATCTCCACAAATGGTATTAGCGGGAAATAGACAATTTTAAAGATGTCAACAACGACAAATGGCCAAGACAACAACAACAACAACTACATTTATATTTATAGACACGTTCTAAAGAATTACAGTGACACAGTGGCAGATAGATGGATGCACGGATGGACGGACAGACGGACATTTAGCTTGAATGACAAGAAATGAATTCTTTGGTTTGGATTTATTATGTCACTTCTTTAACTGAAAATTATAACAAATTATTTTGATAATAAATGAAATTAAATACAAAATATATTTTAATTTGAAGATTTCTTGAGAGATACCAAAAATCGGGAGCAACTTAATTAACCCATTGAGAAGTTTAGAAATTGAATTGTAAGTGATAAAAGAAGGTGTTACTATTGCCGCTCTTTTTGGAAATAATTCTATAAATTTTTTACTATTGAATATTTTTTAAGGAAATTCCACAAGAGCATTCTTGAGGTGTTCATCGATTTGATATGGAGCAGCGCAAGTTCTTAGCAAGAACAAGTTCTTCAAGAAAATTTCAGTGATCATTTGATTGAAAAAAAATTCTTCTATACAGTCCATATAATTCTCTATACTTTAAATGTCTGCGATATATATTTTATAGGTTAGGAGATATTTAGAACATAAACAAATTTTAACCCATTTTGAGGTTAAAATTTTAGAGAGCTAAATGAAGGTATATAAATGTTATTGTCCCAAGAGGTGATTTTTTTCAAAACCATCTTAATCGGATCAGTAGAAAAAAATTTATAGACTGATATCAGAGACAACTGCAAAATGTGAATAACGATTGTGACCAAATGACTTATTTAACTTCAGGAAATTTACGTTGATTATGCGTTTAGTGGAAAACGTTAAACAATATAAATTTCTTTGGATAGAACATCCGGGAGAAGAGTTTTGTTCATCGCATTGTTAATATGTTTCTACAATCATTTTTAAATTGATCATGGTGGAGGGTTTTAAAGATTCCACCAAGAAAATAGCATTTTCAAAAGAGTTCCAACATAATCTGTAGGAATGCGGACCGATTAGCTTAATCTTTGGACAATTTGATACGAAAAGTTATAGCTAATGCAGGTTTAAAAACATACAAGGCTCAAAAAGTTCCTGACTGGAATGTTGCCAAAACTTTAGAGGCCAATTTTCGAGAAAATTTTTATGACCCAAAAGCAATCAAAATTTTTCAAATTTTCTTTTGTACGACAATATGCGGCCAAAATCATTTATACTTTAAATACCAAAATTTACATTGAGGAATGTTTACTAAAAAGGTTGCTTCCATTCAGAAGACTTCATTATATGTTCATTTAGTTTTGCCCCAAGTTGTCATCCTGTCACTATTTGGTTGATCAAGCCCTTGAGTGGTTTATGAACAATAATGTGGTATTTGTATCAAGAGAGGCAAATCCTTCAAACTGTTCGAAGCTAAAGCAAATGGAGAGATATTGGACTTTTGTTAAAAGAGAGAACTGAAGACAACAAAAAAGTAGCAAAAAGTGTAGTCGATTTTAAACGGGGTTGGACTAACTGTTCGCTTTAAAACCTCAAGGTTTCCGAAAAAAACGAAATTAAAACTGTAAGTTTAGTGGCCCGAAACCAGTCAGTTAGGGCGTTAGTGGCCCTAAGCAAACTCAAAGTTTTCTATTATCATACGATTTATATAGTTTATGAGTTATTTAAATTTGCTTTGTATAGAGGGGGTACCTCTCCCCATGATTTTATTCGTTCTAAGTTTTGTCCGGTAAAACAGATCCTTGAGAAAGTGATTAGGGACAAATTTGGGAACTTTCCCTGTTATAGTTCTTTAGATATTCGACAATTAATATTTGATTTGATATATTTGCACACCTTCCCCTGATCGTATCCGTCCTACGTTTTGTCCAGTAGAACAATTTGTTGTGGAAGTAGTTTTGTATGGGGGGGGGGGGTACCTCGCCTTCTAGTCCTATCGGAATTTTGTAAAGTCTTACTTTCGGGTTAATTGAGATCATTTTGTGAAAATTTTATTTCAAAAGAAGAAATGTTATTTTCCAAAAATATCATGGAGTCTAACACTTGTGTATCTTAAATTAATTCCAAAGTATCTAATATTTCCTCCTAAATTTTCGATTAAAGTCGACTTAATTTTGGTTCCTAAACTAATAATTCAAATCCTTTTTAAAAACCCATAAATTATTAGTAAAACATTGAATGATGAAACCATAAATATAAATATTTTTACGTTTGTATCTTTGTATCTTTTATCCATATCTGTGTGTGGTAATTATGGTGTAATGGAAATTAATTCGATTTGATAAAAAATGGTTGCATTTGAACGCGTTTATTGCTTTTTTTTCACTCTTAACTTTAATTTGAGCAGAAAACGAGAAAAAAAACACAGATATATTTTTTTTTTAATTTACAAGTTTATGACAACTGAGTAAATATTACATCAATTTTAGTGCGAAAATGCGGTGAGTGTTTAAACCGTAAGCACTTGATATATTTACAGGTTTAAATGTTGGTAAATAATGTCTTCTAATAGGAGATGTTAGTTTTAATTGGCAAAGGAAGGAAAAAAAGAATAAAATGAATAACATTTTACTATGAAAATAGAAAAAATTAACATTTAGCAAAGTTCCCCACCAATACATCACACACAGAGGGCGTTGTTTTAGGCAATGATAGATACGAAATTGCATTATCCTGTATTATCTAGATTTAGATACAGCTGAACAATCAACAGCATTGAGTCGCCAATTTTAATATGCGTCGTCCTTGGATCAAAAAATTTTATAAATTCCAGAACATTGAAATCTATCGCATCGGAGATACTAAGTCTACACTATTTCTGTTACAATTTTTTACAAAAATAACAAAACTGGACATTCATTTCCGGTTTACTATTTGGACTTGTGAAATAAATTCATAATGTTCCATAGATCAATAATTGAATAGATCTTCTAACATCACATATCAGACGAGTTTTTTCTTGATTTGATTCACTTTTGGTCGATTTTAACGTATTAGAACTACTAAATTATTCGCAAGGTTTTCGTTGAGTACCGAGCAAGCAGGGCAGATTAAACGTCGAAAGGAATAAAGAAATTAAAATTGAGTTTTTACCGAGGATTTCGTTGAGTTAGAGACCAAAACTGTTTCATTTAATCTTTTAATTCCAACTGTTTGATAAGATCCCCGAATTTTTTTTAACAACTTTTTATAAACTTGTACAACTGTTTTAATAAGACTCCAATTAGTGATTTGATTCCATGTCAATCACTGGAGAACTAAGTCAGAAAGAGGATGGATAATTCCTTTTGAAGTTTAAGTTAAGTGACATCATTTTATAAGATTCCAAAACTTGTTTTCTTAACTATTTTGAAGTGAAATCTCTAAAATATGTCCTTGATTTGGTTTTCGGTTAAATCTTTCTTAGATTTTTGACATTATTCCAAATGGGGCTAAAACGAAACACTAAATAAGTCCACTTTCGTACATTAATGCAACAAAAAAAATCTTGAAACACCTGATATTTTTTAGGAAAATTTTGTCCGAATTTTAGTCCAAAAAACAAACATTTTAAAACTGAAATCAGTGAAGTACATGAAGTAGATTAATTATTTTTTTTTAAATTTTAGTTTCATTTCCATGCTCTAATCTGGACTCGTAATACTTTGTATTTGTTTATATCTTGGTTGGTTTAAATGTACTTAGCATCAGGTCTTGAATTGCGCTAAGCCAGAATTGTTTAAAGCTCTTTTCAATACAATTAGAAGAACCTCTTGTCAAGTTTCCCATTAATAGTTAGATGATATTGGTCACCAACTTCGGTAGCAATTTAATATCAAACTTTTTTATTAATTACAATATTTTTGAATTTTAGATTCGTCACCTTTTTGTCAATCGTTTTAATCAATCATGCAAAAATCAACCATTAAAAATAATAAGTGGAAAATAAATTAAAATACCAAGAAAGAGATATTTTCGAAACAAAAATTAAGGCTGTCTATGCCGTGTGTTTCACTTCCAAAATGGATAACTTGGTAGCTGTACAGTTCATTTTCGAAATGAATAACTTGGTAGCTGCACAGTTCATTTACGAATTGGTTGATTTGGTAGCTGCACACTTCAATTAATATAAGTCGTTTGCTTTATTCCTCCTTTGTAGATATCTAAAATTTCACTAAAATCGATGGAGCTGTCTCTAAGACCCACCTGTACGTTCTTTTTTTATTATCTTATCAAATCTCAAAACTATAATACCAAGAAAGAGATATTTTCGAAACCAAAGTTAAGAAAAAAAGTATCTAAACATTGTCCAGTCTCACTTGTGTGTATTTCATTACCGAGTAAGGTAACTGTAGCGCTGTCTGTGTCGTTGTTTCATAAATCAGATGTGTGTTTCACTTTCGAAATGATTAACTTGGTAGCTGTACAGTTAATTTTCGAAATTATTAACTTGGTAGCTGTACAGTTCATTTACGAAGTGTTTAATTTGGTAGCTGCACACTTCAGTTAATATTAGTCGTTTTCCTAATTCCTCCTTTGTAGATATTAAAAGTTTCACCAAAATCGATGAAGCTGTTTCGAAGGCCCCTCTGTACGTTTATATCCCCTAATCAAATCTTAAAACTATTTCTATCATTATTTTTGAAACACCCTGTTTACTAATTTTTTCATGTTAAATTTTGTGTAATAAAATTTTCGAAAGAAAAAATTTATTCGACATGATTTTTTTTTATTGTCTTTTCCTCTGTCCACAAGATCTAAAAATAGTGGAATGAAGAAATTCACCAATTCATAATTTCTATATTGAAAAAAAATCCAACAGCAACAATAAAATTTATCTCTTATTACAGTTTATTTTTCTTCGTCATGTTGTTGCTTGTTGTTGTTGGTGTTGTTGGTGTTATTGCATGTTGTTGCAATTGAATTGATTTTGTATGACTGACCATTATGACAAATATGGGTTAAACATAAATGACGGTAACGTATTTCTATTAATAATATTAACTATGTCGTCGTCGTCATCGTACCACATTGCAATTGATGTTGCAAATGCAACTTTAGTTTTTTTTCTTGTTCGATGTTTCAAAAAAAAAAAAAAAATACATCATGTTTTTCATGTTATTGCATTTTTGCTACGATTTTTTTCATTTTCCAATTTATTTATGGTGTAAAACAACGGAAACGCATTTAAAAATGTCATAATTATTAGCTGGAAGGAGATTGGAGAGTGATAAGTAGAGATGATTTTGCGAAAATGTATGAAATATGAGATTCATATTTAAAATTTTAGAGATATTTTTTTGGGGGTTTTGGGGGGACTAAAGACAATCACTTGTCAAAAAAGAGTTATAAGCAAACCCATTTCCAAAATCTTTCGGTGAAAACTGGTGGTCAGTTAGCAAAGGGTCGATCTCATATTATATATAATAAAGGTCTCAAAAGAGCACGATAAATTGATCAAATCGATTTAAATGCATTAGGAAACATTGTCGTGCAATAAAAAGTGACACCTAAAACATCTTAACACACATCTTAGCTTCTAACTGGTTTCTGAAATTGTATTTAAAACAAATATTTCTTTTGGGTCCGTGTTTTTTGGGGGACAATCACATTAAGGACGGTCGAAGAGTTTACATTGGATTTAAGCAGTTATGGAATTATTTGAAGGAATGACGAATCAAAAGAAACCGTCAATATTAGAAAGACCAGAAGTGGTAAAAAAATCAACTCGTTTAGCGCAGTATTCGGACAACTGGTTGAAGACAGTGCATCTAATAAAGCATAAATAGCTCTAGATGTTCCAGACCACAATGATAAAAAAATTTGCAGCTGAGTTCAAATAAAATTCAACGAGTTTCGAGTTCGAATTATGTATTTTCCGGAAAAAGTAGTAGTTCGGGGACTTTACTGATTTCTAATGTCGGTTGTATGATGAATTATCTCACATTTTGTCACTTAAATTCATTCAAATTCATTCATTGTCGTATATTTTTGTTCCAATTTTCCAAAAAGACGTAACATCGCATGATCGTGATGGTCAGTTATGATCGTCACATTATAAGATAACACGGTTATGTTGTTTCTCATAGTTGGGGTACATGGCAAACGTCACCATTTAGTTCAAATTCTTCATATTTCAGAATCATACTCTAAATTTTGGATCACATTAAGTTTCTATGCCATTAATGCCGAATTATCTTGTCCTTAAACTTATTTTGAGTCAAATCTCCTGATTTTGTCTAACAAATAACCATGTTGAAGGGCTGCATAGCTCTCAATGATGTTCGTGAAGTTTTCAATTATTGATCACGATAACGAGCCAAAGGTTCACGACTCTTCTGCCACGCTATCCCGAACAGCCTCAATGATATCTTGCTAACCTGGTTTGCTTAAACTTAGACCCATATCCCACAGAAATGGTGGTGTTGAAATGCTGCCTCGTTGAATATGACATGACCTTAGTGATGTTTGTGATATCTTGAATTATTGATCACCACAATGACTAATCTGTCACGCTCTCCCGAACAGCATAAATAATTTTCGAGGAACAAACTAGAGAAAATCTCATAGTTCCTGCAAAACTTTGGGCACAATTATTCCGATTAGAAACCCAATTGAACGATAACGCTGAACAAGAACTTCGTTCTGATTTTAAAGTACGATTTCCAAACGGTATTTAGCTTTAAGTGCTGGTGGAATTTATTCACAAATTTCACTTATATTTTTCTATGTGTGTTGCACTTAGTCCTGAGTCCATGTATTGTATTGTTAACGAATTTGCCGTGATCATTAAGCTCCAAACTTAATGTACTTCGATTTGACCTTAAAGACTTTACAAAGAGATCTTTCCTGATCTATTTCGATAAAGTGAAATTGAAAGGGAGCAAGGTCCGAAGGTTCTAAAAACACTTTTGAGATCATCAAATATTCATTCAAGATCACATTTGTAGGTAAATTTTCAGTTAAAACAAAGAGAACAGACTTCAAAAAAGAAATTCATAAAATGTTCTTCAGAAAATAACTCCAATTCATAGAAAATTAAATAACATCATTTCTATTTTATCGAACATTTACCAAGTTGCATCAAACATGTTGCAACACAACTCCAACTGCTTTACTTAAGTTCAGTTTAACTTAGCAGAAACGGGAAAAAAAATGAAACATTTTCCTTCTCTCTTGGAAAATACTTGGAAACATTTAAAGTCTGAAATAAATGTTAAAAACAAAATAAAATGCTGAAGATCGCAATTATCATTAAAATAAATACAGAGCAATTCCACACAAGTAAATAAGAAAATAAAATTAAAAATGAAAAAATTGCAAAGAAAAAGAAAAAGATGAAAATCATGATCAAAATGTTGACTTTCTAGTTTTAAACCCCAAAAACAATAAAAAAGAAAAAACAGGATTAAATCAGTTTTGTCTATAAATAACAAGATTCACGTCTCATTGCCATGAATAGAGAACAAATGCGCCATAATAGAAGTTCAACATAAAATGTTGAAACTCAATAGTAAATGCTGTTTGTTTTTGTTGTTGTTGCTGCTGCCGCCGCTTCTGAGATGTTGCAATTTTTTTTTTTTGTAATCAATTTTTATAATGCAACAAATACACAAAAAAAAACAACACATCGAGTTGCACAATCTATATTTTATATGGCGTCAGAATGTGGTTGGTTTCCTTGGCTCCAAGACTTTTCAAGACAGAAAAGAAATATTGTAATCGCTTTTCTTGGGGTTTCGTTTCTTTTTTTTTCCAAAACAAATATTTTCTATCGATTTTTCTTGTTATGGAAAAAATTAACTTCTTTTAGATTTTTGTTGTTATTTTGTAATTAAAGTGTTTTATTTTTGTGAAATGGAAGATTATTTAATGGAAAAAGAGCATGACGGTTAATGGTGATCAAATACAAAATTGTTGGAGTTTTTTTAATTCTGATTGGACTTCTGGATACGAAATTCATTTTGTATCAGTTAAATTATCTTGACCTTTTCAATGTCATGTTGACTTTTAATATTTAATTTTAGATCACAAAGATAACAAAATAATATTGATCTAGAACTGAACTAGAACTGGACTAGAACTGTACCAGAACTGAAATAGAACTGAACTAGAACTGAAATAGAACTTAAATAGAACTAAATTTGAACTGAACTAAAACTGAATTAAAGCTGAACTAGAATCGAACTAGAACTAAACTGAACTGAACTAGAACTGAACTGAAACTGAGCCAGAACTGAATTACAACCGAACCAGTACTAAATTAAAGCTGAACTAGAACTGAAATAGAACTGAAATAGAACTGAACTAGAACTGTACCAGAACTAAATTTGAACTGAACTAGAACTAAATTAAAGAAGAACTAGAACCGAACTAGAACTTAACTAGAACTGAATTATAGCTGAACTAGAACTAAACTGAACTGAAACTGAGCCAGAACTGAATTATAACCGAACTAGAACTAAATTAAAGCTGAACTAGAATTGAACTAGAACGAAACGAGAACTGAACCAGAACTAAACTAAAACTGAGGTAAAACTGAACTAGAACGAAAATAGACCGTGAACTAGAACTGAACAACAATCCGAACTAGAATCTGGATTGGAATCTGAATTCGAATCTTGACCGGATTCGGAACTGTAATCCAACTTAGAACTGAAGAAGAATCTGAATTAGAACTGAACTGATTTACACTAGTCATCCTAAATGATTTTCAATCTTCCATATTTTCAGGAATAAGTGGTCCTAAATAAGTCCTTGTCCGATTCCAGTTCACTTTCAGTTCAGTTTTGTTTCAGATTCTTCTAGTTCAGATTGGAATTCAAGCTCTAGTTTAGATGCATATCAGTTTCTACTTCAGACTTTAATTCAAATGCAGATCAGTTTCTAGTTGTAATTCTGGTTAAAAAATGATTCCATTTCAGATGTCAGTTCAAACTCCATTTCAGATTGTAGATCTTGTTGTAGAATCTTGTTCAGAATCTTTTTCAGACTTTAGATTAAATCCCCCTTCAGAATTTTATACTCCTTAAGTATGCGTAACAATATTTATGTCCCTACTAAGTGTATTTTAGGTCTAAAGAAGTTCTAACTCTAATTAGTTTTCTTCAAAAATTCCGGAGCAAATAATTGAGTCTTTTTTTTCAAAATAATTTCATTTATTGACCCATTTTCCCTATAAAGACTTAAAGAACTATTTTGTTTTGTCCAGCAAACTGGTCAAATTAAAAAAAAACCTTTCAATTTTTTTCCTGTTGTTGTTATTAAACCAGAAAACCCATTGTCGAATGTTTAACTCTGTATGTGTGTGTGTATGTGTGTATGTGTGCGTTGGAATATGTGTTAAAATTTTCTCTTAATTTTTGAAAAATGGGTCACGGATACAAAATGAGAAAATAAAACTTGTTTAAAGTTATAAATTGAACATGTTCTAAAGAAAGAAAGAAAATGAAGCAGAAATCTCTATAAAAAAATAACGTTCAAATTCCTGTTAGATGTTGCTTTTACGATTATTTTGACATAAATTCTATTTTGTGAAGGAGACCAACTTTTAACCACAATTTATGTTTAAACAGGAGAATAAAGATGAATTTTTTTTCTTTCTCAAAATGATTTATTGAATAATTTGTTTCATGGGGCACACAGATTCATGTTGCAAGCAACTTGAAGCCACAACAAATAAATTACAGTGGTCCAACAACACATTTTATGGAAATAATTCTGTAACTTTGGAATTAGTGAATGTTTTTGTAATGAAATTTCGTTTGATAGAATTTGAAGTGTTTCCAAATTGATTTGGAGCAACACACGTCCTTAGTGAGTCCGGGGCATATGGAGTTCATCTCAAAATTCGGTCACTTTTGTTAACAATTATGCCCTCATAATGCCCTCAGGTTTATCATAAATGTGTTCACTTAAAAAATTCTTTCACAACTGTAAAAAAGTTATATTCTCGAGGATTTTAATGAAATCAGAGATGAAGATATGTTGCCAGCGTTTAAAAAAATCCGATTTTCATTCAAAATAATCTAACATCCATATCGGATCCATATTGACTTTGTACAGAATATTCTAGAATTATTTTTGGGCCTGAATTGAGTCCAATAAATTATCTTAACTGCATCACTGTTCTACTTTAGTTCTAGTTTAGGTTCTAGATCTGATTCTAGATCAGATTATAGTTCAGATTCTAGTTTAAATTAGATTTCAGATTCTGGTTCAGGTCTAGTGCTACTCTGGTCCAGTTTTAGTTAAATTTTACTCCATTCTGAGTCAGATTCTAATTCAGTTCTATTCCATTCTGGTACAAATTGTAATTCAGTTCTATTTCAGTTCTAGTTTAGTTTTATTTCTAGTTGAGGTTTTAGATTTGATCCTAGATTTAAGTTCAGACTCTAGTTCAGATTAATATTCAGATTCTTGTTCAGTTCTAGTTCAGTTCAGTTTATGTTCGGTTCAAGTTCAGTTCTAGTTCTGTTCTAGTTCTGTTCTAGTTCTGTTCTAGTTCTGTTCTAATTCTATTCTAATTCTGTTCTAATTCTGTTCTAGTTCAGTTCTAATTCAGTTCTAATTCTGTTCTAGTTCTAATTCTTTTCTAGTTCTCTTCTAGTTCTGTTCTAGTTCTGTTCTAATTCTGTTCTAATTCTGTTCTAGTTCTGTTCTAGTTCAGTTTAATTTCAGTTCTAGGAAAAGAATTATTTTCCAAAAGACCACTGTGCCACTGTAGCAATAGAAATTGGAAGCAAGTTTTTGAAAAAAAAAAAATAGTTTTTTTCCGATTTTTATTTTTGTGCATTAAATCTTTATTATTGAAAGAAGATAATTTTAGGTTAAATAACAAGAAGTTAATGGAAATGATGAAGCATAAAATTGATAAGGAAAATACGTTGAGAGAGAGAGAGAGAAGAAGGTGGAAAATATGAATGAATGTGTGAATACTCTCCCGTTCTTAATTAATACCAATAACTGAAATTGTGTAAGAGTGAATGTTAATTGGGAAATCACCTGAAAGGAATTGAGTAAAAATTCTATGTCATCCATTATGTGCTAATAACCGATATTTCTGTTACGAGATGAGATGAGAAACCTGAAAAGAAAGTGGGTTCGAATAATTATCATATTCTATATAAATTTTAAAATTTTTGTATGATATCATGTTACAACAAATAAATGTCATGACATAATTGTTTTGAGATTAACACCTGTGAAGATTTAATTATAATTTTTTAAGTTTTAATATTTTTTTGTTTTCAAATTTCTGAAATTTCGTTTTGATTTATTGTTAGAATATTTGCTAAACATTTCCGCAATTAATCATGGAATTTTCCTCAAATTAGAAATTTAAATATGATAAATTAATTTTAATTAAATATGTTTTGAAGTTTATTTTTGGGGTCAAAAGCAGAACGTAACGCTTAATTTATTTAATGAATTTTTTCATTTAATTCTATATATCTTCTTAATGAGATTTAATTCTCCAGATTTTTTTGTTTTATTTTTATGGAAATATTCTTGTATTATTATTATTATTATTATTATTATTATTATTATTATTATTATAATTATTATTATTATTATTATTATTATTATTATTATTATTATTATTTAAAATAATTCTGAAATGTTTTTGAAAATTTTCTATATTCAGATCCTTAAAATTATCGCCATCATTTACTATTGTAATTCTGTGTTGTAATTTATTGGTTGTCTCAGATATCGGTCTATATTTTTTTAATTACTACATCAATTTTGCGGGATTTAAGTATCAAATGCAGCAATATATTTCAGTGAAAAAGACCAACAAATTCACCAAAAGAAATACGGACCTCAGTATATCCAAATTGAGTGGTTTTGGAAATAATTCTGTAACTTTTGAACCTTTTAAAATATTTTAATGAAATTTCAGGAAAATTTTTTTTATTAAGAGTTCAAACTCCCATGTAGTCTGGGAGTTTTTTTATAATTTTCCAAAAATTAATTTATGTATTGAGACAAAAGTAATTTTGTATAAAAAGATCCTTTTAAAAATACCAGTATATATCTCTTATAGTTTCAGAGATATATCAGTCGAATTTAACATTATTTTTTCCCCTTTTGAAGTTAATATAGGCCCTAACATTTTTTTAAAATATATATCAGATTCCCAATGAAATTCTTAATATAATGCTGCGATAACCACATCAAAAGTTGGAACTTCAAAAAAAAAAATCGAATTTTATGGGTGATTTTTTTCAAAAAGATGGTAACATTTATTCACTGATAAAACCGTTATGTGTATTGAACATTATAATTTTTTTAAATGTATTAAAAATAAATCATAATGAGAATGTGTGTAAACTAAATTTTAATAAATTTGGAGCAAGATATGCCCGCAAGACCCTTCCAGAATATGTGAGTTTAAACGTACATTATTATCTTACATCACCAAGCTGACATCATTCCTCAATTAATGTTAATGTAAAGCTACATATGTTAGGTAACTGCCGAACTGCTCTTTTAATGACAGAGGGTGATCATTTAAGTAAAAAAGTCTATTTTTTAACATGATTTTCACGAATTGAGATTTTGGGTATTTTCATATGAATAAATGAGATTTTTTTTTTAATTTTCTAATTTATGGATAAAGTTCATTTATGTTAGAGTAGAATTTCACATAAATATCATTATTTGTTTCATTTTTTATTAAAATTTAAATATTAATTTTAATTTTCAAAAAAAAAGATCAAAATTTTAGGGTTTTTCCTAAATTTTTGATATAAAACGACTTTTCTCAAAATTTTTCTTTAAAAATTGTGAAACTTCAAGTTCTAATATTTTCATCAATATCAAATACATGTGAAAATCCAACCTAAAATAGGCTTTCCTTAGTCAAATTAATCTATTTTTCATAAATTTGTAAATTTAAAAATATCAACATGTCAAACTTTGGAGGATCACCGACTTCGCCCCTGATTAATTAGAGGCCTGTACTCCTCCAAGTCAACAACAAAACATCTCTACTTTAACCATGTGAAATTTGCTTAAGATATCTCTAGTGGTGAAAATGTTAGAGAATTATTTACCAAAGAAATCGATTTGGATCCTCAACAACGTTTAGGAAAAAAGTAGCTGCTGAATTATTACATAATTATTTCCAATCACATTCAATTTTGAGGAACCAAAACTAAACAATGCGGTAGCGATTCCTCATTTTTAATTGAATCACTTTCAATAAAGTTGAAAAATTACAATAAATCTAAACGAAATTTTTAACAATAATTTTATTAATTTTTTATTCCTCCAATTAATTGTTCTTCAAATTGATTAAATATTATCTCATTTACATTAGACCCTCAGGCCACAACACCAGGTGTTACATTGCCATCTCATTATTACATAACAAGATTTTCATAAAATTTTTGGAATTTTTCATTTCTCTAATTAAATGAAAATAAATTTTTTGAAAATGACAGAAAACCATTTGTGGCAACATGCAACCAATAAAAAGAGAGACAAAGTTCAATGACTTTTCAATTACAAAAAAAAAATATACAAAATTTTAATACCAAAATATCATTTTTTATGCAACATTTATTTAACCCCTTTCAACTTGTTAGAGGAAGAGATACAGACAGACAGACGGTGGGACAGACGTTGTGCTATACTCTGGTGGCATCTTCTTTAAAAACTTTCACTATTTCTATACATAATTTGCATTGACACTGGAAGAGGATAACTTTTTTTCTTATTGTTGTTGTGGCACGACGTCTGCATTGCCCGCATAATATTAAAGCCAAAGTCAGAGACAAATGAGTTGTTAGCTTCTATAAGGAATCCTTATGCAATATTTGTTTAAAACCAAGACATAATGCCAAGATAACCTTCAGGCTCGTGCACAAGCTGCTGTGAACTAAAGGAAAATAAATTGAATACAGACACACCTTAAATCTTCTTCTCCCACAGTCAGCCACAAGACATTGAAACCACCAAACAATCAACCATCTAATAGTTTCAATATATTTTACCAGTTCCCTTCCTTTGATTCCCACATTAAGGAATTTTATTTACAAATTTTATTTTTAAAGAAATTTTCCTTCTTTTCCAAATAATGACCAGATGATAATGATGATGATGACATTGATGCTATTTCCGATAACTAGGAAATTTCCATGTTAATCGACTCACTCTGTGGAACATTATTTCCAAAACCATTTATTATTGTATCTCGTGTTTTTCTGTTGAATTTAATATTTAATATTTGAAAATAAACATTTTTTGTTGAAATCTTCTTCCTTTAAATTCCTTAACAAACAACATTTCTATTATATAAGTTCAATGGAAAGATCCAACCAGACACAAGTTGCTGTTCCAAGTTGTAATCATGAATCTTTTTTCAATAACACAGAAGTGTGATGAAGGAAGCTGAGAAAAAAAACATGTCATCATTGTTAAACTGGACATTAATGTTTAATGTCAGCTAAAGTGTTTTTTTACACAGAGAGAAAAATTGGAATTCTTTTGGAAAGATCTGAAATTTGGAAAACTGAAATCCGATGGCAGTTGAGCTAAAAGTGTTTCATTTCAGAAACTATAAATAAATAAAATGATTGCACTTTGTTGAATTAATGATCTGATCTATAAAGGAGTTTATACTTCGAGATATAAATTAATTATTAGTCCTGTGTAAAAGCTAATCTAAAGTCTGATCTATAAACCGCTCTATAGATCTACAAACTATCTAATTTAGAAACTAGTTTAAAGTCCGATTAAGAAATTAATTTATAGTCTGATCTATAAACTATCTTATAGTCTGATCTGTTAACAAGTCTGTTTGTTAAATAACGATTGAAAAAGAAACAAAATAATAAAAAATTTGAACGATTGAATGAGTCATGACTAGCTTTCCAAACGCTTAAGAAAATCTTGAGTAGCAGATAATCGATTAATGAACATTCACTCGTGAACGATTTAAAGGTCTGGATCTGGACATAGAATTCTGGAAAGCAGAGGCTTGAAAAATTTGAACAACTATTACTCGTGAAATACATGCACACATGTGGTTGATTTGAAATGATTTTTTGGACAATCTGAAATTATAGATCGACTGCAGTTGAGATGAAAATATTAAATTTTTATATTCTGAGATTGATAACGGTTGAGGTAAAAATACTTCACTTGTGAGGTTACAAAAAAAATCAAATGGTTTCATTGGTTGATTGATAAGTGAGAAAGGAACTAAGCAATATTGAAAATCGAAGGAATATATCGGAACATGGCGAGTTTTTCAATCGCATATTAAAATCTTGAGGAATTTCATAATCTTATTTCATTCGAAAAGAATGGATGCATCATTTGAAAAGTATAGCTGGTGCGCACTACGATTGTTTATGAAAAACTATTGTAAACATTCATCAACTGAAGAAACTTCTGAACGATTCGAAAGAAATTATTTGGAAGGACAGGAAGCAGATTTCTTGGTTGTCGGAAAAAAGCATGAAGATAAGAAATTGGAATAAGCGTTACACGACGCAGATGTAAAAATATGAGATTGATTTGAAGTGATTTTTTGACCAATTTGAAATTGTGGATTAAATTCTTCTGAAATGATTTGCGCCGTAGAAGACAATAAGATGTCTGATCGCACGGGAGAAATTCGAAAAAATTGTTGGCAGTTGCAAAAAAAACTTGCATTTTCATTGAGAAAGACATCGCAAACACTTTCGCTATATTAAAAACACTTGTATTGACTCAAAAGCATATCAATTGAAGGCGAGAGACAATGAAAAGTGATTTGCAACAGAGTTTTTGAATTGATTTGTTACTGCTAGTGAAAAATCGATACATTTCGATAAAACCAAACTCCAGAAATCAAATCTACCACGATGCCGAATATCCATGATAACAAGGGAAATCAGAAAAAAGTTTTGAATTATGAGAAATTGAAATCAGAATATCAACGGGGCCTGTATAATAGACTTTAGAAGAAGACAACCAAACAAAAAATACCACAATAATACAAAAGAGACTGTAATTCAACATTATTTTGAGAAATTGTTCAAAAACTATTTGGAAGACCCGCCTCTTAACCCAGACTTTGCCACTTATTACCATTTCGTTTGATAGATGCCTAACGCCTTTACTTAAGTCCGCTACCCTTCAAAACTGGGTCTACGATTTTTTGAAAATCTAATGTTCCTGGTCTTCAAATTGTTAAGAAACAAAGTTCCTTGATTTTGATTGAATCTATAAAGCTGACATCTAATTTATGTAAGTTTCTGAAATGAAAAGGCGATTGACACTTGATGTGTTTTGATACCGCTTTCTTTGTCTGAAATTATTAATTTTTTGTTGCTGTGTACAATTTGTTAATCATTCAAACATAACTCAATATGGACCCAAGATAAGTTCCCAGATGAAGTTGGATTTCTAATCTGTTTTAGCTTTAATTTTTCTGTTTACACTTTGAAAAATTCCGATCTCTCCGACCCTAAAAATAATTCAAACACATAGAACAGCTTTTGAGTTCAGTAAACAGAATCACAATACAATTTGGAACCCTCTCAAGCTCTTCTAGTTTAAACTATTTGTTTTGGAAACCTCTTAAAATTCCTCCAAAAATTTCTCTAACTGTTAAATTGCACGTTACAATATCGAGGAGCATCGTTTGTGTACAAACACAATTACACCTCTTATACTTCCGATATTTTAAAACAAAAAAAAAAACCAAAAGATGTACAAACTATGATGACCTTTTCCAATGGAAAACATTAAGTGTGTGTGTGTCTGTTTTATGTCCATACGTCTGTTGATCGTTCAATGTAAAACGTGATTCAACAACAAAAATAACGTTCAAATTTACAATCAACATGTGGAAGTTTTAGAAAGAAGTTGTGTCAGCTTCTACGAAACAACAACAACAACAACAACAACAACATTTGAGTCATAAATCAAGGAAATTCAAAATGTTTATTTTTTTGTTGTTGGTGTTTTTGGCTTCCATACCGGTTGCCTCAGTTAAAGCAAATCACACGCATACGAATACGAATACGAATGTGAAAAAAAAAAACTGAAGATGCTGCTGGTGGTTGTTTGGTTCGCATGTTAACTGTTGGTTGGTAGTCCATCATTGGGCATTAAATTTCATGATCACTATAGATTTGTGGCTTATGGGTTTCTTTTCTTTCTTTTTTCTTTGCGATTGTGGACATAAACATAAAATTTAAATGTTTTTTTTTTTGAAATGGCAAGTGAAATTGTAGGCAGTTTTTTTACTTTTTCACTTTGTTTCAAATGTGAATTTATAATCGTTTTCTGCTCAGTTCAGTTGTGATGATTAAGCACCTTTTTTCTTTCTTTGGTTACCTCTTCTTCTTCAGATAACATGTAAATCAGTTGTAGGAGATCGCTGACCATGATGATAAACCAGAATTATTTCCATTAAAGAGGTGTTAATTATTAATAATTTCTATTTGAATTTGCGTGAAAGAAAAGTGAAAATGGACATTTTGTTTCAAAATTTTTGTTAAATGACTTTTTAAAATTATGTTGTTGCTTTCCGAATCACATTATAGACATTGATCGATGATCTTTTGATGGCAACACAAAATATTACTTAAGATAATGAGTTTCGTTAATTGGAAAGTATTGAGAATTATGAAATTAGATTGACGAAACCATAAAGATTTATTCGCAGGCATGATCGCCAAGTCAAGAAGGATTCCGAAATTGATATTTGCAATGTGGAATCAGTAAGGTTACACAAAGATATCTCAGAGACACCATCATCAGACATTTCCCGCAGTTAATCGAGAAATGATTGACAAATTTACACTCATGCATGATCGTCAAGGAGTTGTGGACTTATGAGCTGAAGACAATTCATCGATTCGAATATCGAAGTGTATATCTGCAATCACTAATCGCCTTGTAGGAAAACACGCAAATGGACCAGGATTTTCTTCAACTATGTCGATGTTGCAATGATATGGAAAAGGATGAGACTGTCTTTCAACTTCTCTTTACAACCAGTCCTAGGAAGCAGATGAAAATGGTTCCTAGGAGACTACATATTAGGTGATGTAAGGATGGTGGAATAAGACTAAATGACCTTCTCAAATATCTCAAATCATCAGGATGGATCTAGCTCAATACTTTTTTCTTGCGACTCGAATGTGTTTAAATAGGTCTTTGGTTCCTACTTGATAGTATAGTTCGTATATGAAAAGGTCGGTCAAATGCCTTTTGATATTCGTGAAATATTTCCTTGGTGTTTACTCAGGATTCGTGTTGCTTTGAAAGTGATGACTAAATCAAAACAAAATCGCAGAGTAGTTCAATTTTGACTCAAATGAATCGAGAAATTTGATTTTAGATCGACAAACTAGATTTTGAGTAAGTCTGATCGATCTGCATTTATGCGATCTGTGGAGTTTTTTTTTTTTTTTTTTTTTTTTTTTTTGCGAATAATGATCGTGACAAAGCATCAAATGACCCCTTAGAATTATTGCAAATGTTTATTCTGAATTTAGTTTAGTTCATGAATATCGTGCATCTCCAGATTTGGAATTAGTCAGGAGTTAGTCTGTGTTAGAGAACATTCCTCAATCAGCGACATCCGACAACGCATTTCGAGTATTAATTTAGCATTGAAGAAGATAAGTCAGCGAATTTTGTTGGCATCACCCTGCTCCACACATATTAACTACTGTTAGTATCTACTAAACCTTTTTTCTGGAATTGAAGGAATCTGTATCATCCCAACTCAAACTACAGTTAAGGTAATATTTATTCATCTTGGAATGTGTATCGTTTCATTGAGATCCGAAACCCTTTTTACTTGTCTATCTTTCTCCCTCTTTCTGAATTATATTTCGAATTCAAAACCTACCGAACATTTTTACTCTGTCTATCTTTCTCTCTCTATCTGGTTTCTGTTTGATCGAAAACTATTCTTTGAACCAGGAATTAAAGAATTTACATATTCCAAATCAAACTACATTTAATGCATAATGTTGTTGCATTTTGGAATTTGTTTGGTGTTATTGAAATCTGGACCGGGATCCGAAACCTGCCGTAATTATCCTTTTAACAAAAAATTTTACTCTTTCTATATTTATTTCTCTCTGATTTCTGTATGATTCTGATCCAAAAGTCTTTCGTATTTAATCAGCTTCATATTACACTGTCTGTCTCTCTCTATCCCTCTGATTATGTTTGATTGATTTAGGTTCTGTCAAGGGAATAGTAAGTGAATTGTGTGATTGAAATCTGGACCAGTATCAAAAACCGTTTGCTTTAATCAGTGTCCAATTAACCAAAAATCTTCCGTACTTAATCAACTTCCTATTAACTAAAATTATTACTATGTCTGTCTCTCTCTCTTTCTCTCTCTCTCTCTCTCTTTCTTTCTCTCTCTCTCTTTCTTTAATCAGTTTCCTATTTATCTGGACCAGTATCAAAAACCTTTTGCTTTAATAAGTTTTCTCAGCCCATTTTTTCCTCTCTCTCTCTCTCTCTCTGTGAAGTGTTAGATTCGTATCTAGAGAAGATCTGAAAGTATAACTGAGGATCCAAGGTATTGCATATGGACCAACAAGTGAACGATATGATTGAAATATGAAACAATTAGCTTCCTATTAACCTTTAAACGTTTACTCTGTCTAATTCTCTTGCTCTCTGATTTATGTTTGATTCGAACTTAGAGGACACCTAAAAGTATGATAGAAGAGACCAACAAGTGAATGGTATGATTGGAAACAAGACCAGTAACCAAAACCTTCCGTAGTTAATCATCTTGATATGAACTAAAACATTATTTACATCCATCGATCTCTTTCTCTGATTTAAATGTGTTTCGAACTTAGAGGAAATTTAAATGTTTCACAAGAGATCCAAGGACCTACTTAGGAACTAATTAGTGGATTGATTATATAAAGTAGTGAAGAAATATCTCTGTGATTACAAAAATCTTTGGTTAGGAAAAGGAAGAGAAATACCCTTAAATGATTAATGGGCTTCGGCTCTTGACAATTTGTGTTTCAATTTGAATAATTCAAATTGGACTTCAATTATGGATTTTGATTTCTACAAAAAATGAAAATCTAATGGAAATTTCTCCAATATTAACATTAAAATTAAGTACTGAATTTTTATTTTTATTTCTTAAAAAAAACAACAAATATTTTATCACATTTAGACTTTCCGTTCGAACATTCATTCCATACATTCGACAATCCATCAATCTATCAGTTTTATTATTAAAAAAAAATCATAATTGTCAACATTGTCGTCATCGTCGCCATCTCTCTGAAACGAAAAAAAGTCTTTTTCTAAAGACAAGAAACCCAGTTGCATACATTTTTTTTTAAAAATGCATTTTGAAATGAAATGAAAATGATGAAATTAAAGTTTTTTTTTTTTCTCCGTTGACGTCTTCCATTTGATAACTTCGTCTGACATTAAAGAAGAGGCACCAAAAGAAAAGCTAAAGCTTATTTAGTTCCAGCTAATGCGGCACCAGTTTGTTAATAATGTTTTTTGTTGTTGTTGAATTGTTGACGCCGTTTTTGTTCAAACTTCTTTATGTCCAAACAACAACAAACAATCAAACAACATTCAACAATTATTAACTTGATTAATTGTTGCTGCGTTGCGTTCATTTTCATTACAATTTTTTTTTTTTTTTTTTGTAAAACGAAATTTTTTGTAAAAAAAAATTCAAAATTGTGAAAAAAATCTAAAGCAACAAATAGACAAACAATTGTGATTGTTTTTCTTTTCTTTCTTTCTTTTGCATTTGAATTGCAATGAAAGATTACAAAATCGTTTCGCTATATTCGACTATGCGGTATCTTTAAATCCCTCCACCATGGCCAATTTCGAAATGATTGAAGGAACAATTTTAAAAATCCCTTTTGCGGAGGATACCGCTTCTCCCTGATTCATCCATTCGCCAAATTTCATAAAATTTCCTATAAAAGTTTCAGGGAAATGTGATATCGTTTTTTTAGTCAGATATCACTTTTTCGATCTCTTTCCGCAATTTTTTTAGTCTAATAAAATGTGTTGCTAAAAAACTGTTAATTTTCTATATTTCATGAGATTTTCCTCATTAATTATTAGTGACTATTTCGTTTAAAATGGCGATACTACTCTCCTATGGCCTATGTAAAACTTGTATATTGTGTACAGCTGCTGTACAGCAACACATTAACTATTGTTAGTCTCTATCCAACTCATAATCTCGGATAATGTTTTTGTGCATTTTGGAATCTGAATAGTGTAATTGGAATCTAGACCGGGATCCAAAAACTTGTGTAATTTAGTCTCTTCTTTTAACTAAAATTTTTTACTATGCCCAACTCAAGAATATATCGCTGAAGATCCTAAGTATTACAAAGGGAATAACAAGTGAATAGTATGTTGGC